>CM058158.1:2647500-3247500 GCA_030254885.1 Vitis rotundifolia
ACTATTTCTTGCTTTGCCAACTAACTAGATTGCCTCCTATGAAAGTGCAATATCCAAATGTAGATCCTCTATTTTTAATTGATCCAACATAATTAAGTGAAGGCTTCTACTCTTAAACGATTGTCTTTAGGGAACATTAGACCATTCTTAGGAGTTGCCTTCAAGTACCTTGGAATTCTTTGAATTGCATCCATATGACCTTCTGGTGGTGAGCACATTAATCGACTGATGACACTCTTTACATAAGTTGTTTCTAGTTGTGTATGAGATTTATTGATCAGCTTACCAACTAATTATTGGTATTCTCAACCGGATTCACTTTTGTAGCAACCAACTAAGCAAGGATTTAGAGAGTGTTTAGTAATTTTTGGTTCCTTCTGTAGCTATTCTCAAATTCCATCTCAATAGTTCGTGGTTATGGTTGAGTGTATCCATTAAATCTTTCATCTGTCCTGGTCTTTTTTTTCAGCATATGTTTTTCATCAAACACTACATCTCTACTCACCACTTTCTTCTTAGTTGTTGGATCCTAGAGTTTATAGACTTTTAACTCCTTTTTCAAACTTGAGGGATGTGCACTTTCTCGATTTTGAATTGAGTTTTGATCTTTCTTTATTATGCACAAGGATGTAAGCAGGATAGCTAAACATTTTTAGAACAGAAAATTAATTGGTTTACTAGACCATTCTCCGTTTGGAATCTTAAAATTAATTATGTGACTAGTTGTGTTAACAGCCTTTGCCTAGAGATTCTTTGATAATTTGACATTAAATCTCATACAACTAGTGAATTCCAATAGTGAAACTTTACCTACAATAGTGTTGTCCATTAGATTACATAAATTTTTAATCTTCTCAACTGTCATAATTACCAGTGCTCCTTTGGCTACTTTTAACTTCCTGTTTTGGGTTGTATAATGCTGTAAGAGAAATTAAATTCTTCTTTGAACTTAGGAATTTGGCTCGACGCCCATGAGGATTCTCACCACTTCATTCAACATTCTGAATTTTATTATTTCTGTCCCAACACACTAAATTGCTTAATAAGATAGTCCTACAATCATGTCTTGTTACCTATCAAAGAAAAAGATAGTCCCACAATCACATGACTCATATGTGTCAAATTAGTCTTTTTGAGGGCACATATGGTAGAAGTAGGTAGCATTCATAATCCTATCATTTTTGAAGAAGAATTTTACTCTTCAAAACTGATGAGAGGTTTGCCTCAAATTTATTATCTTCATTCTTAACATTGAGAACACTGGCTTCATTTGTGGACTTCCTCTGATTTTTTCTCTCTTCTAGGTCTTGTTTCAAATTTATGCAAAATTTTCTATCATATCCATTTTTGTGATAGTAGTCACATTGCATGTCTTGATGTAGGTGTGACTATGATCTCCTTATTTGATGATCTTTTCCCTTTATTCTGATCAAGCCAATCACTTTGTTGTTGTCCACCGAAAGTTTTGTTCTTTTAATCATATGATAGCAAGACGTCGAACTTGATCAAATTCCAAAGTTTCCTTCTTGACTACATGGTTGTTGCCAAATTGTTATATGATTAAGCGATGCTAACAGCAAAATCTCTTTGTCCTTTTTAAATATTGCCCAGAATGTATTCAGGTGTTGTAGTAAGTCTGCATGCTCTGCGATATGTAGATCACACAACTTCTTTAATATAACTTGTTTGACAAGTTCTTTGCCAGGTCAATTTCTCTAAACTGTTCTAAACATTTTTAACAGTTGCTTCATTAGTTTATGTTGATATTATGGATTACCTCATCAGAGAGATTTAGAGGAATCACATTCACAATCTTCTCATCTATCTCTTCATACGTCTTATCTATCATTTACGTAGGTTTCTTCAACTTTCCTTACAAGAAAATCTCATTTTTTTCATGCTTAGCCCTAGACATTGTGTTGATTTTGATACCACTTGTTATGGGGAAGTAAGAGAACAATAAATAAGAAAATGAAAATTAAACAAGAAAACATTCACAAGAGAATACAAGATTCAACGTAGTTCACCAGTGTGCCTTTGTCCATCAAGAGAGTTGAAATCAATTAAATGCACTCAAAGAGGTTGTTACAATCTTAAAGTTCCTAAATTCCAAAGCCTCAATTACACCCAAAAGGATTCTCTTTCAGTCAAAATCTCTTCCTACATTTTTTCTGATTACATAGGAATATTACTTACAGTGAACCAATTACATAATTAAAAAAAAAAAATCTCAAAATTAAATACTTCTTTTACAAATAAATAAATAGAATAAAAATATTCTTAAAAAATATTTTCCTAATAGAAAAACATCAAAGACTTAGAAATAAGATCAAAATGGAATTTGGGATACTTTAAACATTTAATCCATTGCTATTATCTGCATATTCTTCAATGTCATGTTTTAACATTGGACACTCCTAAAATCATCCTCAAATTCATATAGTATTAGGAGAAAACTACCACTTTTTGTTTTTAAGGCTTGCATTTCAAGGCCTAGTTGTTGATGAACTTTTTGCTACATGTTTGCTATTGAGAACATGGCTAAGACCATTCTACAATAGTTCTAAAGGAATCTAGAGGGATGGTTTTGGTATGGGTTTAAGTAAAAATTATGCAGGAATAAAAAGAGGAAAAAAAAATTGACAACATGATTTATGCATTATGCACTAGTTCCATAAGAAACTGGGGACATAATCAATTTCACTTCAATGTTCTTGTATAGGATTTGGTATGCTTCTAGCCAGTGACTCAAGTTTTGTGATTGCTCTCAGCATTGCCTGGTTGATTGGTTGGGCATTAATATTGGAATATACAATTGGTGGCTCAGCTGTTGCTCGTGGCATATCTCCAAATCTGGTGCGGTGCATCTTTACTTGAAGTTTGAAATCACTTTCAATTGTACTTATCCTTATGTGACATACAAATGTTATTAATTAGTCTCTCTTAAGATTCACCACTTGTTCTTTCTTGTTTTGTTAAACATTATTTACTCCTTTTATTTTTCAATATATATATAATTTTTTTGTTAAAAATAGGAATAATTTTATTGAATTAGAAAAGAAATACAAAGGATGATTAGGATTTCTATATGTAAATAATCTCTTCTGAGTTACCTAAAGAACCAATAAAATTGAGCTTAAGGCAACCTGCTCAACCCTGAATAAGCTCACCTCTGATGGGAAAGCAACTTCCACTCATATCTAACATGGTGATGTTGTTGGGAATATCAACAAACTCTTTAATGAAGCGACTACCCTAAGAGAAGTAGGGTTAAAAATGTTATTCCACAAATTGTCAACGAAAATCCTACCCTAAAAGATCCTTGGATTAACCCAAAATTAGCTAGCAAGGCCCCTCCTTGTAACACTCTTCCTTAGGTTTCCTTCAATCACCCTTAAAAACGAATAACAAGTGTGCTTATGATATCTCTTGGGTGTAAAGGAACCAACCCAATAAAGTAGTCTAAGTTGTAATTCCAAGGCAATTGGATAGAAGAGGGAAAAAATGGTCAGCAGTCTCCCCACTCTCTGCACAAAATATAGATTCATCTAGTTATTAGTATTAAATGTTTTAGCAGCTCTTAACCAAACAAAGACTGTTAACTTTTATACGAGTCTTAGATTTCCAGATAAATATGGTTTGAGGAAAAAAGGAAACTCAAGTTGCCTATGTTGAAGCGTGCAAAAGAAAGGTTTAGAAAAGAATATGCCAATAGGATCTAATACCTCACATCTGTGGTTCGAGAAGGGAGAGGTAAGCATTTGGCAGGGAAAGCAATAAGGAAGGAAAGTCATATAGACTGTATTGCTTTAGGATGGAAATTTAGGTGAGAAAGAATTGATGATAAATATAGGAGCCTGTTAACTTAGACATGATATGTAGATGTGGGAAGAAAAAAAGAAGATGTGGGTCTTCATCATAAATCCTCTTAGAAGTGAATCTTCATCCATTGCCAAGAATGAGTTTGACATGAAGATCAATTTCCTTTTACTCTTACCATCATCCAGCTTATGGGATAGGTTGGAGTTTCAATCCCCTTCCCTAAGTTTGGATGTTGGGCTCCTCAAGTCCTCTCTCAGCATGATTTCTTTAAGCTCCCTTTCTCTAATTAAGGGCCCTAAGGTTCAACAATTGCCTAGATCAGCCTGTTCATGAACAATCTTAACAGGATTGGTGATGGATGTTGAGCATGTTTCCTCATTTAAATATGATACTAACATTTAGTACATTTGTAAAATATTTCAAAATTTTTATTGTAAGTTTTTGATATCTATGACTCTTTTTCTCGCACTATGAAATGTTATTTTTGCATATTTGTCATATAAAAAGTAAAGAACCGAAAGGCTGATGTCTTATGAGTTGAGGCTTATGCCTAGTGTTACTTGGGAAGCAGGGGGCATAACATTGAGCCACTCAAACTTACTTGCCTTTAGAATGAGGAGTTACATAGAGGAATTGAGCTTTGGATGAGCCACAACAGCAGTGATTCAGGAATAGTAAAATGACTCCTAAATACAGGAAACTGATCAGAAAAAGCCCCCAAACTTGAATTATGAAATGAGACTTAACCAAAGATAAGCAAAAACCAAAATATTTGCTGATAGAGGTAGTGAAAGACATGGATCACTTCATCAATTTGAAAGATTGATTATTGATTTGCAATAATTTTCTTTAATAGTATAATTTAAAAAAGATATCTTATGCATCTGATTATCATGCTTCCTTTGCGTGTGTGTCTTTCTTCAGGCTTTATTTTTTGGAGGTGAGGATAAGCTGCCTGCTTTCTTAGTCCGCTACACCATTTCTTGGCTTGGTATTGTGGTTGATCCATGTGCAGCAATTCTGGTTTTCATTGTCACTGGGCTATTGTGTGTTGGGATCAAGGAGGTGTGCTTAATATATATGTGTGAGCTGTACTTTTGTTTTACATTAAAGAATCCTTTTGTTTACATCTTTTCTGGCATTAATAAAATACTTAAATTTTCAGAGCACATTGGTTCAAACCATTGTTACCGTAGTGAATGTCTGTGTTATGGTTTTCATCATAATAGCTGGTGGATACCTAGGTTTCAAGACTGGATGGGTTGGATACGAACTTCGAAGCGGGTAATGTAATGGGTGGCTCTTATTTCTACCTTTTCTTATATTCTTTTAGGGATCTTGCTGACTTGTTTCTTGATCTTATAGCTATTTCCCATTTGGAGCAAATGGCATGCTTGCTGGGTCTGCAATTGTCTTCTTTTCATACATTGGCTTTGACTCAGTCACCAGCACTGCTGAGGAGGTATGAGTTTCAGATAATAGACCAGTTTTATGGAAATGAGAATAGAGTCAAACAGCAACCTCCTAACTTATTTTTCAAATAATCTGTTTTTTTTTTTTTACTAAGAAAAGTGCAATGTTATGGAAAAGTATGATGAGCAAGATATTTTCTTGATTTCCATATTTTATAGTTGGACCTAACTGATTAGCTTTTATAGGATTAATTTATCTGTTCTGCACATTACTACTGGCATAACAAATACCACCTTTGCCTTCAATATGAGTAAAAAGAAAAAATACTACCTAGGACCATGCCAAGTAGGTAGTACCATCCAACTTCACCGTAGGAGATTAGCAGTCTAAGGTGATCACTGATGCTGTTTTCCCAGATGTTTATTTGAATATTATCATAGTGCCAGTCCTAGACGTGCTAGCAGTGTGAAATTTTTATTTTTTATAATATACAAAATCGTACCCACTTACATGGAATTCTGTGAGTTTGTCCGGTACAGGGGTATCTGTGTTGGGTTCATTGCGGTGTTCTCCTAGATATTTTCTTCAATATATAATGCGCCTAGTCTTTGACATACTATTACATTGAAATTTGCATTTCCAATATCCAAAATAGTACCCACCTATATCCCATGGACTTGAGTAAGGAGTATCTGTGCTGGATTTTTCTATTCTCTAAATATTAAGAAGCAGCAGTATGAATTTTATAAGTTTTGTCTAATATCCAACTTTTCTTCTTTGATATCTTAGTGCAAAATGAAGTTAGTGAGTGTGAGATATTCACACCACCCATTCATAATTATTCATCTACTAGAGGAACATCTATACACACACACACACACATATAATGATGAAGAAGAATAATTCATATATTTCTGGATGAATTAGTACATGATCTATATTGGACTTCTCTATTCTGAAAGGGAAAATAATTACCTAGCAGTACAATTCCTAAAGTTCAGGGATCAATCTCTAAGAATCAGGGATTAGATTGGTCAAATTATAGTAAAGGGGAAAAAAAAATTACAACATCAGAAATTAGCCTAAATTAAATACAAAATATACAGTTCATTCCTAACTTTGAATTCTGTTAACTTTTCAACACTCCCCTTTAAGTTGGAGAATAGATATTATCCAATCTCAACTTGTCAGCGATTGCTCAAAATGAGTGATTCGCCAATCCCATAAGTAGGATATCAGCAAGTTGCCCTCTTGTTGAAACATATGGAGTGCAAGTCAACCCATTATCTAGTTTCTCTTTCATCAAATGTCTATCTCCACAGGTTTAGTACGATCATGTTGAAACGAATTGTGAGCCATTATGATGGATTTGTTATGATAGTATAACTTCATTGTTCTTTCCCATCTTATTCCAAGATTATCAAAAATGATTTTTTACTAAAGCAGCTTGGAAATCCCTATGCCATTGCTCTAAATTTTGCCCCTGCACTTGATTTGGCAACAACTAATTGCTTCTTGCTTTTTCAAATAACTAGATTTCCTCCTAAAAAAGTACAATAACCTGATGTTGACCTTTGATCTATCACTGATCCTCCCCAGTCTACTTCTGTATAAGTTTCTAAGTTTAGTTCTTTGTTCTTAAAGAGAATTCCTTTTTCTGGTGTAGCTTTCATATAGTGAGAACTCTATATGCTGCTTTTAGATGTGCTTCCCTGGGAGAGTGCATGAATTGACCCACTACATTTATGGCATAGGCTGTCTGGTTGTGCGTACAAGTAGATTTACTTCCCAACTAAATGTTGATACTTCCCTTGATCTACCACTATTGGTTTAGATGAATCACCTACCCTATGATTTTGTTCAATTGGCACTTCACATGGCTTGCATCCTAGCATCCCTGTTTTTTTTAAGGAGATCAAGAGTGTACTTCTATTGTCACACAAAAATACCATTTCTTGTATGTGCAACTTCAATTCCTTGAAATGACATTAATTTTCTTAGGTCTTTTATCTTGAACTCCTTGGCCAACTGCTATTTAAGCTATTTTATATCCTCCAAATCATCACTCATGACAATGATACCATCAACATAAACTATTAGAGCAATGACCTTTATGGAATAACAGCATTTGATAAAGAGAGTGTGGTCTCCTTGACTTTGCCAAAATTCCACCTCTATTATAGCCTTGGTGAACCTTCTAAACCAAGCTTTGGGAGATTGTCTAAGTCCATACAATGTCTTCTTAAGTTTGCATACATAGTTGTAAACCGTTTGTTAAACCCTAGTCGAGCATCCATATACACCTTCTCTAAATCACCATGTAGGAATGCGTTTTTGACATCAAATTGTTGGAACATGTAATAACAGTTAGTTGCCAATGATTATACAATTCTAACAATATTCTTTTTTTGCCATTGGTGCAAAAGTCTCTTGGTAATCCACTCAGAAACGTGAATCTCAATAATGGACTACACTTAGAGGGGGGCTAAATAGGTGTTGTTGAACTATAAAAAAATTTCCTACCAAAGATTACCCAACCTTAGAATTTCTCAATGTCAATAAACTTTTCTTCCAACAACTTTTCAACAAAGCATAAAATCCGCAAGCCAGTATGTATGCACCAACACTCTCCCAACAATGTATAAATGCAATTCGCATGCAAATGCTTCAACACTCCTCAAAATTAATTCATAAGAGTAATTCTCTCCTTAACTCATTTCCAATTACTACAAGATATCATTAACCAAAATGAACAGAAAATTTATTCAAGATATCCAATGGATAATCACACCTATTTCAACTCATTTTTCTTCCATTCAACATATATGCCCAAGTAACCAATGATATCAAAAATTGAAAATAAATCAAATAGTGGAGAACGAGAGAAAGAGACAATGACACCAAATTTTAATGTGGAAAACCTCCGAAAAGATCAAAAACCACAGGCCTACAACCGATCGAAAACATCCACTGTGAAGATCAAAAACCGAATACAAGGTTTTACCTAGTTCAAGCCTACCAATCCTTCGAAGACCACTTGACTAGTACCTTCCACTTTCAGCTTCTCACCTTCTTCTTCTAAAGCACACATAGAGTCCACACCAAGCTCAATCTCGACCTCTTCTTAAATCCACACAAAAAGAAATTGAGTTTTTACCCAAACCTAAATGGATTAGAAATTGAGAGATGAATGAAGGAAGGAATCAACCCATTTTTTTCTCAAGAAAATCCATTGAAAACAGTTTGGAAAACAATAGGAAAGTTGGATTTTCTTGGCAACCAAACACCTTAAAATAGGAAAGGAGAGGAGAACCAAAGGGGATGGCTGCTGTTGTGTGTCTCTCTCTACAACACAGGAAGCAAGTTTTGGGTTTTTAAATGAAGGAAGTCCTTGATCCAACAGATGAGATTTCATCAAAGAGGTGTAAGTTGGATTGATCCGAGCTAAAGCTAGATCGATCGTGGAACAGGGTATTTTGAACACTTAGTAAAAAAAATGCTTCCTAAACCTTCTTAACTCCTTAAAAAAGCTTCAAGAAAAAAAAACAACATTTAAATACAATGGTTGATTCAAATTCATCCAACTCCAACCTCAACTACAAACCTTGGTCTTTTGACAAATTCAACAAATTGATCTCCATTAGCCAAGTAGTCTGTGGAAGGATTGGAAAAATCGAGTTAGGAGACACTTAGGAATTTTTGTTCAGAATTGCCAACCTAGCTAAACACTCACACACTCCATAAGTTTGGGCATTGCCCTTGGCAACCAATCTAGCCTTATACCATTCTAAAGTCCTATAAGCCCTATACTTTAATGTAAACACTCATTTACATCTCATTAGTTTTCTTTAGGAAGTTACACAATCTCCCATGTTTTGTTTTTTTTTCTAAAGTTTTCATTTCTTCACTCATGGCTTTTCTCCAATTCTCATCCCTAAAGCTATGTTTGGTTCTCAAAAAATTTGAGGGAAATTGTGAAGGAAAGAAAAAGTGAAAGAAAATAAAAAATAGGTTTAAAGTCAATAAATTATTTTTATATACTTCTTTGGACTCATTTGACTTATTTCCCTCTATTATATAAAGATTAAATAATTTAAAAATACATAAATTTTTAACTAATTTTAATCGTATTTGATTTCCTTTTTTATTTTTCATAGCGAAACCAAATATGAGAAAATCATTTTCTTTAGCATTTTTTTTCTTTCCTTACTACTTTTCGGAAACCAAATGTAGCCTAAGTGCCTCTTGGACTGTTTATGGGATTTCAATG
The DNA here is from genome assembly GCA_030254885.1 of Vitis rotundifolia. Classification (NCBI taxonomy): domain Eukaryota; kingdom Viridiplantae; phylum Streptophyta; class Magnoliopsida; order Vitales; family Vitaceae; genus Vitis; species Vitis rotundifolia. The sequence goes on from CM058158.1 coordinate 2,657,006, forward strand.
GGATTTAGTTGTGTGAAGAAGGCTCAGTGTGATGGTGACAGTTCATCAAATGAAAAAAATTAGAGATGGGATGTTGGGTACACTTTCTAGTTCTTTTCTTAAGGGCAATGGGTGAGTGTAGATCTTCAACAACTAGAGATGGTGTAGATGATGACAATGAAGGTAAGGTTGAAGTTTTAGTACCTATTACAGGATTGGATTCTTGGACTTGCATGGGTTCAAGTATGGTAGTTTCCGCCTTGAGTGAACCTATAGTAGTGGGGGTGACTAAAGGGTTGACTTTCTCTTCAATTTCACTATCGGACTTTGAAATGGAAGGTATAGGTGGGTTGGAATTGGCCGGTTGAGAGTTGGTGCACTGTTGTTTCTCAAACCAAAAACAAATCCAAAAAGAAACAAAGTGCTATAGTAATAGCAGTTTGGTTGATCCCATAGAGAACCAGGGTTTACCTATTCAATTGCTCGTCTTAAATGGATAAATTATTTCCAAAAACAATTAACCTAATTTGAAATAAAACTTAAACTAAATTAATGATGAATGGAAGGAATAAAAGATAATAAAAACATCCAAACATGGGGATGCACCTAAGTTTATGATTGACCTACTTTCTATCATGAACTCTCCAGGTAGAGGCACAGTTAAACTGGTTGGGAACTGCGTAGAACACTTTTCTGATCTTATCTGCAGTTCAATTTCTGGAAGACTAATTATATAATAATTAATTTAATTTTTTTTTTTCTCATTCAGTTAATGGCTTAACTGAGGTTCAAAGAAAAAAAAAATTGCTGACAGTATGAATTTCTCTAGGAAATTTCATGCCTTGAGTCACTCATTTTATGGTATCATGCAAAGGATTTGTTTTCAGTCAGAGTCTCAGAAAATCTCTGTTATCACACCAAGAATTTGTTCCAACATTAGAACCCTGTGTGTGTGTGTGCACCCGCATGTGTATGTCTATGTGGTTTGCCTAGGTCACCTAACTCTTATATGTCATGTGATAAAATGTCCTACATACTTGAGTTGCTGGACTACTCTTTTAGAGCTTTTATGCCTTACCATCATGTTCTATTTTTTTTTTTTTTTTTCATGCAGGTAAAGAATCCTCAAAAAGATTTGCCACTTGGTATAGGGCTTGCATTGGCCATATGTTGCATTTTATACATGCTTGTATCTGTTGTTATTGTTGGCTTGGTACCTTTCTACGAATTGAATGCGGACACCCCTATCTCCTCAGCGTTTTCTAGCTATGGAATGAAATGGGCAGCGTAAGCAAAATATTTTGCTCATAACTTGTGCTCTAGACTATTCTGTAGTTCTCAGGGCTTTTTAGTTGAAATGATTTGTTTTCAACCCAACTTTACTTCTTTCTAATTGTAGGTACACAATAACAACAGGAGCAGTTACTGCTCTTGTTGCAACTTTGATGGGTTCAATTCTTCCTCAGGTACGTAAACAGATGTGTGCTTTCATTTTGTGATTTAGCTTAGTTGTCAACTACTTGACTGTGGTACTTTATCGACACAGTTCTAAGTTTCTAAGAACTTCCCTCATGGAAGGCCTGAAGCTTTACAGTTCAAATTCCAAAATTTTTCAGTAACTGTTTGCTATTGGTGGACTTATTTAAAATCTGTCTTCTGTTTTGTCTGGCACCCTATGGAAAATTGTCATGATACATGAGAAGTTCAGTGAGGCAGCAAATCGTGTTGGTACTTGTTGAGGGTTCTGCAAGAAACTTTAAACCATTGTCAAATTAGCACGGACTACTTCCTTAACTCTCTCTTCCTCCACCCCCCTACACCACCACACCCCCCCTCCCCCTCCCTCCATCCCTCTATGATACCAAGTACCCTTTAATTGTCTTTGCAATTTGGTTTAACAGATATTTATTTATTTATTTTTATGACTTTCAGAGTTCCTTTATCTTTCAAGAAAGGGACCATTTCAAGGTACTTTGGTAACAAAGAAACACAAGAAAGATTCATGAAAGTATAAAAAAAATGTTAAGAAATGTGTGTGAAATATAAAGTAGACCATTAAAATGGAAAGATGTGTTCATGTATATAGTGAACATAATTCATGTAAAGATGTGTTCATGTATATAGTGGACATAATACATTGTGCTATGATAAGTCAATTATGTGGTGATACAATAATGTGGAAAAAAACAATTAGACAACAATGTACAAAGAAGCTTGAGAAATTCAACTAGAACTCCAAAGTGTAAAGTTAAAACAGTTTGATAAATGGAATCAGTAAGATCAATCACACAATAGATACCAATGTTGAATAACCAATTTTCCCAAAAGTTTAAACTGTTAAGATTTGGACCCACAATGTATGTTATATCTTAACATCTAACATTCAAATAAAATTGTAGAAATCACACTCTTACATGGATAAAGTTGTGCTTGATAGAAAAGTACAAAGTAAAAGATAAGTTGTTGGCAAGGCTATAATATATAACTTCTAAGTTTAATACTCCTCAGCTTCCTGTCATGCTATGTAAAACTTGTCAATTATTTAAAAAAAAAATTAATAAATGAATGTGAAATATGAACAATATTATCAGCACTCTTGTGAATTGATCTCAGACTAGCTCATTTAAGTTTTTCTTGAAGTACCAACATAGTTTAAAAATCAGAAAAATATAAAAATATAAAATAGAAGATATTATTATTTTATGCATGTGATAAATTGCCCATACAATAAGACAATTTACTATATTTTATTATCAGGCAACATAAACTAAGAAAATCTTTCAATTATCATTTTCCTTCAAAACCTATACAAAATTCCAAAGGAAATCCATTGGACTTTAGGAGGGAGTTATTGAGTAAAGATGAAGATATGAAACAAGAATACAAATCAATTTGTCTTATCAGTGGCATTCTTGGAATTAGCAACAGAATATGGTCTGCTACTGACAAACGCATTTGGTTTTATAGATTTCCATGGTAAATCATTGTTATGTTTTCCATTCAGGATTCATTAATATTTTTTTCTTGAGGTAATTTTTTAAGAACATATATCTTTTTTATTTGTTGCTACTGCCTTGTATTTGTCTCTATTATAGATGTCTTTTCAGCCAGCAAATTCATGAATACTGTATTCTTTGTTCCTTTTTCTTGAAATAGGAATTCATTCTGCCTGTGTATCTCTATTGTCCTTGTTTTTTCAGCCACGAATCCTGATGGCAATGGCTAGAGATGGACTGTTACCATCATTTTTCTCAGACATAAATAAACACACCCATGTTCCAGTCAAGAGCACGATATTAACTGGCATTTTTGCTGCAACCCTGGCATTCTTTATGGATGTTTCACAGTTGGCAGGAATGGTGAGTTCTATGCTGGATACTGATTATGGAGCAGGGATGTTTATGGGAAGATCACCGCTTTACTATGCTAACATGAACTTTAAATAGAAGATATAATAGAGGAATTATACCTTGCTTGTCCAGGTTAGTGTGGGTACCCTGCTCGCATTTACAACTGTTGCAATTTCAGTCTTGATACTGAGATATGTTCCACCAGAAGAGGTGCCACTTGTATCATCACTTCAGGAGTCCCTTGATTCAGTTACCTCGCAATTCCATCATGATACACAGGATATTGGCACTGAAACCTCAAAAAATCTTCTTGGCTCATGTGAGGACGATTGTCAACCTTTACTTGGCGAAGAAGAGTCATTAGTTGGATATCCACTTAATAAGAAAGAACTAGCTCAAGGTAACGCTATCGTTAGATGCTGTTTCTCGCATTTGATTCTTATGTGATCTATTGTTTGTGTGGAAATGTTGAATAAATATAATAATTAATTGTTGAACAACTAATTTTGCTAAAAGCTTAAGCTTTTAGGATTTGGGCCCACAATGTATGTCATGCTCTCTGATACCCTCCTTCACATGCAGCTACCATTTTTTGCGACACATGGGCCTAATAAATTGAAGAAATAAGCATATGGTGATGAGGTTCGAACAGTCATGCTCCCTCCAAACGAGGCTCTAATATCATGTTGAACAACCAATTTTTCTAAAAGCTTAACCATCTGGAAAATTAGTTGTTCAATATGATATTGGAACCCCATTTAGTGAGAGATCAAGTGTTCGAGCCTCATCACTGTATGTTTATTTCCCCAACTTATTAAGCCCACATGTAATCCCAAAGGAGGCTACACTCGAGGGATGGTGTTAGAGTACATGCCCAAATCCTACAAGCTTAAACTTTTGGAAAAATTGGTCGTCTAACATGATATCAAAGTCTTATCTAGTGGGAGGCCATGTGTTTGAATCTTATCATACGTTTATTTCCCCACTTTATTATGCCCCAAGGAGGTCATTTGTGGTTTGTTTTTTTGTAAGCCGATTTCTTTCTTCACATGTGGGCATAGGACCACACATGAGGGAGGAGTTGGAGTGAATGATATACTTTGTGGGCCTAAATTCTACAAGTTTTAGGCTTTTAGGAAAATTAATTGTTCAATATTAATAAATAATAAATGCCTTTTGATAATATATCTTTCATAAAAGCAAATTGAAATATATTTAAAAATAAATAAAAAACGCCCCTCAAGATCCAGATTTTTAATCGTTGAAGGTTTTTAGGAGCATGTTCCTTTCTTGATAAAGCCTTCTCATGATTTAGAAGCTCCAAATTATGCATGTATTTTATAAAGTGAATGACAGTGAATTTGGGAGAGCAAATATTTTAGATAGCAAAATTTTCATTCCATTTTGATATGGTCATCCTTGAAGCTTATTTATAGGCCAACTAGTTGACATAACAAGGACTTATGAGATGGTGTCACATGTGCTTGGACCATGATCTGATGTCATGTGTATGGGGACCACTATCATGCTGCCACATGTGCAACTAATTGATCCATTAGAGAAACGTGATACGAGCTACAAGTGTCCTGCTAAGTGGTCCTCCTCCCTCTAAATCCATCCAAAAGGAGCTTAGCGCCATTTGAGCCAATCTCATCTCAATGAGCCTTTAGCTACCAAATTAAGATTCTTGAACCATCCCATATTCTTGATAGTAGGGTACCAAACCCACTGCCAAGGTACAACAAGTCTACTTGACTACGTGAATGGTGAGGTATGCCAATTTAAAAAGAGAGTAAAGCTAATTTTGAAAAAGAGGACGACAATGATCTTTGGAGAGCAAATATCTTAGACAGCAAAATTTTACAGCCCCTTTTCAAATGACTACCCTTTAAGCCCATCTATAGAATCTTTTGGATAAGTAGATCCCACAACATGGACCAATCAGATAGTGTCACATATAAGTAGGCCAATAATGTGATGCCATGTGTATAGGGACTAATAATATGCTACCATGCATGTACCTAATTGATTCGTCGCACAATATGTGGTGGTAATAGATACACGTATTCCGTTGAATGGTTCCTCTCTCTTCCAATCCAACTGAAATGAGCTTAACAGTACTTTAGCCAACTTTGCCTCAATGACCTCCAACTTTAACCATTAAACCATAACTTCAAACTATCCAATATCCTTTATAGCAGGTAGGTGTAACTATCCACAAAGGTGTACAAAGAGGCTTAATTGGGTTCCTCGAGCTTTGCTCTAGATTTGGGGAGGCATAAAGCATCTCGGTGTCATACGACTAGTCCTCTTCGGCAAAGGTGCATGAGGTATCTCACTAGTCACTATGATGATAATATAACTAAGCTGCCCTCCTCTTAAAGGGGTGTGAAAACAACTATTGGAGATATCTATTTGACGGAGTAAGAGGAAGGCAGGGAAGCCAACGATCAACAGTGGGGAAGTGAGCTCTCATAGCCCACCTTATCATATTGGGGTAACCCTTACTCCATTTACATTGCAATTGGAATGTATAAGATATGCTGAAGATACAAGGTGTCTTCTCTATTGTTGAAGTAGTAGTAGTGGTAGAATGGCCACGACAGTGGTACTGATAATGATAGTAGTTGTGTAGCACTGAAACAACTGTGGTGCTCTTGATGCTGTGGCACCTGCATATCATAGATCTTGTGTCTTATGAGTCATATGTTGCATAATCATAGATACACTTGCCAATGTGTAATTTCGCATCCAACAGTGTGAAAACAGGAATTTCATTAGTAAACATAAATCATAGTAGGAACATTATCAAGTGGAGCTGGACCCAGGATATACCAGAAGAAAGAACAAAAGAACTTATTATAATCCTCCACTACAATTTATATTTGGCTTGTGTTTTGTAGAAAGTAGACCTATTTGATAGTGCATTCCTCCTTCATACCCAAAATGCACTGAACCTTTGTTGTTGAGAAAAGGATACGTCTTCTGATTTATTATGTTATTATTATGCTCTCAAGTGTTTAGATACTTATGTAAATTGCACCTAAGACTTAATGGCTACCTTCTATTTTCTAGGATTTAAAACTGATTACATTTTACTCCCTTTTTTTTTCTTTTCTTTCTTTTTTCTTTTTTGTCTTCATGTTCATTATTCAGATATGCAAAATGAACAAAAAAGGCGAAAAATTGCTGCTTGGAGTATAACCCTTTTATGCATAGGTGTTCTGGTCCTTACATCTGCAGCTTCAGCTGAAAACTTTTGGAGGTATGTTAACCATTCCATTTCTGTATTGACTCCTCAAGCTGTTACTTGAAATTTAATTACTATCCAAAATATTCACTTTCCAATCATACCTGTATGTTCACAAATGTTGATTTTCAAATGATGTGTGTGCTTTTTTACCTTCTTTTTAAGTTTAATGTGCAACAACTATATGTGGTAGCACGATGTTTCTTGTTTTATAAGTGATTTGGATTTTATGCTTCATAACTCTGTCCCAACTTATTGATTGTACCAGCATTCCTCGCTTCACATTGTGCGGAGTGGGCATTGCTCTTCTGGTGTGTGGTCTGACTGTGCTCACATGTATAGAACAAGATGATGCAAGGCACAGCTTTGGACACACTGGAGGTTTGTATACTCAATGTCATACCATACAGTGGCCTAAAGGGTATTTGAGTAGTAATAGTTAAGATCATCTGAATCGGTTTTTTTGTGGCTTAACAGTACTTCCATGTCTTTGAAAAACGCATTATGTTCATTAAATCGTCCAGATAAACTGTAGGCTGCAGGCATATTGATTAATAAGCTATGAGCTGAGATGATTTATTAACCTGTTTTCAGGCTTTGTATGCCCATTTGTTCCATTCTTACCTGCTGCATGCATTCTGATAAACACCTACTTACTGATCAACCTTGGGTGAGTACCCACTTGATTCTTCTATCAAACCTTCGCGTTTTAGATCAATTTCTTAAGTATTCTCTTAATCTGAATAATCTGACGTGTCTCATCTTTGAACTCCCAGAGCTGGCACCTGGATCCGGGTTTCAATATGGCTGGTAGTAGGAGCATTGATTTATGTATTTTACGGTCGGACTCACAGCTCACTTGTAGATGCAGACGCAGCTCATGTGCCCAGAACCCAAGCTGAAGAAATCTCTGCAACTTCATCAGAGGATGTGGCTTGATCACAGTAACCATCTCATCCTCTTTTTGTATCTTTGAAATCAATTTTTTCTTGTTTATAAACATGTAAAATCCTCATTATTTAGCAGCATCCATGAGCTCAAACCTCTCTCTATTGTATAGGAATGTTCTTCATAGTTTCATGTCTCACTTTTACATTAGTCTAATATCCCACCTGGGATTATTTTTTGAATAATAATAATTAAAATATTTTTTTCCTTAATTATTTTTTATGTTGTCTTACAGTTACTATAAACCTTTGATATATATTAATTAAATTTCAATTTATTTTATTACTTACAGATTTTTTTTATTAATCTTAAGAACCAAGAATGAAAATATCGATAATCACGAATATATCGGTATTTCGATTTTACGGATATATCGAATATATCAGAGATATATCGGTAGATATTTTGGAAAAAAATATCAATAAGCCTAAAATTTATAAAAATATGAGAAAATTTTCATAAAAATGTAATTAGAAGTATAATAATATTTTTAAGTTGTTTTAATAAATAATTTGATATATGTATAATATGATTTATCATATTTGATAATAATATCGTATGCATCGATAAAAATATGAATTTTATAAGTGTACATATATTATTAAATTACATCTAATATTATGATATTTGATTATAATATGTCTAATTTTAAAATATATATTAATATTAAAATTAGGATCCATTTAATTCAATTATATTAAACAATATAAAATAAATTATGATATATATATATATATATAATTTTTTAATATTTAATTAATTATTAATGATATTAAAAACATTATGAAGAAAATTATATAATTTTTATATTTTTAGTAATCAATTAAAAGAAAATTTTGCATTTAATTATAAAATAATTATAATTAATTTGCTCTTTAAAATATTCTTTTAATATTTTCTTTATATAATGAGTTTAAGTATATATAAGTTTTGTGCAATATTTGTTACAAGGGCAAGTTAGCTCGGATGGTTAGTGGAGTTAACCTCAAACCTTTTGGTTTGGGGTTCAAATCCCCTCAGCAAAGGAAAGGGCTTTTTTTTTATAGGTACTGTAGCACATTTGACTTCACGCGGTTGACCGACGTTGATCCGCTATATCGGGAAAAATCGGTGAGATATCGCCGATTTTTTGGGATTTCTCCATGAAATATCGATATCCTCCGATACATTATATATCGCGGTATTTTCCTCCTGGTTAAGAACTTGTGCTAATACATGTTAAAAGAGCATATGTACTTAATTTTAACTATTTGTTTTTTATAACTAAAGAACCTTCCATGGCCCAGCTGTTGGGACTCTCCATGGGAACCCAAACTTCAGGTTGTTGACCGTCTCGCAACAACCAGCATCGGGTAAATTAATCCTTATAAATTTTGTAGGAAAATGAGCAAAGCCCACAATTAAGGTTGAAAACACTCAGGCCGAAAGTGTAGGAGCAAGCCCCACTGCCAATTAAAAAGGGTAAAAGGTTGATAACGCTGTGTTGTCACTTGATTCCATGATGTCATTGATGTCTGCCACTCGCATATAGCACACGGTTTTCATGCCTTTCAAGGGCTGGAATCTTTTTTCAATATTTTCACAATGCATGCTGAATTCATGATCATTTAAGATTTGTCCCACATCGATACCTAATAAGATATGGTCTCATATTGAAAATGACTAAAATACGCTATTAGAGCTTAAACATGTCAACATATTTATCACATGACAACATATCCTATTAAAGCTTAAAGATGTCAGCATATTTATCACACAATAAACTATCTATGTATTAACAAGTTAAATATGGAAATGGCAATAGAGCGGATTTCGGATTAGTACATTCCAACCCTACCTCATTTATTTAAATTAAATGGGATAGAACAAGGCAGAATAAAGTCTAAACTTGTCACAAGTTTTAAAAAAAGATTCATAAATTCACCTTTAACTTGTTTATTTAAATTTTAAATCTGCTTTATTAGCTGTGGGTTAAATACCCGAAAAAACTAGTCTTATTGTCATTCTTAGTTATACAAGCCAACACAAATTTGACTCAAACAAGGTTATATTCAATCCAAACCCACGGGTAAATACCCAAAAAAAACCTAGTCTTATTATTATTCTTAATTATACAAGTCAACACAAATATCACTCAAAATCCAAATCCGCAAAAACCATATTATATCGATGAATTATATTAAACTTTAATATTCCTAAATTAAACTACTAGTAGACCAAACTCATCTTGCTTCTTAATCATAATAAAAACAACTCTTTCTATAGTTATATGATTTGTTATTCATGGTCTCACAAGTAGCAAATGCCCAAAGTTGACAATGTTTTCAAATCTAGTTTTTGAGATCAATTATTAAAATTTTGTTTGAGAATTTAAATATGAAAAATAATTTTATTGGTTTATTCTTGATAAATGTATTGTATGTTTTTACACAACCCCAGAGTTTTTAAAATATTTTTTATTTTTTAGTTATTATTCAAAAAAACTCTAAAAAAAAATTAAAATATTATAAATTTATTCTAAAAATAATATATTTTCAAAACAAAATTCTAAGAAAATAATTTTTTATCAAAAGTTTAGCTACGTTTTTTTAAATTAAATTACCTTTTAATAAAAAAATTTAAAATCCGTTTATTTTAATTTCAAATCCGTCAAGCACCCTGTGATTAGTGGCATTTTTAGAAAAATTAGGATAGACTTTACGGAGAAAAATCCCGCTTTATTCGGGTACTAATACCTTATCAATAAGCATAGAAAAGATGGATTCCATTCCGTTTCTGTTGGCTGCCCAATCTTCCTTGTTTCATTTATCTTTAATTTATTAACTAAAATACAAATAGTTCTACATAATAATTGCAAACATTGCTGACGTCGGACCATGTTGTCCCATCATAAGCCACCACATCAGCAAGTCTTTCCCCTACGTGGGAATGCCACATAGGATGATAATAAAATTGATTTTTATATTATGGATTTCTAAAATTTTGAAACACTGCTTAGAGCCGGTTGGTTATGTTTTTAAAAAATATTTTTGGAAAACAATATGACCTTTGACAAGACTTAAAAATCACAAAAAAAAAAAAAAAAAAAAATGTTTGATAGATGACCTTTTAAAAATACTTCTAAATAAAACATTATTAAATGTATATTAACTCTTGAATTCTTTTGGATTTGGGACCCGAACAAGCCCAAAGTAAGAATTAGGAGTTTTTAAAAACAGTTTTCTGTTTTTTAAAATAAAAATTAATTTAAAAAAATTTATAATACTGTTTTATTGTTGTTTTTTATTTTCGGTTTTTAAAAAGAAAGTCAAATAAAAAATACATTTTAAAAACAATATAAAGACACATACATTATATTATTTATCTTCTACATAAAATTATTATTTTTTAATTATTTTCACTACTCAAATTAACTCCAAATTAAGCAAGACTTAATGCGTTGGATTTGTCAACATCTCTCATAAATTTTAAAAATAATTAAAAACTTAAATAATAAACTCATTAATACAATAAATTTATGAATATAATAAAATATCTTTTTTCTAACATATAATAAAATACTATATTTTCTACCAAAAATATAATTTATAATTTTATTATAATATTACTATTTATGTTCTACCAAAAACTATATATTTTTTAATTTATTTGTAATTACAAAATTATTTTCATTTTCAATAATATTTCCATTAAATTTAATTAATTAATATTATATAAATTGAATTTAAAATGTTTTTACAAAATCAAAACAATTTATTCGAACAAGCCTTTTTGTTTTATATTTTTAAAATTATTTTATAAAAATAACTTACGAAATATCCTTAATTTTATAAAGCATTAAAAAACTTTTTATTTTTTATTTTTTTAACTTAAAAAAGGTTTCTAAAAAAAGCATGAGAAATCATGATCAAATAAAAAAAAATTTAAAAAATATTTAAAATACTTATTTGACTTGTATTAAAAATAAAGATTAAAATTATTTTTATCTTATAGAAATTTTTGTTTCACTACAATAAAAAATTATTTCATAATTAAAAAAAATTATTTATCTTTAACTTATAAATTTAATTTTTATTTCTAAACAAGACTTAATTTGAATTTGATTTCATATTATTATAAGATAAAAATAATACATTGTCTTTAAAACCAGTATAAATTATTTCATTCAAACAATTTTTTTGTTTTTTTGTTTTAAAAAACTATTTTTTAAAACATCTTACCAAACACTCCAATTTTTTTAAAAATATTTTTTTGTTCTTTATTTCAAAAACAAATTTTAAAAAACACTGGGCCTTAAGAGTTTGGAAATTATTTTTACGGTCAATTTTCAAATTTTGAGAATAGAACTGATAAAAAAATGTTTTAAAATAAAAAAATAGAAAATAATTTTTTTTTTCTTAAAAACATAAAACAGCATGATTTCTGATATCATTTTTTAATCATTTTCATATTTTTTTCTGTTTGTTTTAAACATAATTTTATAAATACAAAGAATAATTAAAAATAAAATATTATTAATAAAATTATTTAAAAAAAATATATTTAACAATATAGAAATAAAAAATATGTAAAAGACATCTTAAGTTATTAAATAAATTTTTTTTCATAGAAACATTTCAAAAGATCATTATCAAAAACTAATTTGAGGGTCATTTTAAAAAATAATTTTTTAAATATAAAAAAATAATTAAAAATAAAATTATCTTTAAAAAATATTTAACCACATAAAAAACATATAAAACTAATTTTAAGTTTTCAAACAAATTTTTATTTTCGTAAAGTCTTGAAAGCCAATTAAAAAAATCATTATTAAAAACTGTTTTTGAAATTGCTATCTTATTGTCATGAGAAATTATTTTTGAAAACACTTCCAATGGGGCCAAAAAAATAAAAATAAAAAATAAAAAAGTTTGAAAACACACGTCTATAGAAATGTCGATGTTTCGTGATTTTGATTGCATTGTATGATTAGTATTAAAAAACAGAGAAGGTTCCGTGCCTTTTAAGAGATTAAGAGATGGAAGCTTGTTTTCAAAATTACAATAAAATTCCTTGTCCTTATCATATTTAATTCTTGAAACCTCTTCCCACACCCACAGCCTCTCCAATTTAAGCAACTATGCCACATATGGGCTGACGTATAAACATCCCACATCGGAATCTAATCAGATTCTGAATCTATTCAGATTTGGTCTCACATTGACATGACTAAATTATCAAATGGACCAAGCTCCTTTTTTCTCATTGGTTGATCATGATCATCAACCAACCATGCTTTCTTCTTAATTTAATAAAAAAAGAAAGAAAATTCTCCATGAATTTTGAGTCAAAAATAGTCGGTTTGACCACAAAAGCATATCTTTTTAAGTTTTTTTCCCTCACAAAAATAAAATAAAATAAAATAAAATAATAAAAAATAAAGTTTCAATTAGCAATTCAGGCCCCAATTTAAAAATGAAACTATAATTATCAAGGACCATATCATCCTCTCACAAAAATAAAGTCTTAATTGGTAATTAAGGTTTCATTTAAAAAATAAAGTTATAATTGTCGATATAAGTGTCACAACGTCTTTCCATAAAAATAAAGTGTCAATTATCAATTATGATTTCATTTAAAAAATAAAGTTGTAATTGTCGATATGAGTACTTTAAATGAAGTTATAATTATCGATATGAGTACCACATCATCATTTCATGAAAATGAAATGTCAATTGTCAATTAAGATTTTATTTAATTTTAAATAAAGTCGTAATTGTTAATATGAGTACCACATCCTCCTCTAGTGAAAATGAAGTTGTAATTATTAATTAAAACTTCATTTTTTAATTAAAATCTCAGTTGATAATTGAAATTTCAACTTAATTTTTTTTAAAAATATTTTTTAATGATATAACCCATATGTGACAATAAAAATGTCATTTTAAATATAACAACTCAATTCTTATGATTTATGTGTTTAAAAACGCATGATGGAGAAATAAAAATATAAGTAATTCTATTTAAAAATAAAAAAATTTAAATAATAATTGTAAGGGTCAAACATAAAAAAAAAATAATAAAGAAAATTGATTCTATAATTATATAATTTTGCCTAATTCTATTTAAAATTAACACCTTTTTTATTTTTTAAAATAGAAAATAAAAAACAATTATATTGTAGAAAAACAAGATCCTTGGAGAATTATTTTCAAATGAACAATAATTACTTTTAAATTATTGGGATGAAACTAAATCATTAATTTTATTGAGGGGCCTTCTCCCGTCACCCAAAAGGTAGGACAGCGGGCAGCGGGCAACGGGCAGCAGGATGGAAGCTAATAATTAGGCAGAATTTTCACATTTTAAAAAGCCACTTGCAAACAGGCAATTCAGAATTTCAGACTGCCCATTCCTTCCCTCCCTCCGGTCTGGCAAATCTTTTGGGTCGGAGGAAATTGGGCAAAATTCATTCTCTTGGAAAATTATTTGTGCAATAATTTTTTTATTTTTGTTTAAAAAAAGAATTTGTGATGGGTGTGGGTGGTGATTTTGATTCACAGAAGAGGGGTTCATGGGGATTCAAAGGATTGGTGAGGAGAAAGCTGGTTGATTCTGCCAGAAAGGAGGTGGATGGTGGTCATAAATTGGCCAAGGAATTATCTGTGACCCATCTTATTGCTATTGGTAATCCCTTCTCTTTTCTGGGTTCTTTTCTGAATTTCTTGGGCAGGTGGATTTTCCATGGTTTTCTGATTTTTATTTTGAATATGGAATCATCTATCATGCGCCTTCTGGGTTGTTTTCTGAATTTTTGTTTCGGTGATTATGAGTAGATTGTTGAAAATTTTATGATGTGAATTGAATAGGAGTTGGGTCAACAATTGGGGCTGGTGTTTATATCCTAGTTGGAACTGTGGCAAGGGAGCATTCAGGGCCTGCACTCACAATTTCATTTCTAATAGCTGGAATAGCAGCTGCACTTTCAGCCTTTTGCTATGCAGAGCTTGCTAGTCGTTGCCCATCTGCCGGGAGTGCCTACCATTATTCCTACATATGTGTTGGTGAAAGGTAATATCTTCAAATCCTTTCTCTTACTATTTGGAGGTTAAACCACATGCCATTCAGTTGATATTCATGGAGAAATTGATGATGTTTTTTTCGGAAAAAATGCTGTCATATAGTGGGAATTTGAAATCAGAATTTGTACTTGTTTATACTAGTAATAGCACAAATTGAAGTCAAAAACATTATTATGAAAAGAAATATATCATAAGTGTTTGATGGGTAGGGTGAAACTGAAGAACATATATGTTTGAATGCTTATATATGTCTTAAGTGTTGGAAAAATGTTCATTTCTTATAATACAAATAATCTTACTTATGGAATAGGAAGAAAAGTGCAAATCAAGTCAATAGTTGTTTATATCAGGTGGAGAAGCATTATGAAAATTTTAGATCCATATTGGTGATATTTCGTGAATCATTTTATCCTCAAATTGTTTTTAGGGAATTGGCCATGCTTTTACATAATGATATGTCCTGTTTTATTTACATTGTGAACTGCCAAAAAGTAAGGATACGATGATATTTTCCAATTGTTTTTCTTGATGCGAGCATATCTTTTCTCAAAGCTTCAACCCTATGCCTTTATTGGTCCCAGTGGTTGCATCAACCTGAACCATGTCACACCATGTTATTGATTCAGTCCTAGTTCAGATGATAATATTTCTTTCTTTAGATTTGGGACACTGGCACTTTGAATCTATTCTATTATTTATTTATTTATTTATATATATATATATTTATTCCATGAGTCATAGCATTTGAAGAATTCATTTGTGATTTTAACATTATCATTGCTTGCAGTGTTGCTTGGTTGATTGGTTGGGCATTGATTCTGGAATATACAGTTGGTGGTTCAGCAGTTGCACGCGGCATATCCCCAAATCTGGTGCTTTGCATTTCCTTCAAAGTTTTAACTCTTTATGTTATGTGTTTCCCTCTGAGTTTGATAGGGTATATTGTTGGCTCTTGGTTTTGAATATAGTGTATTACATGTTGATTGTTAGTAGTTTGGAAGTTGTTCATTTTCTCCTGTTTTGTCTATACAGTATAATCGTCATCATGATTCCTAAAAGCTTCTTTCTATTGGTTTAGGTTGGTTTGCTCTCTAAGTAACAGGATCATCTTCTATCTGCTCTGTCATGCCAGTTGATAAAAATCCATATGTCATCAGTTTTTGTTGATTTCTAGCTTTATGTGCATTAGAATTACTTGAATCACTGTGAAACAGGACATGGATAGTGACTCTATTTCTGTTCTAATGGGGAATCTCTCCTTGTTGGTTTCAGTTTAGCATATTTATAATTTACCTATTTAAATTTTAAGAAAAACATCACTCAGGATTAATTGAACATGCTGAGTTAGGAGTTGCTCTTATTGTTGAGAACAGGGACATTGCATATGAGATTAGATGTACATAGAGTTCTAATGGTTTTGACCTAACTAAAGGAAAAGAAAGAGGCTTTTTGCATGAAACGGTAAACAAAGCTCTCTTAGTAGAAGATGAATTTCCAACCAGAGGATGCAGAGCAGAAGACAAAAAAATCAACAACTGCCCCAATTTCCCCGTTGTTTAAGTTTCATGTAAACATGGGAGACTACAAACTGTAGTCCAAATCTATGATGGTTAACAAGTGCTTCTTGAGTTGTGAGCAGAGTCAGTGTGTGTTTATTTATGTATTATTTCTTTGCTTCAACCCTTTGATATCACATCTGCTTGTGGTTTTGAAGTTTCTTTGGCATCCCTTGCCTCTTTTTCCGTTCACCTAAGTGGTTGGTGCATCTATGCTTTTGGCCGATGCTGCTGAATTTGGCATTATGTGAAACTTAATTGGGGATTTAGAAGGAAAGAATGCTTAAACTTTGAAGTGGTTAGCTTAGAAGTAATCAAAGTTGAAACAGAACAAGTTCCTCCTTTACAGTTTGTATTTGATAAGGGTTGGGGGAAGGCTTCAGAATATTGGGATAAGTTTTTCTCCTGATGAGTGTTCATATTGACCAGGTGTAAACCTCTTCTTGTAGCTTGTCTCTTGGTTTTGGGGACTTCTTGTCCCATTATCTTCCTCTAATTTAAAACCAAGAAAAAAGAGGCAAAAAGAATAGATGCTTGTGAAATGCCTCTGTAGTTAAGATCAATAGTTTCAAAAAGGTACTGGCTACATTGAATATGACTTCTCACTTGATGCCCCAACACTATTAAAGTCTGGTAATTGGAAGACTGAATACTACACAAAAGTCTATCATGGAAATGGTTTGAGAGACGTATCAAGCCATACTGGGAAGAAATTGTGTTCATGTTTGTAATTTTATGGATCTTCTTGACTTAACACTGAGGCAGGTGATGATTGCCATATCAAATTTTCTGACATTTTTGGTTTTGTTTCAGATTTTTGCTTGCATGCCAGACTTTTATGCTATTATGTACTGAAATGTATAGGAGACTTCTTTGCTTCACTACTTACTATATTATTTAATTTATTTCCCTTATTCTTGTCAGGCCTTGCTGTTTGGAGGTGGGAATCTACCTGCTTTTATAGCCCGTCAGTATATTCCTGCGCTTGATATTGTGGTTGACCCATGTGCAGCAATTTTAGTTTTTGTTGTCACTGGGCTCTTGTGTGTGGGAATCAAGGAGGTTACTTTCTTCTTCTTATTCTGTCTTTTCTTTCCAATATTTTTTCAGACATTTTGTTTTGGTTACATCCAGACAAATCTTCTTGCCATGTAAAGTGTAAACCTAATTCATTTTAATACTCAATTCGCTTTTGCAGAGTACAGTTGCACAAGCCATTGTCACAACGGGAAATGTATGTGCCATGATGTTTGTCGTAATAGCTGGTGGATATCTTGGTTTCAAGACTGGATGGGCTGGATATGAACTTCCTACTGGGTAAAGGGTGTTTTTGTTGCAATGCCAACCATATGATGACCTTCTCGGGTAGTTTATTTAACACACTTTTGTTTTTCTCATTTGATAGGTATTTTCCTTTTGGAGTAGATGGTATGCTGGCTGGGTCTGCAACAGTCTTCTTTGCATACATTGGTTTTGATTCTGTTGCTAGCACAGCTGAGGAGGTATATATGGATTTTTCTTCCTGGAACTTGCACTTCTCAGATAATTGGCAATGTTGTGACCAAAGGGGGTTTGTATTTACTGCCATATTTTATTATCCTAACAGGTGAAGAATCCCCAGCGAGATTTGCCACTGGGTATTGGTGCTGCACTGTCGATATCCTGCATACTATATATGTTGGTCTCTGTTGTCATTGTTGGTCTGGTGCCCTATTATTCAATGGATCCTGACACCCCCATCTCCACTGCATTTGCTAGCCATGGGATGAAATGGGCAGCGTAAGCAAATAAATTATTTATTTTTTCTGATGGTAACATTTTTCTTTTTGGGAATCAGAACCGAAACACCCCCATCCTAACCTTTTGCCCCTTGATCTAGCTCTCAAGGTCTAGCCCAAGCAAATACCCTTTTTTTCTAATTGCGGTGCATCCTATTATTTCTGTGCATTTAAGTTTTAACTCTCTTTTGAAAGCTATTTTCCTGATTTTGATTTCAGGTACATAATAACTATTGGAGCTGTTACTGCTCTCTGCTCAACATTGATGGGTTCACTCCTCCCTCAGGTAAATTGGTGGAATGGTTTGGGATTTTCCTTTGTGGATTAGTTCTTAAATATGCACAGTTTCATCTTAATAAGTAAAACAGAGATACCAGGTTTTACATGGAAACACCAAACAACTGACTAGCTATTAGGGTAAAAACCACATGACTATCATAGTCCACTAATTAATCATTAAGAAATTATGTCAAGTTTGTAGGAATATTGAACACCTTATCTGGTCCAGCTTATCGGCTTTGTTCAAAAATCTTCCAACCCCCTTTCTCTGAAATCCACACAATGCAATGAACAAACAAATCCATGCTTACTACAACAAATCCATGTTTGCCCACCTCTTGTAGATGACACACACTTTATGGCATCCAGTGGAAGCAACAGTTCACAAAATCTACCTGAAGCAATTGACTCCTTATGAGGCTCCCAATCAAAGAATGGAGAAAGGGTGTGTTTCAAAATTCATTGTGTTTCAAAAATCAAAGAGCAAAACCATAATTCTTCAACATGATCTTCAAAAGATTTTTTTTCTGAAAAACATGGAGAATTTGTTCTTGTGTAAAGGTATACCTAAAAGCTCTTTTAATTTAAATGGGAGACTTTCTAGAACACATTCGAGAGATGTATTAAAAGGCAATTTAGGGAAATTTTGAAAAGCTCATTGAAGAAATCCTCTTCAAATTTTCAGACGACATTAAACTTGAAAGAAGGCTTTTCAATTTTTGTTAATGAAAATGGGGTCTTTGAGCCACTTATCATCCCTAAGGTCTGCTTAACAACAGGTTTGTTTGATATAACAATATTATTTTCACCTGCAACCTCTTTAAGCTTAAGGTGGATGGGTGAGATGCAAAATGAACTTAGAGGCTCACATTACAACAACTTCTGGAACAGAATTTCCAACATAAGTAGTTCTGAGAATACAAAATCCACTTTGAAAAGAACAGACATTCAGGGTAAAAAGCTATTTGCTACTTTTATGTCTTTTTTGGCTCTGGCTGGATGATTCCTCATCCTTCTAGTTCACTTTTCTATTAGTGCATTCTTTTTTTTTTTCTTTTTTTTTTGAATTTATATCTTTTGTTTGTTATATAAAAAAAATGCTTCTTGTTGCATTTCCTCTCTCTCTCTCTATATTTCTATCCTAGTTGTTTTATGTGCAATGATATTATAAATGGCCTATAGTATTTTAAACAATCAAGAGGAAATGGTTCTTAAATTATAGTAAGTCCATAAGAAATTAGGATTTAACTGATTATTGTTCTAGAAAGTGTACAGTTAGTCTGAAATCTGAATCACATTTTTTATTGTTAGATGTACTTTTTATTGCCAATTCCTTCTTCTTCCCTTTTTTTTTTTTTTTTTTTTTTTTTTTTTTTTTTTTTTGCATCGAACCAAATATGGAGACTTCCAGTCTCCAACTTCACCCCTTATGACTTAATCTAATAATTATTCAGGGCTTACTGTTAGATGCTTTTCTCCCATCCTTTTTCTTTTCTTCCATACTTTCTTTTCTACTTTCTAATGCTCAAGTATGGGATGAGTTCCCTTTCTTTTTTTATTTTGGTTAAATTAGTATTGCAATTTTCTAGTGGTGATAGTTTTGGCTAACTTATGAAAACTTATTTAGATTTTACCACAAAAGAAGTCCTCTTCTGCATCTGATGAAATGCTGATATTTTATTTTTATTTTTCATATCTGTATGTATTTCTCAGCCGCGAATCCTGATGGCAATGGCTAGAGATGGATTGCTGCCATCATTTTTTTCAGATGTCAACAGGAGCACACAAGTTCCTGTCAAGGCCACAATAGTAACTGGTATTGGGGCTGCAACTCTGGCATTCTTTATGGATGTTTCACAATTGGCAGGAATGGTAAGTTTAACTTTCTCAGAAAATAGGGTCTAGCAATGTTGTTTGGCAGGGAGGACTTCCTAGTTATTAGATCCCTTCAAATATGGAAGCAAACATATCAGAATAAGTGAATAACTTATGCACTTCAATTGTGGCTTGCCCTAAAGGGCTTCAAGCTTTGGGTTGGGCCCCTTTATGAGCTTAATTATTTTAAACTAGAAAGCAAACTACTAAACAATTATGACCATATCAAGGATGTATTACTGAACTGTTGGTCATTCTAATGATAGATAATTCATTGGACTCAACCTTACAATAGTTCCTGGCTGTTCATGGGGAAATAATTCAGTACTTGAATGAGGTTCAAGCTGATGTTTATTTTTTTCTTGTTTGGGTTTCCAGCCCCTTAAACCAGAAGAACTCTAGAATGGCAGTCTGGGATCCTTACCATCTAAAAGATTATAAAGCTTTCTATATGTTGCAGGGTGATAATGATATAGGTGGACAGATATGGATATTTAAATTGTTGCCCTTACTTTTCCCTTTTTGCAGGTCAGTGTGGGTACACTTCTTGCCTTCACCATGGTAGCATGTTCTGTGTTAATACTCCGATATGTTCCACCTGATGAAGTGCCACTCACACCATCACATCAGGAATCAATTGATACAGTTTCATTACAACATAGCAGTAGCAACCAGAAGATTGATGAGGAAAATTCCAAAGTTTGTGCTGGCCCCTCTAATGAGATTACTCGACCTTTAATTGCTAAAGAGGGAGCATCAGCTGATCCTGTTGTAAAAAATGTAGCTCAAGACAGATGTAAGTTTGTTTCATGTTCTTTTTCTTGTTTACAATATTTCCTTTTGTTTTCTGCTATTTTAAATTTCAAAAGGTGTGAACTTTATGTGTTAACAGTGCTGGATTTTGTCATTCCTTGAATTTCACTTGGTTGAAGTGCTTTTGGAAGTATATATACCTGCAACGAAGCAATTTTACATATTAGGATATGTGCACTGTGGCAAGAAAAATAATTCCCAAAAGCTAATAAAACAATGTTTAAAATGGAAAGAACTTTTCAGTACAAGTAATTAACCTAACTTATGTTATGAAATGAGTTCATATTGAATTCAAGTATTAATTCCAAATCCACAGATGTGGAGGTTGGGTGAGCAACCTGAAGGCACATATGCACACTAGAAGCCATGTAAAAAGTGTGTTTTTCATTACTTTCCATGGTTTGGGATTTACTAAAATGGTTACTCTTTCCCCCTTTGCATTGCTTGTCTCAGACGTAATAGATGAAAACATGAGGCGAAAAATTGCTGGCTGGACCATAATGCTGACATGTGTAGGAGTGGTTCTCCTTACATCTTCTGCTTCATATGTGAGCCTTCCCAGGTGGGTTTCTTTTCTAGACCCTTGCTTTAGTTGCTGTCAATACCATTATGTTGCGGTTTTCTTAGAAAAAATTATTATTTCCTGGTTTGCAAGATGGAATTCTCCGTGAGTAACTGAAACTGCTGATATGAGTTATTGAGAAATACTTCAGTCCTTCATTGGGGTGTGAACCTATATGCATAATGTACTAAAACAAGAACCATGTGAATGTGTCTAGTATTTAATTCTGATAAAAGGGAATTAGTCTCTGGCATTTACGGGTGAAGGATCTTTTTCTCCTGAATCTTTTCCTGCAAATGGTTCGGTTTTATTTCTTCTTTAAGCTTCACTAATTTGTTGGTCTACTGCCAGCTTTCCTCGTTACATATGTTGTGGAATCGGTGGTGCTTTACTTTTATCTGGTCTGATAGTGCTCACCTGTATAGATCAAGATGATGCAAGGCACAACTTTGGGCATTCAGGAGGTACATTCTCACTCTGAATCATCTACAGTTAATATATTTGGTAAGGCTGGATTGACATAAAAACTGGCATGTGTCCCTACTTTGGCTATCTAGATCATGTCCAGGCTAAAATACGGTGGGTGCCAACTAGTAGTCTTGCCATGGTCCTGACTGTTTGATTTGGTTTATTTGCATCCTGATATATATATGTGGGGATGGTGTCCATTTGAACTAGTTCAAATATGGCTTGGAGTTATGTTGATTAATAAATCATTGAAACTCAATATTCATGCAAGAAATTTCGGATAAATTTACAAGATGAAATATTGATTTCTTTTCAGGTTTCATTTGCCCATTTGTCCCACTCCTACCTATTGCCTGCATTCTCATCAACGTCTACTTATTGGTGAACCTTGGGTGAGCACCCAGACGAAGTTTGTTTTTTCCACTGTTATTTTACATAATTGAATTTTTTGGAATATGTTTTACCCTAAGGATGCAACATGGGACAGGTCCAACTTGAAAAAACAAGATAACCCCACTTCAATCCCTTGCATAAGTATTTTTTTCTTCAGGGCATTTGGTCAGATCCTGATTCATTAAATGCATAAGTGACCCAGATAGGTTCTCTGCTAGGTTGATTTGTTCGAGTAAACCGACCAAACCATGAGCAAAAAGCTATTCTTTCATCCCTGTTTCTTGGATAACATAATGTCTGGTAATTTGCAGATCTGCTACCTGGACCCGGGTTTCTATATGGTTGGTGATAGGAGTGCTCGTTTATGGATTCTATGGGCGAAGACACAGCTCACTGCAGGATGCAGTTTATGTACCAGCAGCCGATGTGGATGAAATCTATGGAAGCTCTTCAAACTGCTTAGTTTAGGATGTGTGTGAAGAATATGAATGGGGGTTGGAATATGAATGACTCTTCTACTGGCTGATGCTTTGAGTGAGTTGCTTGTTTGTATAATTAATATTCCCTTGGTGGGTGGCATTCTCAGTTTGTTCAAAGTTCAAACCAATGTAAATTGTCTACTAATATACCAGAGTAGGGAAAAAAATTGTACACTAATCCCTGTCCTCCATACTGTATATTTATAGTGATGAAATGCATGTATTTTTTTCAAACATTTGATGAATGAGGTGTATGTTGTAGAGTCAAAACCTATGGTTCCAACAATGACATCTTTTTTGGGTCACATATGGAAACTCTTTTATTGCTTGAATATAGAAATGTCATCATCATAGGCTATTTCTTTTACAATAAAGTTAAAAAAAAATGAAAATATAAAAAGTTGGTGATATAATTTGGTCACAAATCACTGATTAGTTCTTTCAGAATTTTGAAAAAAAAATACAGTAATTTGAAAAATAATTCTTAAAATATAGGAGTTCAAAAACTAATTTTTGAATTTAAAATTATTATCTTAGTAATTTCGTATACAAATTAGGATAATTTTTTTTTTTTAAAAATAAGATTATTAATTTATCAAGATTTTAGTGCATAGTATAATGTATATATGCAAAACAAATGTATTGCACTCATGTGGTATGGAATTTTAATTTTATACCTTTTGTATATAAAAAATAAAATAGAAGAAAAAGAAAGTTAATAAAAATAATATAAGTGAAATAGTACTCGTTAATAAGTAGCAATTAAAATATATACCCAATTTCTATAATAATAACAATTAATTAAGGTTACATTTGATTGACGAGATAATATAAGATTAGAATATATATGTATTTTACGATATCATATCCCATTGGATAGGAAATGTATATCTTGGAATATGGTATTTTTGGATATTAAATTCAATGGACATGATATCTTAAGGTTGAATATAGAATAAAATATGTAATGTTATACTTATATTTACTTTAAAAAATGAATAAAAAAATTAAAAGAAGTAAATATTATTTTTTTAATGTTTAAAATAATAAAAATTATATTGCATTTTAATAATTTTTATTTATAAAATTTCTCTTATGTTGAACAATATTTATGATTAAAATATTTAAATTTTATAAATAATTTTTTTATATTATATATATATATATATATATATTAATATTATTTTACAATATAATTTATAAATATGTTTTTATTTTTTAACCACATAGTTATTTTATAATAAAAAATTTTATTTTACAAAATAAGTCATATACAAAAAATAAAAAGTTGATAAAAAAATAAATTTATGATATGACATAATATATATATCTTACGTCTTAACCTTATATTAACATAACTTATGTAGAAATGATATAAAAAAATAATATGCTGAGTTCACTACACAAAAATATGATTATAATAAAATAAACAAAAATTAGATCTTAGGATACAACTTTAATAAAATATAAAAAATTATGTTTTTAAGATACCATTTTTATATGCTGACTTCACTACACAAAGTATTATAAATTTAGAAATATCTTTTAAAATGACATTTAAATATATATATATAGGCATGAGAGTGAAGTTCCTTATAAAGAAACCCAATTTCCATGGGCATCTACTTCATAATTTCAGCTATGGTGACCTTGTCATGCATTTTTTGTGATTTTCAAAATTAGTTGTTCATGATACCCTAACATGCCTAACATCCCTAACAAGATTTACTTCACATGATTTTTTTTTCCCTAAAATGTGTTTCTTCTCTTAATTTTAATATTTATAAGGTTGGATGTTATAAAGTTTAATGGACTATGAGTGAGATATTGGTGTATACTAAAACAAATAATTATTTCATCTTTATAGAATTAATTTTACGAATATATAATCTTTAGTCCGATCGTTCCTACCAAATAGAAGAATCAATACTACCACTGAGAATAATGGTATTTACATAATCACTTTAAAACAGAAAGATAAACCATCAATATTATCTTGAAATGATATTGAGATTAAATGAGAAAAAATGTTAGTCTTATCACATCTCGAAATTGACTAAAGAAGATTATATATCTTATCATCTAAAAGAAACGATAATGAAGAATGTGAATCAGATCATTATGAGGAAAATAATGAATATCAAGTCAAGAAACAATAAAGAAGAAGGTGAATCAGATCATCACTAGCAAAATAATGAATATGAATATCAAGTTAGTCATATTTTATATCAATTATTATGCAATATTTTTGAATTTTGAATTTATGAATTAGGGATTCTTTTCTCATTTTTGAAATCAAAGATGAACTATAAGGAGGATAAGTAAGTAATTTCACATATCCATTTTAAATTTGATATCCTTCCGTTGTATATAATGAGCAAAAATGTTACAATAATTCTCAAAATCACTCGATCTAAACTAAAGTATTTTAGTCAATGAAAATATACATTGAGAAAATAGAGTCTAAGAGAAACATGTGAGCATATAAAATCAATATTACCCAAATGAATATTTTGATATTGGACTTAATATCATATTTGATATTGGTAAAAAATTAGTATCAGATTTGACCCTAAATTCGAAGCAGGTGACATACTAGCAAATCCGAATTCACAAATAAAGCATTTTATGATCAAAACCTCCATCATAATTTTTACTATACACCCATTCATCCAATTTGTTCACATAACCCATATGTCATTGATTACACTCATCATACTTTCAAGTTTCAACATCACGACTGCAACGTCGGATTTGATGTAAAACCTTACAAGATTATACAGCATTGTTCACGACATCGAAAATTTCGATTATGGCCTCCATGTTGGACAATTGTGTTGGTTCTTCACAAAATCATGCAAGTCTAGATACTACATCATCAATTCCGACAGGGGCCTCACTATTACTTCTAGGGATGATTTCCCATCATCAAAAATTCCATTAGAGCCCTGTACAATAAATAAATAATCACATTCTTTAATGAGCACCACTTGAAGATTTCCTAATCAGTCAATGCATGCTAAACGTCCTTCTTGGATGCATGGAAAGGCTAAAAAAGATATGAACATCATACCTCTAAGCAAATACATGATATGTGATCGTATTTTTCTACTAAAAGCAAATTAGGGTTGTACAAATATACTCCTCTTTGATAGAGGTAAAAAATGAGCATATGTTTGTGTGCAAGTGAAATATAGTGAGTTATAATGAATAACATGAAAGACCATCAATTTTATCCCGGTATAATATGCACCCACTCAAATTTCTAAGCACACTCTCAAATTAGTAATAGGAAGGTCTAGGGCATATGAAAGAGGCATCAGACAACCTAATAATACAACAAAACAATATTAATAAATAAATAAATAAATAAATATGTGAGAAAAAAAAAGACAATAACAAAGATTCTCTAAAACACAATATCAATAAATTGAAATTAGAAGAGACAAAAAGCTTGTAAAAGAAAATGAAAGAAGTATAGCTAAGGACAAGGTCATGATAAGTGGGATCAATGGGAAAACTAAAACAATAAATTTAGGTATGTGGCTATGATGACTGAAATATATGAAACCTAGACCAATAGAAAAGAATTGAAGAATGTGGTCATAATGATCACCATAATAAGTGGAACCTAAATAATAGATACGAATTTGAGGATGTGCAATTGTAATGACCAGAATCTATAGAACTTATAAAGAGTAGAGGAAGATAAACACTCAAGGATTTGGTTGTGATGATTGGAATCTATGGAACCATAAAGGATAAAAGAAATAGGAACTCAAAGATGTGGTAATAATCAAAATCTATGGAACCTTTAAAGGATAAAGGAAACAGGAACTCAAGGATGTGATTGTGATGACCAGAACGCTGAAGGAAATAGGTATGGGGAATCTCAAAATTCTCCATACCTAGGCCTTGGATTTGATTAGGTGCATGCAGAAATAAGGGTTTAGGTATTCTTACTAAGATTTGAATATTTCTAGATCAATTCTTATCAGTGAAGAGTAGAACAAAAATAATGGAATATCTTGTACACCTCAAGTCTTCCCTCCAATGACTCTTCCTTAAAATTTGGTACTTAGATAGTGGAGATGAGGGTTCTCTCTTTCTTTCCTGGAACACATAGGAGAAAAAAAGAAAAAAAAAAAGCAAGATCTTGAAGCCCTAACCTCTAAAGGGGGTTTATAGGCCTCTCATGAACTTAAGTGACTTAAGCCCATCTTGGGCTTGGGTCACTTAATCCAACTCAAAAAGGGCACTAATTGATTAATTAACCTTAATAAGTTCCACTTAATCATTTAGCTCAATCTAGAGTGACAACTCACTTAATCATGTGTAACCTTGCGTATTCATCAAATACCCTTATGCACATAAGTGAATCAAGAACCAAACCCTTGTAAATTGTGTCAAAAAAGAATATGAGCTTGATCATGGGCCATTGGACCCATAAGACAATATTGACTCATTTACAATCCAAGTTTAAAATTGGCTCAACATCTTACTATAGAGAGTTAATTGCACTCTAGTACCATATATAAATAACAATGAGATACAAGGTGCTCGGGTTAATGACTTGCTATCAATTGTATATAGTCTCCTTATGAATTGACCTTCATAATCTACTAAGGTGAATGCTACCAACCTCTTAAGATTATCTTTACCATCCTTGAGTTAAAAATCCTCTTATTATGTGATCAATTGACATGTCATAACTCATAAAAACTTTATATATATATATATATATATATCATAGTTTGGTAAAGTCATAACCACCCAATAACCTTATGTTATGACTCATCGTATGTCATTTCCAATGTGTAGTTGTACACATAGTGCATTTACCATGGAAATCCCATTCTAATGACCAAAATTAGTAATTCCTCAAATTAAAAGGTAGTGTACTACATTCTCTAATGAATTGCCTAAGTCCATGAATCGGTGGCAAACTAATCATCTATTTGCAAAGAACTCACGACTTGGATCTTTTATGCAACTTTGAATGCATCCAAGTTTTGTATTTGGGTAACCCCATCTTCAAGATGGTGATGCATCCAAAATCAATATGAGCCTGATCTTGTAGGCTACAGGCTTACTTATGACCCTCTCCCACTTAATATTTTGAAAAAGAGACTTCTTTGTAATTTTGGTAACCTTTCTTAATGTAAGTTCTCTATCATGAAATTTTTCAAATCTTATATTTATTTTCTAAGTTGAAACACTTATGTTAAAAAAGGATTGCTTTATAATTCTTTTTCCTTGAACTTCCCTCATCTAGTCTTGTTCTTTTTCATTTAGGTAGAAGAGCCTGAAGAATTAAAAAAGTATTGTTTTCCTTCTTTTGGATAGAAGAGCCTAGAGAACCGCCTTTTCTATGAATAAGGATTGTTAAAAAATAATGACTAGCTCTTCCTCTAATTTGCAACTTCCAATTTTAAAATAAATAACTTGGAAGTAACTTCTTATGAAAATTTATTTTTCATAAGCAAAGCCAAAATTAACTCCTTCAATTATTTTGTTAATTCTAGAACATGCAATAAACAATTTACGCATGATAAGGAATAAAATAAATAAAATAAGCTTCCCATGTTGCATATTTGGTAACCCATAATTGGATTTTCCAAAAACCAATATTACAAAAAAAACCTACAACAAAATGAGGGTTAGTAAAAATTATAAAAAAAATCTAAAAACTCCCTAAAACCGAAAAAACTATTGCTTGAGGTGATCGAGAGCTTGAAGTAGCAGTGGAAGCAGCTTTGGATGTTGGACAGGCTTCAGGCACTTGAACACTAATCTAGTTGCTTAAGTGCTCCTGTTGCATTCTTCAATTCGAGATCAAGTCAAACTCATTTCCACCTGTCTCTTCATTGATAAACTTGTTTTTTTCGATTGGGGAACCACCATAGATGTTAGCAATGTGATAAATTTGATCGCCTCCATGCTCTCCAACTTTTCTTCTTTTACATAGCTACATCATCTATCAAGCAAGAGGAGTATTTTTATCCATATGCATATATATTATAGACTTCAAATTAATTATGCATCCCACAAATCTTTTGGACCCATTATATATATTATTAGAAATTCTAAAACATAGTTGTCACATAAAAAACAATCAAACAATGTTGGTGGGAAAGATAAATATATATATAACCAATGTTTTCATAATCATACTAGTCATTGAAGAAAAAAAAGTTATCAGTTCAAAATTCAATGGTCAGATTAATGGTCTAATCAATGATGTCATAAATAATATATATATATATATATATGTATGTATAATATTAAAATTAAAATAATATTAAAATTTTAAAATATGCATAAAGAAATTAAAAATAATAACATTTATTTTCATCTTCAATATTATCAAAATTCAATTATGAATATAAATGTATTAAAATTTTTAATTTTATTAAATAAAATATGTATAATACTTTGTGAAATATAGAAGAAAAATATTTTATTTATAATTTATTTTACTTATATAACATTACTTTACTTATATTTTTACATATTAATTATTATAAAAAAATGTAAAATAATTATGTCATTTTATTTTTTGTTTGCAACTATTGAATATTAACCATAAGCAACAAAGTGTTCATAGCCCCATCCCATGATCTAAGAGTCCGTGGTTCAAACCCTCGCATGGAATTTTCAAAAACCCAATATCCTCGATCCCACATCAGAAGCAAATGAGGATGAGAAGCCTTTAAGTTGTACATTCAATGATTTGCTAGACGTGCTTCAGGCCCGAAGGCAAAGCCCATCAATGGCCTAATGTTCTGGGTTAGGCTTCCACTCTTTTGCTCAAGGAAAAAGGTCGATCGTTCAACTATCCATCCACCGGTCCGTTCGGTTTAAGCCCAATTCAACATGTTCTTTGACCCAAAGGACGGGCCAAAACAGGCTTTGGTCGATGATTCGATAGATCCAATTCAATTTTTAAAACATTGCTCCTAACTAATAACATGCTTACAAAGTGTACCTAAGCCACTCTTGTAGAGCCTTTTTTTTATAAAATAAATAATGTTGAAGTAAGATGATGCATAATTAGGAGCAACCATAAGTTCACATTTTTAAACTTCCTATTAAATTTTTACCTGCCA
The DNA here is from genome assembly GCA_030254885.1 of Vitis rotundifolia. Classification (NCBI taxonomy): domain Eukaryota; kingdom Viridiplantae; phylum Streptophyta; class Magnoliopsida; order Vitales; family Vitaceae; genus Vitis; species Vitis rotundifolia. The sequence goes on from CM058158.1 coordinate 2,686,906, forward strand.
AAATCCATTGACTTAAGCAAACATATATGGTCTTTAATTTTTATTTTTCACATTAATAAAAAGAATGTGCTCACTACTAATAATGGCTCAAAATTAAGGGTTTTTCCCCCATGTTGGGTGGTTTATGATAGGAAATAATAATAATAATAATAAGGCCTTTTAGTTAACCTTTTGTTATGGTTCCTTTTATTTTTATTTATCCTTTGAAGTTTTGGTGGTAATATGCAAATTTAAGAATATATTTTCATGTCAAAATTTTGTAACATCAATCAAGATCTCAATAGTTAAGGCACAATATTTTATGATCTTATAAAATCTACGAGCTAGGCACTTTCATTTAATGCAAATAATAACAACGTTATTAATCTTCTACAACTACGTATAGTAGTGATTTCATATCTTCCAAGCACAAATATGTTAAGCAAAGAATCTCTTCAACTAAGGTTCTTTCAAGGCATAATATATATCCATTATACTAAAAGAAATACTTATTTTGGCTTATGTAAGACTCAACTCTTCATATCCCAATAGGGTCATTCTAAAATCAACAATACCCTGTAAAAATAATCGTACTTGAGCAGTTACTCTGAAACAAAAAGGAACTATAATCATTACAATATTTAAAATACCAGAGGAAAAATTATAAGTGCTGTCATCCAGTGAGTAATTGAGCACAAGAATAAAGGTTGAAAATCAGTGTGCAAAGTGAAAGCAGTAGAACCAATATGTTTAATGTCAAGATTTTAGCCATTACCTACAGTGAGGTGGTGTTTGTTTTTTTGGCTTTTGGCTTAAAACAATTTAGTTTTAGAATTAAGTTGTTTGTTTTTCTACTTTTTCATGACTTATTATAAACTTTTTACTAAATAGAAAAAGCCAAAATATGTACCTTTTTCTAAATAGAAAAAATAACATATTGGTTTCTTTTACTTTTTAATACTTAATAGAAATAAAATACTACAAAAACAAATAACCTAATATTTAACACTATTAAGTATTAAGGTTTTATTTAGAATTAAGTAAAAAAACAAACACCACCTGAGTCTCACTTTGGCTCTCATTGATAGTAAGATTATTGAGATTTGCAATTATGTGATTAGTAGCACCACTGTGGGCTTCAAGTCAAACTTAATGATTTTTATTTATTTTATTGAAATGACATCTTCAAAATATAATTTTAGTTATTTGTCATACAATTTATTTTTTTACATTTTTGTAGTCATTTTCAATTGTTTTTGTTAGTTATTCTTGTTTTTATAAAATTATAAATGAAATAAAGATATCATTTTAGTTACAAATACTTATTTATTTACATTTTTTGCAGCCATTTTCAATTGTTTTTGTTAGTTATTCTTGTTTGGAAGCTTCACCTACATAATTAAAACAACAACTAGCTTGATATTTTGGTTTAAAAAAACTTGCATTATGCATGGAAATGAAGTTCATGTGAAGAAAATCTCCATGGTCATCAACTCCATGGTATCAACAATATGAATTGCATGATTTTTGAAATTGAACATACTTTATCTTTCTTCATAAAATGTATTTCTTCCCTGAATCCTCAATTTTAATATTTATAATTTGAGTCATTTTAAATTTTAATGTGAGGTATCTTTTCCACCTATTTTTAATTTTCATTTCTTTATCATTACTTTAACTTTAATTGCTTTAGAAAAATTATTATTATTTTAATAGATATGAGAAGGTAGGTGAGATATTGGAGTCGTCAATGGTCTAATTGGTATGTTAATAGAATCATGGATAATTGAAGATTAAAAGATGAGGTAAAATATTGAAAATAAACGACTTTCAAAAGACATCTAAATAATAAAAAATAATAATAATTGGAAGATAATGAATGATTGGAAATGTAAATTCCAATCAATTTTAATTCTATACATAAATAGGTCCTAATTAAGTTTTATCGTATAAGTACTTTCTTTTATTGATATAGGACCAATCTTTATGATTAGATTTAAGTACTAAGCCTTTACGTTGAACTAATTAATTTCATTGTTGTATTGTTTTTTTAAAAGTTTTTGGCATAAAAGACATGGATTGAGAAAGGTTTTGTTACATTCATAAAGGAGGCCAACTTATCAAGGGTAATGATGCTTGTGTTGAATATAAGGGTGGTTACACCAATGCCATAATTATGAATGAAGATATTTCATATGAGGAATTTAACTCTAAAGTTTGTGTTGAACTGAACATTGATCCAACTTCATTCAAATTTGAATTCATTGTTAAATTTGATCTAATCTTGTCCGCTACCTTTGCATGGTGATGCATCCATCACTAAGATATTTAGATTCAATAAAATGTATTGTGATGTATATGTTTCTCCATGTACACCTATAGAGGCTAAAACACCTACACCTATTTGGTATGTATGGAGTTCAGACATTTCTTCTAAAATTTTATAGAAGTTCTTGATACCTATCATAATGGTTGATAATATTTTGTCCATTTCTTATTTATAGTGACCGGACTCTAATAGTTGGTTCTAATTTTGCGCATGCAATTTCATTCATGAAAATAACAATCCTTCCTTCTACAAAAATGTCTAATGATTGTCTTATAATTGTGTCATTTAAGTTTTCTCAAAGGTGCATTGAATCATAAATTGTTCCACTCCAATGAAGTCGCTTTAAGAATGCCATTATGGGTAGTAGGCAAATATGTTGAAATGCTTTGGAGTTTCAACATGCTCAAGATGTCCTTATTGAGAACATCTATTATCACATTCCTAAACACCACTCACTCAATCTATAGGGGATATATGATCACTTTGTGAATGAATCTATAGGGAATATATGATCACTCTAGGATTTCATCCATAGATCAAAGTCATTAATGACCTCAGTATGTTAGGAAACATTGGATTGCTCCATTCCTAAGTTCTAGGTTGTTAGGTGGATGAAAATCTATCCTAGGCTCTCTAAATCTATTGTAGTAGAGAACTTGGTATTCAAAAAATAATATTAATACCATAGAAAACATAAATCTAGAGAAAAATGTCACATACCTATGATTTGAATGTTCCCAGATCGATTTGAATAGGTGTAGAACACTTCAAAGTCATAGTAGATCTCATAAACACAGTAGCCTTCCACTTGATGATTCCTCCATGAGTTTAGGTACTAAGGTAGTGGAGATCTCAAGGTCAGAGGTTAAGGTTCTCTCTCTTGACTACAAAGAAAGAGTGACAAAAGTTAGAAATCTTAATCATTTAAGCGATATTTATAAGTTTCCTACTAGACTTAAGTGACTTAAGCTCACTATGGTCTTAGGTCACTTAATCTAGCCCAAGAACGTTGCTAATTGATTAATTAACTCAATAGAACTCCAAGTAATCAATTAGCCTAGTTTAGAGATACCATTCACTTACCCCTATGCAATCTTATGTAATTACCAAAACATCTTTATGCATATAAGTGAACTAAAAACCCATCCAACCTTCATAAACCATGCCATCAAGGAATATGAGCTCAAGTAGGGGCCATTAGGACTTATAGGATGTACTAGTTCCCTTGGAATCCAATTCTAAAGTTGACTCAATATCCTACTATGGAGAATCAACTCCACTTTAGTACCCTGTATATATATATTACAACGAGACATCAAGTGCTCAGTTGTTCATAGTTTAACAAGGTGAAAACTATCAACCTTTTAAGACTACCTTTACAATCCTTGAATTACTATCTTATTGAATTACGAACATTAATTCATAAAGAATTTGCATGCAATAAATAGTAAGTCATAAACTCGAGAAATTAATTAATTGATTATTAATTAATTTGTATCTCAATTTAATATTATAGGATAACTAGAGTGTAGTTGACTTCTTTAGTAAAGTGTTGAATCAACTTCAAAATTTGATCATGAGAGGAGACAATATTTTCTTATGGGCCCTAGCAATCTTTGATTAAACTCACAATTTTTTATTGGCACAGGGGTTAAGGGAAAATTCTATTTAATTATAAGTGTGCATAAGGCTGTAAAAGTATAAGCTCATGGGTGATTTTGCATAAGCACAAGGTTGTACAAGTGCTTGCAATTAAGTGTTTATGATTTTTACTTTTATTATTTAATTAATTGAATTTTATGGATATATGGAAAATATCGATGGATATTTTGATGAAAATATGAATGAGATAAATTGTCAAAAATTCATAAAAAGGCTTGAAAAAACTTTAAAAATGATAAAATAAGTAAAAATACACATAAATGTAATTAATATAGGTACAATCAAGGATAATAATTTATCAAATATTTTTAGAAAAAATTAACTTAAATTCCTTTAATATATTTTTATTTATTTATTTTAAAAATTAAAAACTGTTTTTATTAAAACATTTATTATATTTTAAATAAAAAATTAAATTGACTTATATAAAATATTTTATTTAAGATTTAATTTCTAAAATTGTATTACAAATTTATGGTGACGATTTTTTTATTAACATTAATTTATTTAAATAATTAAAATTATTAAAAAATATATTCATAATTTATCTTATCAAATTAATTTTAATTTATAAAATATTAGAACTTTATTAATTTTTTTATATTATATTTATATAAAAGCGAAGTAATAGTAATTTTTTAAATAGGATAAATGTAATACATATAAAAAATAATTAAAAATAAAAGGAAAATACAAAATAAAATATTAATATAAATTTAAATAAGATATTAATAAAAAAAAACAAAAAATACATATTTTAAAAAAAATGGCGATCTAAAAAAAATCTCCAATTTATGGGCAATTTTTTTAGCGATTTTTTCGCTGAATTCCTTGCCGCGCACGTGAGTTTCACGCTTCATTTTTTGCCAAAATTATGCAACCTATTTTTTTGCTGAAATTTCAATCCTTGACCAATATATTAGCAATATTATGTTGAAATTTCTGATTTTTTTCTATTTATTTATTTATGAAATTTCTCCCATAATCGATGGCTGATTTGTTTCAACCACCTCCAATATCCAATATTTTACCAATATTTTGGTGATATATCCTGATTTTTTAAACCATAAGGACACAAACTCATTATAATGGTAAAAGTTTTTAAATATCTATAAGCAAAGTTTATTCAATTTTTGCCTAACTTTTTTAATTTAATTAGAACATAATTTATGGCTTGTTGCCTTAAAACTTTTATATTGTTCAAGACCATTAAAGAAAAAGAATTAAGAAAATGGATTTAAATAAATACATATTTACAACTAAAGTTATATATTTGATTCATTTATGGTTATATAAAAATCAGGATCACTAAGAAAAAACATTTTACAATCTAAAAAATTATGAATAATTAAACCCCTTGTATTTATAACTAAAGTCATATATTTAATTTATTTATATTTTATAAAAATAAAGATACCCTATAAAAATTGACAATGATGGCAAAAAATGGAAATAAATAAATTGCATGACAAATAATTGAAATTGTATCTTCAGGGCACAATTAAAAATTGTTAATCTTGTGATGAAATGTAAGGTGGTCTTATCATGCAACTTTTGTGATTTTCAAAATCAAATTATTGATGATAACATAATATCTCTCACGACTTTGAACATGATTTTTTTTATATATAAGATGTGTTGTTGTACTCAATTTTAATATTTATAAGTTTGAAGTGTGGTAGAGTGTGATGTAACGTTTCTTTTTCTAACAATTATTATTTTAATGGATGTATGGTTAGATGATAATATACATGAGATATTGGTGTGTATTAAAAGAAATACTTATTTAGTGAGTCAATTACCATAAATTCTAAGGAAAGTAAGGATTAGATACGACAATGAATGAATTTTTTTAGGTACCATTCTGTTCTACTTGTAATAAGATGGGTTTGGTGTGAGTTTGTTAAAACCTAGGATGGGTTAAGAATGGGTTCAAGTTTAACTTTATCCCACCCCACCTCAATTATATATAATATTAAATAAAAATTGATTTTAATTAATTATTTTTTTTCATTTTTCAACTTTTTTAACATAAATAAAATATTACTTTTTATAAAAATAAATTATAAATATTTATAATACTTATTAATTTATAAATTATATTTATTTTTAATACCATTTAAAATTTTATAACTAAAAATAAAATAAAAAAAACTAAAAAAAAAAATTTGGAAAGAAATAAAAAGATTAAATAGGATGGTACAGGTATGGAAATTTACCTATCCTTTTTACTTTTTTTTTGAGCAGGGATGAAAATAAATATAAATAAGACATGAACCTGGATCCACCCCATTGCCATCTTTAGCAAGAACAAAAATAATTCTTTTATTGATAAATATAAAATAGTACATTATCTTTTAAGACTTCTAATATCATATAATGACTCTAAAGATATATAAAAATATATATAATTAGGTTATAAGTTTTTATATAATTGATCTAAAAGATATTTGACTATCCTTTGACACATAAAAAATAAAAACACATCAAAAAGCACACCTTACCCTTAATGTTGTTTAGACTCTAGATTTAATAATTATTTTTAAATGAAATGTATGTTTACATCAATTGTGCAATTTTATGCTTTTACACCATTCAAGACAATTAAACAAAAAGAATTAGGAAAATGGAATAAAATAAACTTTACACATTTACAACTAAAGTTATACTTTTTATCCATTTATAATTTTATAAAAATCAGGATCACTAAGAAAAAAAAATTTACAAAGTAAAAGATTATGAATAATTAAACTCCTTGTATTTATAATTAAAATTACATATTTAATTATTTTTTAATCTTATAAAAATAAGGATGTCTAAAAAAAATTGCAAATGACTAGAAAAAATGTAAATAAATAAATTGCATGACAAATAACTAAAATTGTATATTGAGGGCACGATTAAGAATTGTTAATCTTGTGATCAACTCCATAGTATCAGTGTGGTCTTGGCATGCATTTTTTGTGATTTTCAAAATCAATTGTTGATGATAGCATATAACATCTCTAACAACTTTTATCATGATTTTTTTTTATAAGATGTGTTTCTTTGCACAATTTTAATATTGATTTGAATTTAATGTAAAGTTTCTTTTCTAGGTGTTATTATTTTTCAACTACTATTATTCTAATGGATGCATTGTTGGACTATATGAGATGTTGGTGTATACTAAAACAAATACTGATTTTGCCCTATATATCCCTAATTTTAGTACGGTGTTTCTAAGATAGACAATGTCTTATGAGAATGATAGTATTTGTGGAATTACCCAAAAATAAAAAAGGAACCATAATCCCTAATTTTAATAGGGTGTTTCTAAGAGAAAGTCTTATGAAAATGATAGTATTTGTGGAATTACCGAAAAATAAAAAGAAACCATTATCATTACAATATTTGGAATATCATAAGAACAAGTAAGAATATTTTCATACAATAATTGAAGGATAATTATACCATCGTTGCCTACTTGAAAGTATTTACATATGCAATTACTTGAAGAGCTATAAAAAGTGCATGAAATGGAATATCATAAGAACAAGTAAGAATATTTTCATACAATAATTGAAGGATAATTATACCATCGTTGCCTACTTGAAAGTATTTACATATGCAATTACTTGAAGAGCTATAAAAAGTGCATGAAATGATAGAAGTATAAATCTTTTTAAGTGATAGATAATGATACTGATGGTAGTGAATGGTAGAACCGCAAAACTAATCAGTGAAATACTTTGTTTCAAATGTCATTCTATCCAAAATTTATCACTTTATGTTCTTAATTGTTAATTCTTTATCAAGTAATTGTTTATTGGGATTTCATAATGTGAATGTTAAAATTGGATATATCTTAACAGTAAAAAAAAATTTATTGCCCAATTACCATAAAATCCTAGGGAAGAAAAAAATTATTGTGCTGATTAATAAGAAATAATTATCTTTTAATTTCTATATTAAAGAAAAAGAAGTATAATTCTGCTTTAATAAGTTTTTATATAATTCATGTGGAAGATATATTACCCAATATCCTTAATGATAGAAGATAACTTAAAAAAAGAAAGCATATCTAAAAGAAAATAAATAAATAAAAACATGTAAAAAAGAAGAAACCTAATATTTTTCACAAAGAAGAAACCGTTGTTTTGGCTCCATTGTATGTGAGAATGGAATTATTATCAAGAAACTTGTTTTTTTATTTTTTATTTTTTCTTTGTTTTTGTTCAGTTTTTTATTTTATTTAGATGAAAACAAAATAGAGACATGGGCAATAAGAGAGCTTTTATTTCTTCAATTTATTAAAATTGAATATTAAGTGTCTTCTTCTTTTTAGCTTGTATATATCCATATTCTTATAGAATATTTATCATTTTTTAAGCATACTTATTCCAACTTTTCTTTTTAACAAAACCACAACATCTATATTTTTGTCCTTGTATATACAAAGAGAAAATTAAACCAATCAATTGAACTAAAAAATTTACTTGTTCAAAGTTCAATAGTGAATCAACGGTTGAATCTAGTCAAATCTACGATGCCATAAATTTATAATTCATATTTTATTAAAATTAAAAATATTTATAAAAGTTAAAAATATGTACAAAGAAATTAGAAATGATAATATTTATTTTTCATTTTGATATCATCAAAATTTAATCATGAATAAATATAAATGTATTAGTACTTTTAATTGAAATATAAATAATATTTAAATATGAAAAAAATAAAATTAAAAGACAATTCTTTTATTCATAATTTATTTTACTTATATTTTTTAAGTATAAATAATTATAATTTTTTTTTTAAATAGTTATGTTATTTTATTTTTGGTTTGCAACTATTGAATAGTAACCATAACCATAAGCAACACAGTGGTCACAACCGCATCCCATGGTCGAAGAGTCCACAGTTCTCCCACATAGGAAGCAAATGAGGATGACAAGGCCTTTAAATTGTCCATTCAATGGAGAAATGTTGTGGGTCGTCTCCACTCTTTTGCTCAAGGAAAAAGGTTGATCATTTGGTACATACATTGATTTGTCTAGTTTAAGCCCCTGGTCTAATGTGTCCTCCGGCCTATAGGGTGGACTAAACTGGATTAGGCTTCACCAATTCAATTTAGTTTTTAAAACATTGCTCCTAACTAGCAACATGCTTACATGGAAATTGAGCCACACTTGCAGATTTTTTTTAAGAAATATTTATTTAAAATAGATGAAATAATCCTCAAATTGTGAATCTAACATTTCTTATATTTATATTTGAAAAGCAACCTATTTTTTACATAATTAACTTGTTATTTTTACAAGAAAATAATGAGGACATTTTTGTCAAAAAGAGACAAAAAAGGACAATGAGTTAAATTTCAAATTTTAAGTTTTCATGAAACCTTTTTAATCAAATAACTATTTTTTAATAATGTTAAAATAAGATGATACATAATTAGGAGCAACCAAAAGTTCACATTTTAAAACCAATTCATATTAAATTTTATCTACTAATATCCATTCACTTGAGCTAACATGATCTTTTTTTAGTGATTTTTTCGCTAAATTCTTTCCTACACGTGTGTTACATTTGATTTTTTGCCATTTTCGACCACCTCCAATATCCAATATTTTTCCAATATTTTGGTGAAATATCCTGATTTTTTAAACCATAAGGATACAAACTCATTATAATGGTCAAAGTTTTTAAATATCTTTAAGCAAAGTTTATTCAATTTCTGCCTAACTTTTTTAATTTAATTGGAACATAATTTATGGCTTGTTGCCTTAAAACTTTTATACTGTTCAAGACAATTAAACAAAAACAATTAACAAAATGGATTTAAATAAATACATATTTACAACTAAAATTATATATTTGATTCATTTATAATTATATAAAAATCAGGATCACTGAGAAAAAACATTTTACAATCTAAAAAATTATGAATAATTAAACCTCTTGTATGTATAACTAAATTTATATATTTAATTAATTTATAATTTTATAAAAATAAAGATACCCTACAAAAATTGAAAATGATAGCAAAAAATAGAAATAAATAAATTGCATGACAAATAATTGAAATTGTATCTTCAGGGGCACAATTAATAATCGTTAATCTTGTGAAGAAATGTAAGGTGGTCTTATCATGCTACTTTTGTGATTTTCAAAATCAATTATTGATGATAACATAACATCTCTCACAACTTTGAACATGATCTTTCTTTATATATAAGATGTGTTGTACTACTCAATTTTAATATTTATAAGTTTGATGTGTGGTAAAGCTTGATGTTCCGTTTCTTTTTCTAACAATTATTATTTTAATGGATGTATTGTTGGATGATAATATACATGAGATATTGGTGTGTATTAAAAAAAAATACTTATTTTGGCTTATGTAGGATTCAACTCTCCATATCCCTAGGGACATTCTCATATCAATAATATCCCATAAAAACAATAGTATTTGTGGAATTACTTTGAAACAAGAAGAACTATCGTCGTTATAATATTTAAAATATGAGAGGCAAAAGCATGAGTAGTTTCATCTGGTAAGTAATTCAGCACGCATGTATACTTCTAAGTAATCATACATGGAAGCGTATGAATATGTGATCGGTTGAAAGATGAAGATGGTCCATAAGATGATAGAAGTACAAAACTATGGATAATGATATGAAATTTAAAGTCAGTGTGTGATACTAATTGTAAACATGGTTGCAAATCTGTTAAAAAAAACGACACAGGATGTTTGCTACTATTTCAAGGACAATTTTTATGTGTGATGTCTTTTAGCCTAATTTTATTTGGTGCAATTGATAGAAACTGAACTCAAACTACGTTTTTCATTTCATCGTCAGAATATAATAACAGCATCATGGTTTTTATACCAGTTTATTCAACTGTTACACTAACTACTCTACTGTACAACCATTCTAACTTCCTCGGGTTGTTGTAACTAACTGGGAGTTGAGTTCTTGATTAGTTTGGTTTGGGAGAGCTGAAGCTTGAGTGTATTCTGTTTGGCTATCATCCCCCCTTAAGCTCATAGGGCGAGGAACAATGGAGAGCTTTGTTTTAAATTTGAGATACTGAGAGCTTGGTAAGTGCTTGGTAAAAATGTCAGCAATTTGATCACAGGTTGGAATGTAGTGGATGCTGAGATTTTTGTGAAGAACATGATCTCGAATGAAGTGAAGATCTAGTTCAATGTGCTTGGATCAAGCATGAAACATCGGGTTAGTAGCCAGATGAGCTGCGCTTTGATTATCACACCAAACAAGAGGAGAAGCAGAGGGACAAAGGCATAACTCTTGGAGCACAGATTAGACCCATATGATTTTAGAGGTTGGAGAAGCTAGACCACGATATTTAGATTCTACACTGCTACAAGATACCAGCCTTTGTTTGGTCAATGACCAAGATATTAGGTTGAGTCCAAGAAAGAGACAATACCCACTGGTACTCCGACGGTCATCTGGGTAAGAGGCCCAATCTACATCTATATACCCTTGAAGATAAAGGGAATTAGCTTGGTGCAACTGTAGATCATAACTAGAGGTGCCTTTTAAGTAACGAAGGATCCGTTAAACTGCAAGCCAATGAGTTTATGTGGGATTGGCTATGAATTGGCAAGCTTTGTTAACAACAAATGCAATTTTTGACCGAGTTAAGGTGACATACTGAAGAGCGCCGACGGTGCTACGATAAAGCTTGATATCCAAAAATGAAGGACCATCATGTTGTGAAAGAGTTCTGCCCAGCTTTCCCGGTGTGTGTGCTGGTTTGGAATCCAACATATTTATATGTGCAAGAAGATCCTGGACATATTTGTGCTGACTGAGGTGCATCCTGCTTTCATAGTGTATTACCTCAATACCAAGAAAATAATTCAGGTGTCCAAGATCACGGATGGCAAAGGTAAAGTTGAGGTAGGAAATAAAAGAGGAAACTTGAGAAGAATTACTTGCAGTTACCAAAAGATCATCAACATAAACAAGTAAGATTAAAACATCAGTTGCTGAATATCGAAAAACATGAAACTATCAACTCTTGAGGCTTGGAATCCCCATCGAAGAAGAGCATGACTAAGCTCATGAAACAAAGCTCGTGGGGCTTGTTTAAGTCCATACAGTGCTTTGTTGAGTTTACAAACATAGGAAGGAAATTGAGGATCAACAAAACCACGGGTTGAGCCATGAATACTTGTTCATCAAGGTCACTGTTCAGAAACGCATTTTGAACATCTAGTTGTTTGAGTGGCCATTGGAAAGAAACAGCAATGGCAAGCACAATTCTTACTGTTGAAGTTTTCACCACAGGACTAAAAGTTTCAAAGTAATCCAGACCTGGAGTTTTCATGAAACCTTGAGCGACTGAGTAAGCTTTGTATCGATCAATGGTACCATCTGGTTTATATTTTAATTTGTATATCTAATGACATCCAATGATATTGCTATCAATAAGAGGAGGAACTAGCTGCTAGGTATGGTTCTATATAAGAGCTTTGTATTTTGTTTCCATAGCTGAAACCCAATTTGGATTATTGGAGGCTTGTTGGAAAGAATAGGGTTCAATAGGTTTATGAGCCAAAAGAAGCTTCTTCTTAAAGATTCCAACTTTTGCTTGGGTGATCATAGGATGTGAGTTGTGTGGTACTGAGGGCTGAGTAAGAGAAGAATTGGAAGATGGAGTGAAAGGAATGGGAATAAGGTCGGGTATAGGAAGTAAGGAAACTAAATCATGGGAAGAATGACATGAATGGGCAAAATTAAACAAGTGAGGAGACTGAGATGTAGGAACTGAAGACTGTGGAGGTTGAGTTGGTGGAATAAATAGTGGTATAGGTAATAAGGTTGAAGTAGATGTGAACTGAGAAGAAGAAGATGCAGATGAGGTGTTAACAGTCTGCTGGAATGGAAATTTTATCTCACAGAATTTTACATGTCGAGTGATATTTATGCAGTTGGAGTTAGAGTCAAAGCACATGTAACCTTTGTGAGTAGGATTGTAACCTAGAAACACACATGGACTAGAGCGATAAGAAAGTTTATGTTTATTATACGGGTGAAGGTATGGATAGCATAGGCAGCCAAACACTTTGAGATGGTGATAATTTGGAATTTTATTAAACAACACTTGAAAAGGAGATTGAAATTGAAGAACTTTAGTTGGTAACCGATTAATGAGGTAAGTAGCTCTATGAAAAGGCATAAAGCCAGAATTGTAATGGTAAAGAAGCTGTGGCTAATAAGGCAAGACCAGTCTCAACTAAATGTCTCATCTTTTGTTCAGCTCGACGGTTTTGTTCAGGAGTGTAGGGACAAGAACATCTATGTGTAATCCCATGAGTGGTAAGATAAGGAGTGAAAGTCTTGAATTCTCCACCATTATTAGATTGCAAACATTGAATACGGAAAGAAAATTGATTTCAACCATTGTTTTAAATTTGATGAATCGGTAAGACTTGATCTTTTGTATGTAGAGAATATATCCAATAAAATAGAGAAAAGTCATCAATAAATAGAAGAAAATATCGAGCACTAGTCATAGATGGAGTTGGGACAGGTCCCCATAGATCAGTGTGAATTAAAGCAAGAGGATAAGAAGCTCTAGAATTTGATAAAGAAAAGGGTAATTTATGACTCTTTGCAACTGGACAAGTAGAACAAACATCACATTTATTTCTTTGATAAACAATATTACAAGAATCAAGAGCTTTTGTCAGAATATTATCAGCTAGATGACCAAGCCTGGAATGCTAGAGGCTAAAGGTGATGTTTGACATTGTAGGAGTGTAGAAGACTGTAGGGGCATCATCAGTCAAATGAGGGAATTCATATAAGCCATTCTTACGTTGTCCTTGAAAATTAATATCAAATCTATGATAGCACTTGTGAACAGTGTGACCATATTTTCCACACAATTGGCACTATGGACAATCAAAATAGATAACATGGTTTCCTTGTCCTCTACCACCAGATAGATATCTTCCTAGTCTAGGGCCATTTTTGTTTTGAGAGAAACTGAATCTATTGTTGTGCCTTTTGTTGCTGTTATTTTTGTGTTGAGAGGTTGCAATATTTGCATTGACAAGATCACTTTCAGGTACTGTATTTTGGAGACACAATCGTTGCTCGTGAGTAAGAAGAATACTATGTACTGAGTGAAGAGAGAGATCATCTTCTCGTGCTGTTAAAGAAGCTACTATGGAGTTGTAATCAACTCCAAGACCCACAAGAAGTTAAAGAATTTGGTCCCTTTCAGACACTGATTCCCCAATTGCTGCTAGGTTATCAGAAATATTCTTGATCTTGAGGATATATTCCATCATTGACAAAGACCCTTTTCTTATTGTTTGGAACTCTAATCAGAGTTGCATTACTTGAGCCTTTGATGAGGCTGAGAACATCTTCTCTAATGCAGTCCATGCTGCATGAGAAAGTCTAAAACCTAACAATTTGTCCCATAATTTCAGGAGTAAGAGTGGAGTAGATCCAACTCAAGATCATACGATCAAAATGTCTCCACAAAATGAATTTTGGGTTTAAGACACCAGTGCTTGTTCTTTTGGAGAACACACCTTCAAACCATCAATGTAGTCTTCGAAGCCATTAGCAAATATTATGTTTTCCATTTGGGTTTTCCACAAGATGTAGTTATTTCTATCAAGTTTGATCGAGAGTGTATGATTAAGTACCTGTGTTTGTGGAAGAATGTCGTTTGAGGAAAAAGATAGAGGCGCCACTCTAGTTTGCAGATCAGAAGATTGAGTTGAATTTGCCATTGGTGAGACAGATAATATTTTGAGAGATGAGTGTATTGTGTCGCCTGAAGCTTATTTTTTCAATAGGTCTTCTTTCAAGAAATCACTTCGCTCTAATACCATGATAGAAACTGAACTGAAACTATGTTTTTCATTTCATCATCAAAATATAATAACAGTATCATGGTTTTTTTACTAGTTTATTCAATTGTTACACTAACTACTCTACTGTACAATAGTTCTAACTTCCCTGGGTTGTTGTAACTAACTGGGAGCTAAGTTCTTGATCAGTTTGGTTTGGGAGAGCTGAAGCTTGAGTGTATTCTGTTTGGCTATCAGTAATGGGTTGGGGTTTACCAAATTTGTTTGTATCAATTGTCATTCTACCCAAAATTTATATCTCTTTATTTGTCTTCATTGTTATTAATTTTTTTAGTAGAAAAGTATTTGTTTATACTAGAATTTGATAACACAAAAACTGTGAATGTCAAATCCTAATAGGATTGATATATTTAATAGGAAAATAATTTAGTGAGTCAAGTACCATAAATTTTAAGGAAAGTAACGATAATGGAACGAGTTTTTTCAAGTACCCATTCCATTCTACTTCTAATAGGATGGGTTTTGGAATAATTCTTTTATTGATAAATATAAAAGGGTACATTATCTTTTAAGACTTCTAATATCATATAATGAGTCTAAAGACATATATAAAAAAAATATATGATTAGGTTAGAAGTTTTTATATAATTGATGTAAAATATATTTGGCTATCCTTAACACATAAAAAATAACCTTTAAAAAATAAAAATTAAAAACACATCAAAAAGCACACCATACTGTTAATGTTGTTTAGACTCTCGATTTAATAACTATTTTTAAATGAAATGTATGTTTACATCAATTGTGTAATTTTATGCTTTTATACCATTCAAGATAATTAAACAAAAAGAATTAGGAAAATGGAACAAAATAAATTCTACACATTTACAACTAAAGTTATATTTTTTATCCATTTATGATTTTATAAAAATTAGGATCACTAAGAAAAAAAAATTACAAAGTAAAAGATTATGAACAATTAAACTCCTTGTATTTATAATTAAAATTACATATTTAATTCATTTATAATCTTATAAAAATAAGGATGTCTAAAAAAAATTGAAAATGATGGGAAAAAATGTAAACAAATAAATTGCATGACAAATAACTAAAATTGTATATTGAGGGCATGATTAAGAATCGTTAATCTTGTGATTAACTCATAATATCAGCATGGTCTTGGCATGCATATTTTGTGATTTTCAAAATCAATTGTTGATGATAGCATATAACATCTCTAACGACTTTTATCATGATTTTTCTTTATAAGATGCGTTTCTTTGCACAATTTTAATAGTCATTTGAATTTAATGCAAAGTTTCTTTTCTAGGTGTTATTATTTTTCAACTACTATTATTTTAATGGATTTAATGGATGCATTGTTGGATCATAATGTATATGAGATATTGGTGTATACTAAAACAAATATTGATTCTGCTATATATAAGATTCCATATCCCTAATTTTAATAGGTAGTTTCTAAGATAGACAATGTCTTATGAAAATAATAGTAGAACCATTATCATTACAATATTTGGAATATCATAGGAACAAGTAAGAATATTTTCACACAGTAAGTAATTGAAGGAGAATTATACCCATTGGTTGCCTACTCGGAAGTATTTACATATGCAATTACTTGAAGAGGTAATAAAGGTGCATGATATGATAGAAGTATAAATCTTTTTAAGTGATATAGATAATAATACAGATTGTAGTGAATAGTAGAACTGCAAATCTAATCAGTGAAATCCGGCTAGGCTTTGTTTCATATGCCATTCTATCCAAAATTTATCACTTTCTTTGTGTTCTCATATCTAAAAAAAATAAAAAAACTCGTCAAAAAGAAGAAACTTAAAAAAGAAAACATATCTAAAAAAATAAAAATAAATAAAAAAACACGTAAAAAAGAAGAAACCTAATATTTTCCACAATAGCTTCCACAGTAGTTGCAAGACAAATCTAAGCAAGAACCATTGTTTTGGCTCCATTGTATATGAGAGTGGAATTATTATCAAGAAACGTGTTTTTTATTTTTTTTCTTTGTTTTTGTTCAGTTTTTAATTTTATTTAGATTAAAAAAAAATAGAGACATGGGCAATAAGAGAGCTTTTATTTCTTCAATTTTTTAAAATTGAATATTAAGTGTCTCCTTCTTTTTGACTTGTATATATCTATATTCTTCCCCAGTATTTATCATTTTTTAAGCATACTTATTCCAACTTTTCTTTTTTACAAAGTCGCAACATCTATCAAGCAATAGAAGTATTTTTGTCCTTGTATATACAAAGAGAATTAAAAAAGTTCAATAGTGAACCAATGGTTGAGCTTAGCTAAATCGACGATGCTATAAATTTATAATTCATATATTATTAAAATTAAAAATATTTATAAAAGTTTAAAATATATACAAAGAAATTAGAAATGATAACATTTGTTTTTCATTTTGATATCATCAAAATTTAATCATGAATAAATATAAATATATTAGTACTTTTAATTGAAATATGTATAATATTTAAATATAAAAAAATATATTAAATTAGAAGACAATTCTTTTATTCATAATTTATTTTGCTTATATTATATTATTTTACTTATATTTTTTAAGTATAAAAAATTATAAATTTTTTTAAAATAGTTATGTTATTTTATTTTTGGTTTGCAACTATTGAATAGTAACTATAACCAAAAGCAACAAAGTGGTCACAACCGCATCCCATGATCGAAGAGTCCATAGTTCTCCCACATTGGAAGCAAATGAGGATGACAAGGCCTTTAAATTGTCCATTCAATGGCCAAATGTTGTGGGTTGTCTCCACTCTTTTGCTCTAAGGAAAAAGGTTGATCATTCGGTCCATACATTGATTAGTCTAGTTTAAGCCCCTGGTCTAATGTGTCCTCCGGCCTAAAGGGTGGACTAAATTGGATTAGGCTTCACCAATTCAATTTAGTTTTTAAAACATTACTCCTAACTAGCAACATGCTTACAGGGAAATTGAGCTACACTTGCAAATTTTTTATTTATATTTGAAAAGTAACCCATTTTTTATATAAACAACTTGTTATTTTTACAAGAAAATAACGAGGACATTTTTGTCAAAAAGAGACAAGAAAGGATAATGAGTTAAATTTCAAATTTTAAGTTTTCATTAAACCTTTTTAATCAAATAACTATTTTTTAATAATGTTAAAATAAGATGATGCATAATTAGGAGCAACCAAAAGTTCATATTTTAAAACTCAATTCATATTAAATTTTATCTACTAATATCCATTCACTTGAGATAACATGATCTTAAATTTTTGTGCTCGCTACTAATAATGTTGTCTCAAAATTAAGCTTTTTTTTTTTTTTTTTTTTTCCTATGTTGGATGGGATATGATAGAAAAAATAAATAAATAAATAATAAAAAGAACAAGGCCTTTTAGTTGACCTTTTATTATGTTTCTTTTCATTTTTATTTATCTTTTTAAGTTTTGATAATAATATGAAAATTTTGAGAATATATTTTCATGTCAAAATTTTGTTAGATCAAACTTTAGAGGAGATGAATAAAATTAATTAAAAATAATATTAGAAAATTGTTAAAAAAAACAAATAATTGGTGACATAGATTTTGGAATCTTTCATTTATTATATGTAGAGGGTGAGAATACAAACTTATTATAATGGTCAAAGTTTTTAAATATCTCTAAGGAAAGTTGATCCCATTTTTGCCTAACTTTTAAAATTTAATTAGGAAATAATTTATGACTTGTTATTCTAAAACTTCTCAAATTCCAACTGCATTATAAAATTCTCAAATTAGAATTAAACATCATTCTAAAAT
Organism: Vitis rotundifolia; assembly: GCA_030254885.1. Classification (NCBI taxonomy): domain Eukaryota; kingdom Viridiplantae; phylum Streptophyta; class Magnoliopsida; order Vitales; family Vitaceae; genus Vitis; species Vitis rotundifolia. The sequence continues at coordinate 2,705,564 of CM058158.1, forward strand.
CATTTCTAAGACACAATTTTGATCTATCATCTAAAGGTTATGTTTTCAAGATTTGACTTTAAATGTATATTTATTTATTTATAATATTTTTTCTTTTTTGACCATGTATTTAATGCTTTACTCCTTTGTGTTCTTATTCATACTTTCAATTTTTTGAACTTTTGATAGCCATCAACATGACTTTTTTAGACTAATGATTATGTGTTAAAATATTTGCTCTCGTGTTTCTTATCCTTGAACTATCCATATCTAAATTGAATAGTTTTCTCCTTCTCTTAGGGAAGTCCGAAAAACCACTTATCCATAATAAAAAAAGATAGTTTGAAAAAGAATAACAATTTTATTTAGCAACAACCAATTTAAATAAATAAATTTGTAAAGAAACTTATCATGAAAATTTATTTTCTATAAGAAAATCTAAAATATTTTATTTCTATTTCATGTCAAATATGAAATAAACAAAATAATATAAAATAATAAAATAAATATTTTCCATGGCGGATCTTGTTTCATAATTGGTAATACTTTGGATAAAATCCAAATAACCAATATTACCAAAAATTCATGCAACAAAAAATAGGGTTAGAAAAGTAAATAAAAAAACAACCTTAAAAAAACTCCAAAATTGTCAAACTATCATCACTTACGCTTGAGTGCCCAAAATTTCCGAAAAAACATTGGAAGCAATTTTGGCCATGGGAAGGTGTCACAACCCAAATTTTGGAATTTTTCCACACTTCTAATAATTTTTAACAACCCAAAACAATTATTTTTCAACCAAAAAGAAATTCTCGAAATTACAAAAATTCCAACAAAATTCCAAATCATCCAAAAAAATTCCTACAACACCAATATTACCTACTTAACTCATAACGACAAGATTTACAATTTTTTTTCAATGAAAAACGCATTTAATTAAAGATTTAGAGTTAGGTTCCCTTACCACAAATCTAAGAATTCGACCGTTAAAATCATGATCGGTCATCGTAGAATTGTTCCTCTCGTCGAGTAAAACACCTCCTCAAAATTTGAGCCGAAACGGACGTCGTTCGGTTGTCCAAACGGCCGATCAAAGTTCCGACGACAAGGAAATTCTCCACAGTATGCCGTTGCTCTCTTTCTTTCACGTTCCGCCACTTTTCCAACTCTATTCCTTTTTCCTTTTTTTTTTTTTAAAAAAAAAAAACCCACTTTCTTTATTTCAACCACCAGCCACACAAGCCCATTTCAATTTGTTTTTAATCCAACCATAGCCCACTACACGACACAATATCCAAAGGCCCATTGAATTTATTCCCTTTTTATTTTTTTTCTTCTTTTAAAACCCAATTCCCTTTGTCTTAACAACCCACAACCCACTTTCTTGGCCCTTTAATCTAGCTACAACCCAGACCCAATATTCAACCCTTTTGATTTTCTTTTCTTTTATTTATTTTCATTTGCTTATTTTTCATTTCCAATTTTTTTTTCTTTTTTTTTCTAACACACAAATTAATTTATTAAACACCAATCCAAAATTTTAATTTTCACAATTTTATTAATTATCAATTTAATTTAATTTTTATTTAATTAATTTTAATTAATTCACTTTTCATTTTTGTTTCTGAAAATTTTCAATTTCTAAAATCCTAAAAAAATTTCTACCATAAGGCTAACGAGACACAAAATTTTCAACTCGCCTAATTGATCAATAAAATAATTCGAATTTCGCCAATCCAAAATTAACACATGTTCTCCAAACACTTTTCTTTTTGACTTTTCAACCACCACTCAAAAGAAGACTTTTCAAACTAGAATTTCCAACGTGGCCTAAAAATACCTTGTCATTACATCCTACCCCCTAAAAGAAAGTTCGTCCTGAAATTTAAGCAAGCTTACCTTAAAAATCGTAGAAGAGTTGCGGATAGTGTCGTCTCATTTCTTCCTCAGGTTCCCAAGTGGCTTCTTCTATCCCATGTTGCCACCACACTTTGATTATGGGAATCACCTTGTTCCTAAACCTATGTTCTCCAACTTCCAGAATTCGTAAAGGTTCCTCCACATAAGAAGTATCTTCACTAATCTGAACATCTTGTAAGTCTACTACCCAAGTTGGATCTGGAGTACACTTCCTTAGCATCGACACATGGAAAACATCATGCACAAGGGACAACTATTGAGTCAAGATTAACTTGTATGCCACTGGGCCAACTCTCTCATCAATCTGAAATGGTCCTACAAATCTAGAAGCTAACTTCCCTTTTTTCCCAAATCGAAATATGCCTCTTCGAGGGGACACTTTTACAAACACCCAATCCCCTTCCTCAAACTCCAAGGGTCTTCTCCTTTGGTCTGCATAGCTTTTTTGTCTATCTTGGGCAGTCTTAAACTTTTCTTTGATGAGTTATATCTGTTCTGTAATCTCTTGGACAATCTCAGGTCCCAACAAATGACCCTCACCCATCTCTATCCAACATAAGGGCGATCTACAAGGTCTCCCATAGAGTGCTTCATAAGGTGTCATGCCAATACTAGATTGGTAACTGTTGTTATAAGCAAACTCTGCCAAAAGTAAGTATTCTACCCAATTTCCTCCAAAGTCCAAAACACAAGCCCTTAACATGTCTTCTAAAATTTGGATCACTCTTTCTGATTGACCATCTGTCTGAGGGTGAAAAGCGGTGCTAAAGTTCAACTGGGTGCCCAAAGCCCTTCATAAACTCTGCCAAAACTGAGAAGTAAACTTAGGGTCCTTGTCAAACACTATAGATAAAGGTATCCCATGCAATCTCTCAATCTCCTGTATATACAACTTAGCCAAAGAGTTCACGGAATCAATAGTCTTCATGGCTAGAAAACGAGCTGACTTAGTAAGACGGTCCACAATCACCCAAACTCCATTTTTCTTGCTTCTAGTTCTTGGAAACCCTATCACAAAGTCCATAGTGATGTGATCCCACTTCCACTCAGGTATAGGTAAAGGTTGCAACAACCTTGCAGGCCTCTAGCGTTCAGCTTTCACTCGCTGATAAGTCTGACAGTTGGCTACATACTGAGCAATATCTCTCTTCATCTCACTCCACCAGAACTGTCTCTTTAAGTCTTGATACATCTTGGTATTCCTTGGGTGGATGGTATACTTTGCCTTATGAGCATTTGCTAGAAGTTCATTCCTCAACTCCACATCTTTTGGCACACACAACCTTCCTTTAAATCTCACACTCCTATCTACATGTATAGACCAATTTTCATCTACTTCACCTTCTACCAACTGGGTTTTAACTTTTTCTAAAAGCTCATTATGGACTTAGGCCTCCACTATTCTTTGGATAAACAATGGTCTAGTCGATATACTGTACAAGCATGGACCATGTCCTTCCCAACCAAGACATAGCTCAAAATCCTCAATAACTACATGCATCTCAAACTCTCTCAACCCCAAGCTAAACAACTAGCCATAACTCTTCCTACTCAAGGCATCTGCTACCACATTCGCCTGTCCAGGATGATAATGAAAAGCAAAATCATAATCTTCCAATGTCTCCATCCATCTCCTTTGCCTAAAGTTTAGATCCTTTTGAGTGAAAATGTATTTCAAACTCTTGTGATCAAAGTACACCTCAAACTTCTCTCCATACAAATAGTGTCTCCAAGTCTTAAGGGCAAATACCATTGTTGCAAGCTCCAAATCATGTGCTAGATAATTCCGCTCATGTTGCTTTAATTGTCTTGAGGCATAAGCTACCACCTTGCCTTGCTGCATTAGCACACACCCTAACCCCACTGTAGAAGCATCACAATAAACTGTAAACAACTCTTCACTAATAGGAGCGATTAACACTAGAGCAGTGGTCAATTTCCGCTTCAACTCTTGGAAAGCATTCTCACACTCCTCATTCCATTCAAACTTCACCCCTTTTCTAGTTAACTGAGTCATTGGTGCTGCAATCTTAGAGAAGTCTTCCACAAACCTCCTATAATATCCATCCAACCCCAAGAAACTTCTAACCTCAAATACATTAGTAGGCCTTTGCCACTCCTGCATAGCTTCCACTTTGGAATGGTCCACTACTATTCCTACCTCATAAACCACATGGCTTAAGAAATTCACTTCAATAAGCCAAAACTCACTTTTGTCCAACTTCCCATAGAACTGATGTCTTTTTAAAGTTCTAAGGGTGGTGACCAAATGTTGCTTATGCTCCTCCAAACTCCTAGAGTAAATCAAGATGTCATCTACAAAGACAATCACAAACTGATCGAAGTAAGTATGAAATATTCTATTCATTAAATCCATGAAAGCAGTGGGGGCATTAGTTAACCCAAAAGGCATGACTAAGAATTCATAATGCCCATATCTCGTTCTAAAAACCGTTTTAGGAACATCTTCTTCCCTAACCCTCAATTTATAATACCCAATTCTCAAGTCAATCTTACTAAAATACTTCGCACCCTTCAACTGATCAAACAAGTCATCTATCCTTGGAAGAGGATACTTATTCTTCACAATAACTCTATTCAACTTCCTATAGTCAATACACAACCTTAGTGTGCCATTCTTTTTCTTCACAAACAACACTGGGGCTCCCCACAGCGATGTACTTAGACAAATAAAACCCTTACTCAATAATTCCTCCAATTGAGTTTTCAATTCCTTCAACTCAAGAGGGGTCATCCTATAGGGGGATACTGAAATAAGATTTGTTTTTGGGTATACTTCAATAGAAAAATCAAACTCTCTATGTGGTGGTAAACCTGGTAACTCATCTGGAAATACATTCTGAAACTTTCTCACCACTAGAATTTCTGTAATGTCCTTTTGGGCTTTCTCCTTACTATAAAGGCAAGCTAGGAAATTTATTGATCTCTTCCTCAATATGTACTGATAGCACAGATCAGACTGCGAAAAAGGCAAACTAACACACTTCCCTCCAACAAAGCAAACCTCAAATCCATCTGGCAGACAAAATATTATCTTATGGCTATGACAATCAATAAGCGCTCTATACACCGTCAACCAATCCATTCCCAAGATAACATCATATCCAGTCATATCCAAAATCCTCAAATCCACATTAAGTGCTCTATCTGCCAAGGTAATAACGCACCCCTTGCATATTCTATCAACTCTAGAATTCATACCCATAGAGGACTCGATAAGTAACAGATTTTCTACTCTTTCTATTTTCAACCCTAATGCATTAGCACAAGATGCAGAAATGAAAGAATGAGTTGCACCAGTATCAAGCAAAACACGCACCCTAGTACTATATACCAAAATCATACCTTCCACCAAAATGGCGTCCTCCTCTGGCTCTGTTGGGGTTAAGGCAAAAAATCTTCCTGCTGCTTGCCTCCCTCTACCTCTAGCATTCGACCCCTGAGAAGAATGGGTCTGACTACTCATAGTAGTTGTCTTGGTTTCTTGCACTGCTGGGGGTAAATGTGGCATCTGGTAGTAAGGCAACTGAAACTGAGGGGGCTGTAATGGCACTACCGACTACTATTGAGAACTTCCCTAAGACTGAGGTTGAGCCTACTATGTACCCCGTAATGGGCAAGCCCTCCATAAGTGGTCTCTCACTTCACAACCATAACATACTCTTGCAATAGCCACCTTCTGAGCACTCTGCTTACCTTCTGCATAGAATGAAGATTGTCCCTTAGACTGCTGAGTCCTCTGCCTCTACTGCGGGGCCCTAGGATCTCCTTTGGGAACTTTCCCCCATTCTTTGTTTCCCTTTTCCGTCCCCCATTTGCTCCTGAATTTGGTTGGTTTCCTCAATGTCTTGCTCCACCAACAAAGCCCTCTTAACCAACTCAGAGTAGTCCTTTATAGCCAGTGGGACTAATCTATTCCTAATAGCAAGCTTCAACCCCTACTGGAACCTCCTAGCCTTTTCTTCTTCCTCATCAATCATCCCCAAGGTGAATCTAGACAACTCCGAAAAGAGCGACTCATACTCCAGCACCGACATGGTTCCTTGGATGAGGTGTTCAAACTCCATCCTCTTGGCATGCTTAATCACCTCTCCAAAATAATTGCTTAGGAAGATTCTCTCAAATTCCTCCCAAGTCATCACTTCTGTGTCATATACTCTTTTCATGGATTCCCACTAGAAATCAGATTTGCCAAAAAGCATGTATGCTGCCAGACTTACCCTCCTTTCCTCGGGTATGTCCAGTCCCACCAGAATCTTCTCATCTTCCTCAACCAATGCTCAACCGCTTCCTCATTGAGCTCTCCATTAAAAGATGGAGGTTGCATCACCATGAATCTCTTCATCACCTCCATCTGGCTCATTACTAACCTCTCAGTGCGGCTCCTCTTGTGAGAGTGATCTAAATCCTCATGACCCTGGGTACCTCCTGATCTCCTGGAACCCTGGCCTCTCATCAACTGGGCAGTCTCTCTCAACTCCCTTCTTACCTCTCAGAGTTCTTCTCTTACCGACTCCAACTCTTCATCTCTCTCAGATCTTCCCTTTCTTGTCATTCCCGTCATTTCAAATTTATCAAGCCCTAATTCAACCACATTACTAAGGTGAGCAAAATAAATTCACATGTACCCATTTAGCAACTTCAACAACTACCAAAACTTTCACTTTCATAGAATCACAATACACAATTCAACATAATTAACACCATAATATTTCTTATTATCATCAACAAGTATCATCACAAGGCTTTTCAAACATCAAGAATCAATAATTAAATAATTCATTTAATAATCAGTTTGTTAACTTACACATACAGAAAATCATAACATTACAATACACACAAACACCCACAAACATTGACCCCAAGGTATTATTGCAACCTTGGCTCTGATACCATGCTGTCACGACCCAAATTTTGGGCGACCCAAAATTTAGCCCATGACCCCAGGTCAAAGGTTTAACCCTAAAAGTTCCTCCTATTCCACACTAGCAGTCAACCAAAACACTCTGAATTTTTTTTTTCTACACATACGTCCGACTAGAGTTCTCACCAACTAACAATATCCCAAACACTACTCAAAAACAACAAGATTTAATAATTATCATTACAGTCCAAAAATGAAAGTTCAGAATTAAACAAAATCAAAATAGGGTCTCATTACAAATCCATAGTTTATAGTTACTAAAACAAATCCCAATACCATAAACACAATAAAAATAACACGTTCCACTAGGCCGCTCTAGAAGCATCCTGAAGTCCTCCCTACCCCACCTATGGATCATCATGAGTGATGTCTGCATTTAAAAAAATGTAAAAAGAAATGGGTGAGCATTCCACATTGCTTAGTAGGGTGCCTAACACCCAAGGGGTTAATGGGGATTACTAAGTTTCAAAAGAACATAAAAAAAGCATTTCAACAACATTGATCAAGCCATATAACTTAATCTCTATAATTATACACAATTCCACAATATTCAACAATGAAATGAAATGCATATGAACGTGTTACACACAGTCATACAATGCACTGTCTTTCTCGGGCTTTCACCGAAGGATACGCGTCTGCACCCAAATACACTCCCTATTCGGAGTCTTCCTGAGGTAAAATTTTGGGTCTTTCACCCTAGGGATCTCTCTCTCTTCTTAATTCTCCTCACACGGGCTTTTACTTTTCATGCCTATTTCATTTTTTTTCCTTTCTTTTTCCATTTCATACACTTTTCATACTTTTTATCCTTTCTTCACACAACCATGATGCAAATGAATGCCATAATTTCAAAATTTCTGAATAATTTCAACAATTCCAACATTCCCAATAATCCAATAAAATAAATTTTTCACATTAAAATTTACGAAAATATCCCAACAAATTTTCAAAAATTCGCACATCAATAAACTTGAAATTATACCAAAATTCTGAAATTTGGGTATAATTTCAAATCTAGTGATATGTGAATTTTTTAGAATTGATTGGAATATTTTCGGTAATTTTATTGTGGAAAATTAATTATTTTCGAATATTGGAAATTATTAGAATTGTTGAAAAAATCCGAAATTGTGGTATATTTTCAAGTTTATTGATGTGTGAATTTTTGAAAATTTGTTGGGATATTTTTGGAAATTTTAATGTGGAAAATTTATTTTATTGGATTGTTGGGAATGTTGAAATTGTTGAAATTGTTGAAATTATTGGGAAATTTTGAAATTGTGGCATTCATTTGCATCATGGTTGTGTGAAGAAAGGATAAAAATTGTGAAAAGTGTATGAAATGGAAAAAAAAAAAAAATGAAATAGTGATGAAAAGTAAAAGCCCATGTGAGGCGAATTAAGAAGGGAGAGAGATCCCTAGGGTGAAAGACCTAAAAGTTTACCTCAGGAAGACTCCGAATGGGGAGTGTATTTGGGTGCAGACGCGTATCTTTCGGTGAAAGCCCGAGAAAGACAGTGCATTGTATGACTGTGTGTAACACGTTCATATGCATTTCATTTCATTGTTGAATATTGTGGAATTGTGTATAATTATATAGATTAAGTTATGTGGCTTGATCAATATTGTTGAAATGCTTCTTTTATGTTCTTTTGAAACTTAGTAATCCCCATTAACCCCTTGGGTGTTAGGCACCTTACTGAGTAATGTGGAATGCTTACCCATTCCTTTTTACATTTTTTTAGATGCAAATATCACTCCTGATGATCCACAGGTGGGGCAAGGAGGACTTCAGGATACTCCTGGAGCGGCCTAGTGGAGCGTGTCATTTTTATTGTGTTTGTGGTATTGGGATTTATTTTAGTAACTATGAACTATTGATTTGTAATGAGGCCCTATTTTGATTAAGTTGTTTAATTGTGAACTTTCATTTTTAGACTGTAATGATAATTATTAAATCTTGTTATTTTTTAGTTGTGTTTGGGATATTGTTAGTTGGTGAGAGCTCTAATGGGACATATGTGTAGAAAAAAAAAATCAGAGAGTTTTGGTTTACTACCAGCGTGAAATAGGAGAAACCTTTAGGGTCAAACCTTTGACTTGGGATCATAGGCCAAATTTTGGGTTGCCCGAAATTTGGGTCGTGATAGAAGGACCACTCGATTGCTCAAACTGCTCAAACACTAATATAGTTGTTTGAGTGTTCAAGCCACTCGAGTGTTAATCTAAGTACTTGAGCATTGTATCTTGCAACTACAACATGAGAGCTTCTTCTTTCATCATTCCAACCACATTTCCACCATAAAACTTATCTTTGTTGATTGTTTTCTATGCCATGGATATCGTTGAATGCCTTAAATTAAATCTTCAAACTTTGTTTTTAAGTCACCAAAGAAAGATTAAAACCCAATTTTCACGTTAAGAAAAAAATCCTATACTCTAAAAAAATAAAATTTACAATCCATCTAAAAGCAAAAACTTGATTTTTACATGTAAAACAAAAATCCTATACTCCTAATCACAAAGCTTACAACCCAATCTATACAAAGAACAAATCCAAACACTCAATCACAATTATGAACTTCATATTCATAAAAAAATAACATCCATACATTCATCCATCCCTTTGGGCCACGGGATGAATAAACATACCATATAAAACCAAGTTAACACACCTTAGAATGGATCTAACAAGTTATTCCCAAACCTAGGGTTATAATACCAATTGTTAGGAAATCTTGAATTGCTCTATTCCCAAGCCTTGGATTGTTAGGGTGCATGAAATCCTATTCTAGGCTCTTTAAATCTAAGCATAGAGTGGAAACATGGCAATTAAAACCAAAATAATACCATAAATTTAGAGACTAGTGTCATACCTATGCTCTACATGTTCTTGAATCAATTCTTGTTGGGGTAGAATGTTCCAAAGTCACAATAGATCTCATAAATGCATGGATCTTCCACTCAATGACTCCTCCTTGAATTTAGGTACTAAGATAGTGGAGATCTCAAGGTTGAAGACTAGGGTTCTCTTTTTGGACTACATGGAGAGAATGACAAGATTGAATTACAAATCCTAAAAGGTATTTATACGTTTCTTACAAGGCTTAAGTAACTTAAGCCCACCACAGGCTTGAGTCACTTAATCTAACCTAAAATGTTGTTAATTAATTAATTAACCTAACAGGATTCCAATTAATCAATTAGCTCAGTCCAGAGATACTGCTCACTTACCTTTGTGCAATCTTGTATAGTTACCAAAATGTCCTTATGCATACATGTGAACTAAAAACTCATCTAACCCTCACAAATCGTGTCATCAAGGAATATAAGCTCAAGCAATGACCATTGGGACCCATAGAACAATGCCAGTTCCCTCATAATCAAATTTTAAAGTTGACTCAACATCCCACTATAAAAAGTCAATTACATCCTAGTACCCTATATATATTATAACGAGACATCAAGTGCTCAAGTATATAACCTGCTATCCACTATATTCAATCTCCCTATAAACTAGTCATTTGTATTCTAACAAAGTGAAAGTTATCAATCTTTCAAGACTATCTCTACAATCCTTGAGTTATAGATCTTCTTATTATGTGATCAAATGACATACTTTAGCTCACTTAGAGCATATGTCAAATTTCACTAAAGGAATTATTGTGAGCCCACAAATTTCATGATTACACGTCCTTAGGATCACTCAATGAGATTCACTTTCTCAAAGTCTATGATATATCATGATGACTCTATTGAGAATACCTATCGCTATCGACTTCCATTAATAGTGGTTCGATCTATATGGAATATATGATTAGCTTACAATCTCATTCATAAGTTAAAGTCACTGACAACTTCTGCACAAACTCAATACTTTTTCAAGGTTAAGAAACCATACAGTATAGTAGCTTGGTGAAATTATAACAATCCGATAACCTTATATCACGACTCATGTAGGTCTTGTCCAATGTATAATCATACACACTAGTACACTCATCATAGGAACCTTATCCTAATGGCCAAGGCCTATCACCCTCCAATTAGGAGGTGGTGCACTACAACCTCAAATGGATTACCTAAGTCCACTAATTGACTATGAACAAATCATTTACTTACAAGGAACCTATGATTTGGATCTTCTATATAACTCATAATACACCTAAGTCATATACAATGAAAAAAAATGTTAGATCAAAATGCTCATAAAACATAATGCATGGAATAAGGATAAATAAAATCGATCCTAGAATATAATTAAATCAATAATGAATTCCAGATTTGTTACATCATATCATGTTTTCAAGGGCTTTATTCTAACAATTGATTGAAGCACAATGAAGTTAATTAATTAATTAGGACCCAAGTGGGTTGGATTAGGTAACTTAAGTCCAATTTGGACTCAAGTCACTTAAGCCCACAAGGAGTCCTATAAACATACCCTTAAGAGTTAGGGTTCCAAACTTTTTGTCTATCATCTTCTAAAGAGCCTCTAGAGAGGGAAGCCCTAGTCTTCCTCTAGAGAGAAAAGTCTACCATTTTCTCATGCATGGACCTTTGTGAGAGGTAATAGATGAAAGAGCATTGGGTAGATGATTTCCATAGAATTTTATATCCATCGATTTGGAATTGATCAAGGAACATCCAAATCAAAGGTATGCTCTTTATTTCTCTACATCTATTATCTTTGGTTTTATTACCATGTTTTTTATTGCAATAGATTTTAAAGAAACCTAAGGTAGAAAAACATGTACCTTATATGATCTAGGGCTAGGGAACAAATTAATATAGAGTTCCCAGCACCCAGATCAATTCTAATCAAATGAAGTCCTTGAAGAAGTCATAAAACTCATTTACCTGATATTCTTCTTTTAAGCACCAAAAGAGAAGGTGGTAAAAGTGGAGAAAAGGTGAAGTAAATTGAGTTGTGGAGAGAGGGATGAGTTTTCATCAAACATAGTAGTTGTTGAAGCAATTGTGGTGTTGTGTAATTGGAGATGGGTATGTTGGTGAAGGTAGAGGTCAATGGTGGTTAGTGGCAGTGAGAGTGCATGAGGGGGGACAAAGAAAGAAAATGAAATAAATAAAATAAAGAAAAAGGAGCAAAGAGAGCAACGGCTAGGACAGCACATCATAAGCAATGATAACAACGACCACTGATCGATACATTAAAGATAATATTTGAAATATCAATAAACACAGATATATTGGTGCTTAAATTTTTATGGATATATTGGAAATATCGGTGGATATTTTGACAAAAATAATAAATAAAACAAAAATTGTTCAAAATTTATGAAAATACTAAAAAACTTTCAAAAATGATAAAATAAGTAAGAATACACATATTAAAGTTATTTTGTAAATGTAATTGACATAAGTATGATTAAACAAAATATTTATCAAATTTTTATAAAAAAATTAGCTTAAATTCCTTTAATATATTTATATTTATTTATTTTAAAATTTAAAAAACTACTTTTATTAAAACATGTTTTATTACATTTTAAATAAAAAATTAAATTAATTTATATAAAATATTTTATTTGAGGTTTAATTTCTAAAATTTTATTACAAATCAATGATGACAACTTTTTCTATTAACATTAATTTATTTAAATAATTAAAAATTATATTTATAATTTATCTTATCAAAGTAATTTTAATTTATAAAATATTAGAACATCATTATTATTATTTTTTATTTTAGAAAATTTTGAATAAATTTATATTTTTAATATTTTAAAATAAACACATTCAAAAATATATATGATTTTTTATACTATTTCTATTTTTAATATTTAATTATCATACAAATGATGGTTTTTATACTTTTAGTAATCAATTAAATAAAGTTTAATATAAAATGAGTTGAATTAATTTATTTATTAAAATATTTTTTTAATAATGGATTTTAATATAACAAGGTCAAATTAGCCTAGGTGGTTGCTACCATTCAACCTAAGACTTTTGGTCTGGTTCAAATCCCCATTGCACTAAAAAATATTAAAAGAGGAGTTTGACCAAGAGCTTAAGAGGGGTTTGAACAAGAGCCTCCAGGTATCGGGAAATTCTCCAAAAAAAATAGGAAAAAATCCCAATATATTTCAATAATAATTCTGAAAAAAAAAATTGCAAAACCAACTTTCGGTTCTATATTTCTTGTCTCGACAAAATTTTGCCAATATTTCCCAACATTTCAAACAGTTATCAAAGATCACACATCGAACATTTCAAACACTGATCAAAGGTCACAATAATGCATGAAAGGTGTTGGTAAGTGGCCAATGACTACCATGAGCAATGCAGAATTGAAAGGAAAAAGAAAAAAAAAATGGAGAAGAAAAAGAGAGAGGAATAAGTGAGATAGAGTAAGTAACCATGGATAAGAAAAAGGAAATAAAAGGAAAAAGTCAAAATTGAAATGAATGGTCATGATGAAACCATGGATAGAGGGTCTAGTTGTGATTTTCCTAATGGGTATAAATATGGTCCTTAAATTGGGCTTGTAATCTAAGGATAAAATTAGGTTTAAAATCAATGTAAGAGCGAGCTTGAAATTTTAAATAAAAATGGGTTGTAAGACCAATTTTGAGGTATACAACGTGACTTTAGTGCACTAAAAGTTACCTGGAAGATTCAAATCATGAGTTCCTTATAAGTTGATAAGTTAGTTCATGATTGATTAATGAATTTAAGCAATCCATTAGAAGCAATATTACGCTACCTCCTAACTGATGAGATGACTTGTTTTTCTCATCAGGATGATTTTCCCATTATGAGAATAGTAGTATGTGTAGTTATGCATTGAACAAGACCTATAGAGAGTCATGGGACTATCAGTTTATTATGATTGCTCCAAACTATTATGTTATATGAACTTTCAACCTTGAGATAATATTGCACTAGTACTAAGGTCATTGATGACTTTAACCCATGGATGAGATCCTAGAGTGATCATATATTCCCTATGGATTGAGTGAGCGGTGGTTTAGCCATGTGAGAATTGATGTTCTCAATAAAGACATGGTGATATCTCATGGGTTTAAGATAATATATCCTCTTTTGTGATCATAAAGATTTATGATCATGAAATCCATAGCTATAAACATTCATTAAGTAGAATTTGACATATGTTCGTTATGGACAAAAGTATATTAGTTGATCATGATACATGTGGATATGAGACTCAAGGGTTAAAGAGGTAATCCTAATAGGTTCATAATCACTATCTTATTGGATTACGAATATTAGTTCATAAGGAATCTGTATGCAATGGATAGTAGGTCACAAACTCAAGAAATTAATTAATTTGTCTCAATTTATTGTCGTAGGATACTAGAGTGAAGTGACTTCTTTTGTAAAGTGTTGAGTTCAAATTTTGATCATGTGAGAGCTAGTATTTTTTTGTAAGCCCCAACGATCTCTACTCGAGCTCACATTTTTATTGGCACATGGTTTAAGGGAAAGTTCTATTTAATTATAAGTGTGCATAAGGGTGCAAAAGTATAAGCACATGAGTGCTTTTACATAAGCACAAGGTTGTACAAGTGCTTATAATTAATTAATTAAGTGATTATGGATTCTACTTTGATTATTTAATTAATTGGACCTATTAGGCTAATTAAATATTAAATAGGATTCGTTAGGGCTGGTTTAAGTGACCAAGCCCATGAAAATGAGTTCTAGTTACTTAAGCCCTTGGTCTTTATAAGCTTTTAAGGTTTAGGGTTAGTCACTAATTTTGTTATTTTCCATTCTAAAAATGAAAACTTTACCCACCTTTAACCCTCAAGAAAGATAAGCTCATACTTCTCTTGTGCTTAAATCAGGAGAGAGAATTGTAGGGTGGAAGGCTCTAGGATATCCAAGTTGATTTATATCGACTTTAGGAATGTTCTAAAACTAAAAAAATAATTTTTCAAAATAAGCATATTTCGCTATGCTTAAAGATCTTAGATGCATGCTCCTTATTAGAGCCGAGGATACTAACAACTAGTATGAGAGTCTAAGGTTACAAAAAGCATATTAAATCCCTTTCTAAGGTGTACTTTTGTTTTGCAAGGCTTTAGATTAATCCTATGGCTAAATGGATGTATAAACGGTCTTCTATTATTATGATTGAATGGTTGAATGTTACTTTTCTTAGACTGGGTATAAGCTTCCTGAAGAAGCATAAGATTTTTATTTATTATATGAAATCCTATTCTTGTTTCATAGATGGGTTGTAAACTCCATTAAAGGAGCCTAAGTTCTTTTTATTATATCTATATATATATATAAATTGTTGTAATTCATCTATAAAAACCCAATGTGAGAAAAACTGAATATTGGAGGCCAATCTTCA
The DNA here is from genome assembly GCA_030254885.1 of Vitis rotundifolia. Lineage (NCBI taxonomy): Eukaryota > Viridiplantae > Streptophyta > Magnoliopsida > Vitales > Vitaceae > Vitis > Vitis rotundifolia. Next base: position 2,720,759 of record CM058158.1, read on the forward strand.
AGATCTAAACAATTCAAGAAAATCCAAGGTTAGGGCAATTTTTGGGAAGGTTTTGATCCTAAAAGAAATTGTCATATTTTATTTGCAATGGAACCCTTTGGTCATGGAGATTTTATTGTTTCTATTTATGATTTTTTTTCTTGACATATATAAATGTGTGTGGTTATTTATAGGTGGATGAATGTATAATTAAATGAGAATTTTAATGATCCTTGATAGAAAATAAGTTTTCATGCAAATTGGATTCCGAAGTTGAAAATATTTATTAAATTGAAAAGGTATAAGAATAAGGAAAAAAAAATTATAGAAAAAGATTTAAACAAATAAATAAATAAATCCAAGAGATCTAAAAATGGACTTAAAAGATTATAAATCTTCTTAAACTAAGTAAATATTCAAAAACCTTAGGTAAAATTGTTTCAAATTGATATACAATGGCTTTTATACATGTTGCCTAAATATTAGGGAGCTTTGGACTATAAAAAATAAATAAATAAGAATTTTGGGCCTTTTTAAGTCTAATCAGTTGAGAGTTTGCCTAAACTGACTCAATTGGTTACCCTTTCTCAATCGAAGACCAATCCAAGCCCAAAATGATCTTTTCTCTATTCCATAAGACTTGTGTTCCCTGTTGAGGCATTGTCTTTTCGAGTTAAGCATTGGTTGAGGTCTAGTTAAGGGTTGATTGAAGTTTAGACAGGACCAATAGTCACCTGATGTGCATTTAATGCCTAGCAACTACTCAACCAATCAAAAAAGAGTTTAACCAATCAAGGCTAATTTCTATCAAAAAGAGACAAAGGTACTTGAGGTTGTTATACTATAAATTGAGAGTTCTCCTATATTTATTGATAAGAGAACACTTGCATTGAATAATTTAACTACTCTTTTCTCTCATTCAAAGCTCATAAATTCTAGTGCATTGATTACTCCACTTGCAAATCCATTTAGTGCACCCATTTGCGTTGATCCTAGTTTTTATTGTATTGAGTATTGAACTAGGTTGAGTATTATACTTTCTTCTTTTATGAAAGGTTGAGTTTTTAGAGCTTAAAGGTAGTATTAAGCTTGAAGAAACTTGTAAGTGTCTATTGGAGCCACTGGATCCAAGTGTAGAGCTTGAAGGCTTGTGTTGGAAGTATTGATTTAGTGAAATCCTCATTCGAAAATGAGTTTTAGGAGAGTAGGTGTAGATGGGATTTATCGAACCACTATAAAAATGAGTTTGCATCCCTATTCTTTTCTCTGTTTACGTTTATTGCTTTATTTGTTGCTTAACTATAGTGATTTTTTAAAAAAAGTTTTAATCACCCAATTCACCCCCCTCTTGGGTGTTTTTCTTTAATTCAATTAGTTTTACTTCACAATTTTAAAATATATTGCTCTTTAAAATAAATTATGAAAATATTGTTTCATTGTAATCCTACACGTTTATTATTATTATTATTTCTTTTTTCTAAAATTTTTAAAAAATAATCCAATAAAAATAATAGGGTAAATTTTACTCATATCCACGGAGATTTAAGCACACTTAACCATCATGAGTTTAAATCTTCATCAAATACCTTTCTTATTTTAAATTAAAGAAAAGATGAATTAAAATAACAAATAAGAAAGATAAGAGAGTTATTTGATGAATTTCAAACTAGTATTTAGTCCAAATCTTAGAAGAGGTGAATAAAATTAATCCAAAACAACATTAGAACGTTCATACAAAATAAAAATAAAATAAAATAAATTGGTAGAATAGGTTTTGGAATTTTCCACTTGTCATTATTATATGTAAAAGGAGAGAAAACCAACTCATTATATTGATTAAAGTGTTTAAATATATTTAAGGGAAGACTATCCATTTTTTACCTAACTTTATTAATTTATTAGTAAATAATTTATGGATTGTTGCCCTAAAATTTCTCAAATTTAATGTGTTATAAAATTCTCAAATTAGAATTAAATATTATTCTAAAATCATTTTTTAAAAAAACACTATTTTAATCTATTATCCTAAGTTAGTGTTTTCAAGATTCGATTTTAAATTTATTTTTATTTATATATTTATTTCTAACATTTTTTTTTACCATGTAGTTAATTTTTTTTTAGTATTTTTTGTTTTTATTTATTTTGTAATTTTTTCAACTTATTTAACACAATTTCTTGTTGAGAGTTCACACCAATATCAAATCTCAATCATTTGACTATTTTGATAGTGATAATGACTTTTTAGGCTAATGATTACTTGGACTCGAATTCTTTTTCTTCCTAATCCAACTTTATGATGATGACATTGACTAGATTTATTCAATATAAATTTATTATATTTGTCTTTGGTTATTCTTAGATGTTATTCAATAATGGATTTTGTATCTATTCGAAGCAATTTCATGTTTGATATGGATCACATTTTATATATTATTATGTCACTTATTAGGTTATGTTTGATTGTTGAAAATTTTAAGGAAAAATATAAATATGAAGGAAATAACATAGGAAAAAAAAATGTTGAAGCAAAAAAAAAAAAAAAAAAAACAAAAGAAAATAAAAAATAAATTTAAAGCCAATAAATTATTTTATATGTTTTTTCATATTCATTTCATTTATTTTCTTTCATCATATAAAAATTAAATAATTTTAAAATAAATAAATTTCTAATTAATTTTAATTATATTTGACTTTTTTTTTCATATTTTTCATAATGAAACCAAATATACAAAAATCATTTTCCTTTAATATTTTTTCTTTTTTTAGAATTCTTTTTTTTTGTGTTTTCCATAACCAAATATAACCTTTAGTAATAAACTATTTAAAATTAAGAAAAAAAATTGAAAAGTAAACTGATAGAAAAAACTAAAAGAATAATTAACAAAAATAAAATAATAAAAATATTAAAGAATAAAAAATGAAATAAAATGAAAATAATTCTTTAAAAACTAGAAAAAAAAAATAAATTAAAACAAAATATCAAACTCCCTATAACTATAACTATTTCAAATGAAATGTATGTTTATATCAGTCATGTAATTTTATAAAAATCAAGGTCACTAAGAAAACAATATTTACAAAGTAAAAAATGATGAATGATTAAACTCTGAAGTTATATATTTAATTAATTAATAATTTTATGAAAATAAGGATACCTAACAAAAAAAAAATTGAAAATGATGGCAAAAAATGCAAATAAATAAGTTGCATGACAAATAACTGAAATTGTATCTTTATGACACGATTAAAAATTGTTAATCTTGTGAATGTAAGGTAGTCTTGTCATGCACCTTTTGTGATTTTCAAAATCAATAGTTGATGATAACATAACATTTCTAACAACTTTTAACATAATATTTCTTTATATATAAGATGACATTTCTTTACTCAATTTTAATATTTATAAGCTTGAAGTATGGGTAAAGTTTAATTGAAGGGTTTTTTTTTTTTTTTTTCTAACTATCATTATTTCCAACTATTATTATTTCATTTATAGCTATTATTATTTTCCAACTATTAATGTACATGAGATATTGGTGAATGCTAAAACAAACACTTATCCATCCTATTTAGAACCCAATTCTCTATATCCCTAATTTTTATAGGTTCATTCTAAGATGAACAATACATGTGAAAACAATAGTATTTGTGTAGTCGCACTAAAACAAGAAAAAACTATTATCAAATGAAAGTATGAATACTTCCACCCGGTGAGTAATTGAAGAAAAATTATGCCCATCAATCGCCTATCTGGAAATGTGTGAATATCCAATATTTTGAAAGAGGGAAGATGGTGCATAACATGATAGAAGTAAATTTTTTTTAGGTGGTATAGATAATGATACAAAGATAGTAATGGATATCATATATTTGTAAAGTAACTGTGAAGGGGATAGCAAATCCATAAAGGGATTAGTGAAATGGGGTTAGGGTTTGTGTCAGTTGGCATTTTATCCAAAATAAGTCTCTTTCTTTGTGTTAGCTGTTGTTAATTATTTTTCAAACAAGTAATTACTTATTGTGATTTGATAACATAAAATTTGTGAATGTTCAAAATTGGATTGATAGATCTAACAACAAAAGAATTTTATGAGTGAATTACCATAAAGTCCAAGTAAGAAAGAAAAGAATTTTTGTGTTGATGAATATAAAAAAGATCATTTAGGCTCTAATAGTATATACTCAGTAAAAGAAAAAAAAAATGTTTATATAATTGATCAAGAAGATATTTCACCTATTGATTACCCAATATCCTTATGGGATAGAAGATAATTTTTTTTTATATAAAAAAAAAACATATCTAAAAAATAAAAAAACAATAATAAAAAGTAGAAACCTCACAGTAGCTTCCATAGTACCTGCAAGACAAATCTAAACACACAAATATTATTGTTTTGGCTCATCTGTATGTGAAAATGGAGTTACTATAAAGAAACTTGTTTTTTTTTTTTTTTTTTTTTTTTTTTCAATTTTTAATTTTATTTAGATTAAAAAAAAAGGAGAGGCATGAACAATACGAGATTACATTTCTTTTTTCTTTTTCTTTTTTTTTTTTAATTTGAATATTAAGTGTCTCATTTTTTTCTTTTTTTCTTTTTTCTTCAATAAAATTTTTATGACTTATTTTATAATTAGTTCAACTATGAAGAAAATACCCACATGCAAAAGAAAAAATGAAATCTATCTTTTTGGGCAAGCCATATATGACTCAAAATTCATTAATCTAGTGCTTCAAACAATTAATGAATCAAAGATGAAACAAGGAAAATATTGACATTTGAAGCAAACTACATAAAAGGCATTGTCCTTTCAAAATTGACATTGTCATTTTGAAATGGTTTGCAATTTCAAAATCGCCCATTGTCACTTTGAGTTGCATAACTTATCACTTTGAATTCATTTTGATATCACTCCATATTTTCAAATAGAGATTGGGCCTCAACTACTTTGAAATCATTTCCTTTTGACTCTTACCATTTTAAAATGAACCTTATTCATTTAGAACTGGTAATTTTTCATACTTTCTGAATATTTATGATATAATTTGGGAATGATTGACCAATTAGAATCTATCATGTCTCCTTTAGAGTTGATCTATATATATCCACAAGGGTTTTAAAAAGGAAAAGAACATAGATAGAGAGAAAGATTGAACTCTTTTTCAATCTTTCAACAAAGTTTTGTTTTTCTTTCTTGTCTTTTCAATTCTTTCTATTTTATTTTCTTGGAAACCAAACATGGGTTATGAGATTAAAAATCTAAAGGAGGTGTAGCAAGAACATGGTAAAGTTTAGAATCATTTTCTTGATATTTTTATGTTTGAATTGGTAGGAAGAAGTGTTTTTTATTAGTTCACCTTAGATTAGATATAAAAAATTCTTAAAGAGGTATTAATTCTTAGGAAAGCCTTGATCATTAGTTAACTTAGCTTCATCTTATTGTTTACAAATCTAATGGTAGAATTTACAAGATGGATATGAGCTTGTGATTAGATAAAATTGAAAATCAAATTAACTATCGTATTTTATTGGTTCAAAGATATATTTTTCAAAGTTAAAATCCTAGTCTTGGATGTGAGTTAGTCTTAAGACTCAAGTTCAATCTTACGTAGACTTTGATCCTAAACCTTAAAATTATATAATAGATTGAGAAACTCTCTAGGACCTTTTCTTTTGATTTGTTTATTTGATTAAATATTTTAAAAAATCTTTCTTTTTATATTTTCATCCTTATTTATTTTAATTAGGATTTTCTTTACTCAAAGCAAATAATTTATCTTTTTAGCCTATTACAACTGAACACACTAATGTTGACTTCGAGGATGACAACCCAGCTGGTAAAACATACGGTAACTATATCTCAAGTGTTTTTTATTAGGATTATCACATATTTTAACTTTAATATTTTAATTACAAAAGAAAAGAGATTTTCAATCAAGAAAATGACATCATTGTAAAGGATCGATGTTATTTTTTTATTTTTCATTATTAAATTAATTATTTCCTATAATGTTAGATTAGGTTTTCCTTTTTTTTTTTTTTTTTTTTTTTTGGTTTTGTATTTCATTTCACTAGATTTCACTTGTTTTGTGTTAAAATTTTTGTTGAATTCGGGTTGTTAAAGTCTAAAATTTAATTTTACAATGAAGTACCAAAACAATAGTTGCTATAACTATACTAGAACACCATTTGAGCTTACACTAGCTTACAACTCAATATGGTAGTACCTCACTCCCAAGTGAAGATCAAATGGTACAGTAGTAAGAGATCGCCTAAATGTCGAGAATACTCATAGGTACATATCAGTGAGAGACCATCTCAGTTTTTTGGTTCACCACTCTTTGGTTTACTTTTATTAGATTTTACAAAAGTATTTAGTAGTGAAATTTTTACATGAAAAAAATTAAACCAAATCAATCATTGAAACTCTTAATTCTTGAACTAAAAATGAAACGAACTAACAATCATATAATGATTAGATCATCTTCACCGTTAATTCTTACTTAATAGCAATAGAGGTAAGGAAAAAAAGGTATGAATATTGTCTAGTATTAGGATAAAACCCTTAAAAACATGACACTATTTAACAAAAAAATAAGATTTATTATTTATAATATAATTTTAATTGTCATTTTATCTATTATATTCATGCATTATAATTTCTGAGCATTAGGGTCAAGTGTCTCTTGCATTGCTTATTAGGAATTGTACAAAAGATTTAAATCATGAATCACTTGCAAGAAAATAAATTGGTCACTGTTGATTCATGGACTTAGATAATGACTTTTGAAATTTTAAATGATAGCTTGAGTTTAATCCCTAATTGAGCAAAGGTTAGTCCAAATGTCTTCCTTGGATTTCAATCCCAACTAAATTTCAAACTTTTTAGTACTTAAATGATGAATAAAAAAATTAACCATGATAATAAAAATAATGTTATTAATTTAATTTGATATAAATTTTTATATTTGTATTTTTAATAGGAAATATAATTTCATAAATTCTCTAAAAGAAAAAAAAGTGATAACAATGAAGAAGGAAAATTCTTTTTCAAATTAGCTTTTCGAAAGTTAAATTAAAATGGACAAGGATAGACTTTTATTGCTTTCACATGATTTTTTTATTTGTATTTGTGTTTCTAAAAAAAAATGAATTTTTTTTTATTTTAATAAAAATATGAAACATGAAAGTATAGCCCATTGTTGATTTTGTTAAAAAAATCCAATAAATTTATAAATTAATTTTTAAAAATATTTTTCTTTAAAATAAATTATGAAAATATTGGTTCTTTTTATGCAAAGTTTTGGAAATTTCCACTTATCATTATCATACCTAGAGGGATAGGAAACAAACTCATTATAATACTCAAAGTTTTTAAATATCTTGAGGAAAGTTTATCCAATTTTTGCCTGACTTCTAAAATTTAATTAGGACATAATTTATGATTTGTTACTCTAAAATTTCTCAAATTTGATGTGCATTATAAAATTCTCAAATTAGAATTAAATTCTATTCTAAAATCATTTGTTAAGACACTATTTTAACGTACCCCAAGATTATTTGGTTCCTGTTTTCAAAAACTATTTTCTGTTCTTGAAAATAAAAAACACAAAAAACTTCAAAATGAGCTCAAAAATGGTGAAGGGGGTGTGTTTTTTTTTTTTTGTGTTTTTTGTATCCTCAAAAATCACTTTTTTGAGAACAATAAAAAAATGTTTTCATTGTTCAAAGAATATATTATTTTTCGTGTTTTATTTTCTTTTTTTTATGTTTTATTAGCTATTTTTTGTATTTTCATAAAGATGAGCTCCACCCAACCACCACACCCTCACCCGTAAACCCTTTCTTCTTCCTTAAATTATTGAAATTAATACACTTACACATGATAACAAAGTCATCATTTGTTTAAGAAAATTATAATTAGGGTAAAAATTTCAAAATAGAATATATGTTTTTTTAAATTTAAATGAATTGTGCATATGAAAATTATTTATATATTTAGAATATCAAGTTAATGGAAGAAAACACTTTATTAATTAAAAACAATAACTTTCAAACATGTTTTTTGTTTTACTTATTCTAAAAAACTTTTTTATTAACTCAACCAAACATGTTTTTTTTTTTTGTTTTTGAGAACAAAAACTGTTTTTCAGAATTCAGTTTCCAAACACAATTTTTTTTTTCTAAAAACACAAAAAACTGTTCTTAGATACTGTTTTCAAAAACTGTTTTCCAGAATAGCTTTCAAAAACAGCAATCAAATAGATCCTATGTTTTCAAAACTTGTTTTAAGTGTATTTTTATTTTATTTTTTTACCATGTATTTAATCTTTTTTTTTTTTTTTTCAACTTTTTTTATAGTCATCAACATAAAGTATTTTAATTGCCGTTTATGTTTTACATCAATCATGTAATTTTATATTTTTATACAAATCAATACAATTAAACAAAAAGAATTAGAAAAATGGAAATAAATAAAATCTACATATTTAGAATTAAAATTATGTCTTTAATCCATTTATAATTTTATAGAAATTAGGATCACTAAACAAAAAATATTTTTTTAAAAAAAGTAAAAAATCAAGAACAATTAAACTCCATGTATTTATAATTGAAGTCATATACTTAATTCATTGATAGTTTTATAAAAATAAGAATGCTTAACAAAAAATAATTGAAAATGATAGCAAAAAATGCAAATAAATAAATTGTTGGCCAAATGATTAAAATTGTATCTTGTGGAGGCAATTAAAGATTCTCAATCTTGTGAAGAAACCACTTTACATGAACATTGGACTCCATAATATCAACAATGTAAGTGGTCATGCATTTTTGTGATTTTCAAAATCAATTATTGATGATAGCATAACATCTCTAACAACTTTTAACCTGATCTTTCTTTATAAAATGTGTTTCATTAGTCACTTTTAGTATTTATAAGTTTGAAGGATGGTAAAGTTTAAGATAAAGTTTCTTTTCTAAGTATTATTATTTTCCAACTATTATTTTAATGCATCCTGTACATGAGATATTGGTGTATGTTAAAACAAATACTTACTCTGTCCTATGTAATCGTCAACCCTCCGTATCCTTACAATATTTGAAATATCAAAGGACAGAGTAAGTATAAAAAAGAATTCTTATGCTCATGAATATAAAAAAGGGAAAATATTATCTTTTAAGACTTCTAATAACATGATGAGTCTAAAGATATAAAAGAATTATGATTAGAATTAAAATTTTGAAAAAGTTCCAATAAATTCTATTTCGTAAGCTATGGTTGAAAATAAGTCTTAGCATCTTGTATTAGTATGGGATGATATGTAAAATATGTTAAATTAAGAATTCCAAAATTTTTGGGGGTGTTTGGTACATCGGAATAGGCAATGGAAGTGAGTATTTTGTTTCCATTCCTATTTCTTAGTGAATAAAAATGAATTTGATGATTCTATTTCTAACATTTGGATGAACTTAGGAATGTAAGATTGCAATGATTATTTGTTTCCATTCCAATGTTTGATGATAATAGAAATGAAAATGAAAAAGAAATAAATTTACAATAATATCCTAACATATAATTTAAAATAATTTTTATTTTTATTTTTATTTTTATTTTAAAAAAATAAATTTTGAGAGTTTTTTGTTATTAAATAATAAGACTTAAAAAATATATAAACTCAATAAATAAAAAATCATATAACCCTAATATAAAAAATATTCAATTATTATTTTTATTAAAAATTTGAATAATTTTTCATGCTTAAGTAGTTATAAAATTATATTTTACCAAAAAAAAGAGAAAAAATATATATATTTATTATAATATTTAAATTCTCAAAGCTAGCAAATGTTTTTCCTATTTCCAAAAGAGAAAATAAAAGAATTCAAATTTTATTTTAATTTTCAATAAGTATCATATTCAATAAAATCCATAACTTTAAAAAATTTTAAATATTCGTTTTTTTAATCTAAATTTCAACAATTAAAATGAACATACAAAACTCTAAAAATTAGAAATTGAAATTTTTTTTCTAAATGTCGTGGAAGGTTTGATTGATTCAGTTTGGGAGAATCACTTGTTGTAGAGAAGTGGATGATGAATGAGTCTGTAACTTTGCAAAAAGATAAATCTCTAGCTTTGCAAAGAAGATAAGCATCGGGATTAAAGAATGAGATAAAAGGATAAAATAGTAAATTTAGGTTATTTTATATTATCAAATGAGTTTAATGAATCAAAATACCACCTACTTTTGATGAATTTAAATCCGACTTATAAGTTGGATTTGATTTCTGTCTGAATAATTTTTTATTCCATTTCTGTCTTCTTAACATTTATCCAAATATAGGAATAGGGGAAAAAAGGAATGAAATGTCTATTCTCACTCCCTATTCCCATGTACCAAACACCCCCTAAAGAGAATTGTTAAACTTATCACAAAAATAAATACAATTATATAGACTAAAAGTTAATAAATATAGAAAGAGTGAACATTATCCATTTAGTGATAAGAGTGAACATTATCCGTATAGTGATAGAAGCATGTCGAAAGATTTTTATTTATTTATCACCTCATACTAAATATTAGATAAAACTAATAAAAAAAAATTATTTTTATAATATATTTTTAAAATTAAATATTTTAAAAATTATAAAAAAAATATTTTCAACCATTAAAAAACAATCATAAATCACCTTTAAAAATATAAATATCATTTTTTCTATCAAATACATTCTAAATAAAACAATTAATAAAAAACAAGATTTTTATTTTCATTTGAATAAATAAATTTAAAAAATAAATATATTTTTAATTACTTTTATCCATTAATTTTTCATTTTTAGATTAATATTTATATTCTATTTATTTCATATAAACCTTGATATTTATAATTATTTAATATATTCCTAAATACCCGGTCAAAAAAACCTTTCTCCTGTTTTGATCAAAAACCTCTCTCCCATTTTGGTTAAATACCTCTCTCCCATTTCTTTTTTAACACACTCATTCCTTTGCAAAATACCTCTAAAGACTCCCCCTCTCTCTCTCTCTCTCTCTCTCTCTCTCTCTCTCTCTCTCTCTCTCTCTCTCTCTCTCTCTCTCTCTCCCATTTCTCCTTGACACACCCATTCCTCTACAAGATACCCCTATAAACCTCCCCCTCCAAACATCTCTCCAGGATACCCATTTCTCAACAACATACCTAGTTCTTTGAAAAATACTCATTTCACCTCTTAACGACAACTTCTTAAATCATATTGAGGTTCAAAGGCATTAAACCAGACATAAATTAATCATACAAGGATGTCAAAGCTTAGATTTAGAGGATGAAAATACAAATTGAGACCTTTCCTTCCAAAGTCCTTCATTTTGGTGATTTTTTTATTTTCTCCACCAATTTTGACTCAATAATGAGTCTAATATTGAGCATGACCGAGACGGATACAACTTAGTCAAGTCATACCAATCTTTGGCCGAGATTTTGAACCCTGAATCTAATAGAAATGTTGGATCATAGGATGGTGTTTACATTGCCAATCATGGCAAAGCCAAATTAAACTGAAATTTTCTGAAAAGATGTGGTGGATAAGTGGAGGGCAAGTCATAAGATTGTAAAAACAAAAATGTTGCAGGATGATTCAGGCAAAGGAGGATCCTGAATCGATCAAGAAAGATGAAGAAGGTCAAATGATGTAAGGAGAATCATGAATTGATCAAGAAAGATAAAAAAAGGTCAGATTATGTTAACTTGAAATCTCACTATTTGAAATCGAAAAGCGATGAAGAAACCTATAAGATATTTGAACTATTGATTATATAATATCCTAATGATAGAAGATAACCTGTAAAAAAATACATTAAAAAGTAGAAACCTAAATAAACCTTTTTAAAAATTTTATCTTTTTGTTTGTTTTTTATTTTTATTGTTTCTTTTCTGCATAAAATTATCATTTTCTTCTTCTTCTTTTTTCACTAAGCAAATGAATTCTAAATTAAATAGGACTAAATGTGTTGGATTCATTAACAAATCTAATAATTTTTAAAAATAATTTGAAACTCTAATCATAAACTTATTAATACCATAAATTTATGAATAAAAATTGGCTTATAATGACTCTATTATTTCTTTTCTACACATAATTATACTTTTATAAATTTTTTCACTAAACAAATGAACTTCCAAATGAAGTGACACTTTTTATCGAATTTATTAATAAGTTTAATAATTTTTAAAAGTAATTTGGAATTCAAAAATAAATCTAATCATTGAAAAAAAAATTATAGAGGAAAACTCATCCAATTAATTTTAGATTAAATCAAAACATTTTATAATATTATGTTCAAAATTGAGTACTAAATGTGTGCATATGCAATAAAAAACTTGGCTTATTTATATGTTAAAAAAGTAAAACTTTATTCATTATTCATTTTAAATAAAATACTATTGATAATTAGTATCATTCATTTTTAACAAAAAAAAAAAAAATACAAAGATGTTAACATCCTTATGCTTCTAACATATAATAAAATAGTATATTTTCTACTAAAAATATAATTTATGATTTTATTATAATATTACTATTTATGTTTTACTAAAAGTATTTATTTTTTAATTTATTTGTAATTACAAAATTATTTTCATTTTCAATAATCCTTCAATCTAATTTAATTAATTAATATTATATAAATTGAATTTAAAATATTTTTACAAAATCAAAACAATTTCTTTTTAAAAAAAAAAATTATCCAAACAAGCTTTTTTATTTTTTTTTTTTTTTAAATCCTTTTATAAAAATAATTTTCCAAATATTCTTATTTTTATAAAACATTAGAAAAAAAAACCTTTTTTTTTTGTTCTTTAACTTAAATACAATTTCTAAAAAACAAACATAATAAATCATGGTCAAACAAGAAATTTTTTTAAAAAAATTATTAAAGTACTTATTTGGCTTATATTAAAAATGAATATTTAAATTATTTTAATCTTATAGTAACTTTTGTTTTACTAGAATAAAAAAATTGTTTCATAATAAATAAATAAAAGGAAAATAGGTTTTCACGTACTAATTTGATAATATATACAAAAATGAACCTCAACTTTTATAAATTGATTTTATCTTCATTCATTTAAAAATATTTTAAAATACATGCACTTTTTTTATAAGTCAAATAATTAAATATAAATATATTAATATTTTCAATTTTATTAAATAAAATATGTATGATGTTTAAATTTGAAGAAATAAATTAAGATAGAAGAAAATTATTTTATTTATAATTTATTTTACTTATATTACATTATTTTACTTGTATTTTTTTCCATTTTAATTATTATAAAAATTTTCAATAATTATGTTATTTTATTTTTGGTTTGCAACTATTGAATACTAATCATGGTTGGAATAGAACTTTTAAAAGCTTCACATAATGTAACAAATTAAGAAATTATTATTTATTTAATAATATTCTAATTTCATTTGTATCTATTCTTATTCTATGCACTATATTTTATGAGTATTATGACTTGCATCTCTTATATTGTACATGATTTAAATGTATTAGGAATTACACAGAAGATTTAAGTAATGACTTCCTTATAAATAGATGATTTGTTCACAGCTGGTTCATAGATGTAGACAATCAATTTTAAGGTTATAGTGTACTATCTTCTTATTTGAGGGATGACTAATCTTAGTCATCGAGATGAGATTCTCATAGTAAGTGTAGTAGTGTGTATGGTTACACATTACATAAAACCTATGATGAGTCATGATGTAGGGTTATTAGGTAATCATGACTTCACAAAGTTGTTATATTGTATCATTTATCAACCTTAAGAGAATATTATGGTTGAACCAAAGCTAGTAGTGACTTTGGCTTACAAGTAAAATATAAAGTGATCATATATTTTTTATAAATTGGATTATTATTGATGAAAGTGGGTAGTAATAGGTATTTTCAATAAAAACACCATGATATCTTATGAAATTAATACATTATGTCTCCTTAAGTAATTTTAAGGATGTATGTTTAGGTAAACTATAGTCATAGTAGTTCCTTAAATAGAACTTGACATTAGTTCTTAATGAGGTAAAATATGTCAATTAATTACATGATAAGAAGATCTAAAACTTAAGGATGATAGATGTCATCTTGAAAGGTTGATAGCTTTGATTTTATTAAATTATGGACACCAGTTCATGGGAAAATTGTATACAATGAATGACAAGTCACAGGCCTAAATACTTAATGTCTCGTTGTTATTTTCTTAAGGTACAAAAATGTAGTTAACTCTTTATAATGAGATGTTAAGTCAACTTCAGAATTGAATTCTGAAAGAGTCAATACCATCCTATGGGTCCTAGTGATCTCTATTCAATAATTTGGAATTGAACTTATGTCTTTTAATTAAATTAATTTTAATAAATATACATAAATAAATATCCATGAGAAAAACAAGATGCTAAATTAAAAATTTAATTAATAATGAATTTTACTTATTCTATTTTTAAATTCCATTTATTTGATTGTTAAGAATATAAAAAATACAAATCATAATAATTTTTGTAACATGTTTTTCTTTATATCTTTTGTATATTAATTAAATATAAAAAAATATAAATATATTTAAAACAAATCATTCATATATCATCATTATTTTATATCATTAAATACAATTAAATTAAATAGACCATTATTTTTAATATTAAATGTGTTTTCAAATTAACATATTATTGTTAATCATTACAAATTTTATCATACATATATAATCGTCTTTAATAAAAGAACTTTAATATATGTATTATTGCTTCCTTATGAAATTTTTTTTTAATATTTTTATAAGTTTTGAGTGATTTTCACCAATATTTTTTATCAACATTTTCCAATATATTGATAAAATAAAACACAAATATATCGATTAATGATGTATTGATAAAATAAGAATGTATTTATAAAATACTGATATTTTTATCTTTGAATTTGAAGCGAAAAGAAAATAAAATGAAGGAAGATGTTAAGGTACCATAATACCTACAGAATAAAAGATCTGGACCATTAAATATGTCCGATGAGATCTAAATCGTTAGATAATGGTACAAGTGAATGTAAAAATATAAAAAAAATAAAATTAAAATATAAATAATAAGACATAAAAATATAGATGTGACATGAGTACTTTGATAGCCACCGAAAAATGTAGTTCAATTCTGTTGCCAAACCTTAAAATGAAATTAAGATATAAAATACTAGGAGTCATACTTAACTCATTGGTCCTTAAGAAGATCAGAGTTTGTGAAATTGGTTACGACATTACCGAAAGTACATTCGTTACGGCATGGGGACACTTGTAAAATTGGTTGGGGAGGGTGAAAAATCGCAATGGCGGAAAGAGCATAATGTACACGTGGCAAGTAGGCGTTCCCACTGGGTCGTTGTCAGGCCGAAGTCTTTCCATACTGCGGAAACTTCAACGCGCTCGCTCGATTTCGTTCTCATCAGTCAATCCGACTCATCACTCGCTGCTCCCCCACCTCTCCCTCCTCTTTCATCACCTCCAATGTCTCCATCCCTCACTCTCTCTCCTTCCCCCGCTCCAAAGATGACATTCCTCTCTTATCCTCCTCTTCAGTTTCAACTCACCACCCTCACCATCACCACCCCACTTTTCCATACCAAATCCCTCCGACCTCTCCCTCGCGCCTTCAGATTTCGAGTTTTTTCCCAATCCAAGGTGATTCCATTTTTTTTTTTTTTTTTTGTATGAATTGAATTCATTTGTAACTCTCGCTAGTTTTTTTTGCTTGCAAGTCAACTGTGCTATATTTGTATACAATCCATTCCTTTATTTATTTATTTTTATTTATCTACTTCTTGGGTTTGATCTTCCACCCAATTGATGTGCGTTGTTCATGTAAAAATATGCAGTTCTGAGTAATTTTGGCATTTCGGGTTGTCCTGTGAACTTTAATGGAATTTGTGCTTAATTTTCGTGTCAATTTATATGGCTGACAGTTGGCTGAATTAGGTATTATGTTAAGAGGAATACCTTTTGTATTTCTCACCTGGATATAGGAAAATACTAGGGAGGAAAGGGGAGGAAAAGAAAAGAAAACTCTTTCTTGTTCGGTTTCTTATGGAAAATATGAGTAGAAAAGAGATACGGTAGAAATTATTTAAAAACTTGTCCCTTTTTTTAGTTTTCACTCTTTGTATATAATAAGAATAAAATTGAAGGAGGATTGAAGTAAAAGATGTGGAGCGTTGACTCATTCTTATTTTCCTTCATTTTTTCATTTCTTCACCTTTCCCTTCCCTATCTACTTTTTCTTGTGCTCTACGGAGTAAAAAAAAAATGAAGGCAAAAGAAAGGAAAATTCTGGAAGTTCCTTTCCTTTCCTTTCCTTTCCTTTTTCTTTTGGTATGAGAAGGTTTTATTAAAAAAGTGCCTAATGAAAATGGGATGCATTCCATGTATGAAGGAAGTTTAGAAGGCGTCACAGGGAAAATAATAACAAAACAATACTCTCTTTTTAGGAGCCATTTGCCGAGGACTTTATAGATCAAAGGTGAAGGGGAGAGGATAAAAGACTCCTTCAGAGCTTCATCCAACCACTCCAAGCTCTAACATGTTCTACTATTTTGCTCTCAAATGATCCCGAACAAACAAAATGGAATCATTCTCCACATCTTCTTTCGCTTTTTTCCTAGGAAATTCATGCAATCCCAATACCATTCCTCTCACCATCTTGGGGAGCACCCAAAAATCACTTAAAAGAGAGAAAAAGGCGATTGCCACAAACCCCAAACTGCACCATTATGGATTAGAGAATGGCTAGCAGATTACTCATCAAACTAAACAATAGTAATTAGCTAAATACCACCCTCTCTTTTGCAGTTGGTCCAGGGTCAAAATTTTTTCCCACACGGCTTCCTAACCAACCAGCTGGGGTCATTTCATGGGCTTAATTAAATTTTTAGCAATGCTGCAAACAGTGGGTTCAGTACCACTACATTCATATAGCATAATGATGTTCCCAAGCTTTAAAAGTATGACTGACCAATGGTCTTATTGCGATATTCTGTATGGGTTTATTGGCAGACAAATGTTTTTGCTTCTGTAAGAATGGTGGGATGTTTTTAAAGTTCTCATGTGGGAAGACGTTAATATCTAAAGCTTTGTTATTAGATTATAGATTGGCAAAATACAGATGAAAAGGTGCTGATGTTCATTTCATCTAAAACTTTGTGTTATAGACAGAGGAAAGGCAGATAAGGAAGTTCTCACCTTTTCTAGAAAGAGAATTTCTGTTGGGAGATGGTGTTTTGGCCTCTGATGAGTGGAAAGCAGTTCCTGACATTTGGAGGTCCTCAGCAGAAAGATATGGTGATCGGGTAGCATTGGTGGATCCATATCATGACCCACCTTCAAATATGACTTACAAACAGGTTTTCTTTTCTCAACTTTTCTTCACATATTTGATTATCCTTGAGCTTTGGCATAAGAAATCTGTTCTATCTCTGTATCATGTAATGATTGTCTGTACCTTATACAAATTAGTTTGTTTATTTATTGAGAAGTGGCAGAGCAAATTCTTCCTTTCCCATCCCTAAAACTTTTTTTATTGAATCTCTATTTCATATCTTATTTTTTTTTACCTTATACAAATTAATATTGAGCTTTAATCATTTGAAGTTATCAGAAAATAAAGATTGATTTTTGAAGGCTTGAAGAAGTAAGTTCTATGAATTTTTTATGATATTGTTGCACCCTTTTATGATCTGCATTTGTTGGTTTGGTGAACCTGGGATTTGTAGACACCAATGAGTATTATGCACAAGATATGGCATTCTGACAATTGTCCAGGATCTAAATACAGGGACTTGGCTAAGTTTGTACCTGTATCTGTTTTCTGGGGACACATTTTTTGTGTATTTACTTGTGTTTGTAATATGTTATTTATTACAATGGAAAATCATTGAGAGAAAAACACATTTTAGAAGCAACAAAAGGTGTTCTTTTTTTTTTTTTCTTTTTTTCTTTTTTTCTGTGGCTAAATATGAGTAATCAGGAACTAGAAGACCTAGAATGAGAGAGGTGAGGTTAACTCTAGGCTTAGAGGTGGGCGTGTAGTGAGGAGAAGGCTGCTGACAGCTTTGGCGGATTTTGTTTGAGACAGAGCCCTTGCTCCTGACAGCTTTTCAATTGAGTTCTTGCAAAATCATACTGGGCAGCATTTAGGAAAAAAGTGATGGGTTTTGTCTGGTGATTTCTTTGAGTTCCGCTCCTTCAAAGGGAGCCTGACAACAGCTTCTGTTGTTTTGGTTATTAAAAGAGGGGTGGAGGATATCTCCTATCAAAAAAAGAGGGGTGGAGGATATCAAGGACTTTAGGCCTATCAGACTAGTGTGGAGCTTATATAAACTTATGGTTAAGTTCCTAGTTGAAAGGTTGAAAAGAGTTATTAGTCTTGTTGTGTCATATTTTCAAAATGTGTTTGTGGAAAGAAGACAGATTTTGGATGTGGTTCTTGAGCTTCAAATAACCTCTAGGGAAAGGTTTCCAGACAACTAAAACTCAACTATTATGGGCATAGAATAAGATGCTGCCCCTTCAATCTGTGATGAATAAGCATCGAAAGCATCTCCTGAGCCCTGATAATTCATAATCACCCATAAAGCCTGATAATTGCTCTCTGCCTATATGGATAATAAATAGCTCTATAGTCTAGTAGAGTCAAACTCCTGAGAGTGCGAAAGAACTCTTTTGATAACAGTGGCCAAGAGGGACTTGAGGTAGTAAATATCATTTCACAAGTCAGCAACAGTCCTACTCCTATTCTTGAAGATTCTAACATTATTTTAAGCCAAGTCACTCAACATATAGCAAGAAAAGTGCCTTAGCCATGGGACTTCTTCTAAAATCCAAGAAGCAAATAGCTAACATATTAGCAGTATCTTCGGAGGGAGCTCATAAAACTACAGCCTAAGGGGTGATTGAATGGTATGAACAGATGGATAAGTTGTCTCACCTTTCTCTATGTACAAAATACAACAGTTAGAGCTAATAACCATGTAGGGTCTCCTAAACCATAGCAGCTTATTAGTTTTGATCTTCTTATTAATGTTAAACAAGTGAACTTTGACTGTGGAGCAATGGACTAAAATATAAACTTGGCTTGAGTTTATTAGACTCGATGAGGGCACAAAAATGGATTTTTGGGGGAAGAGACCAAAAGGTTCTATGGTCCAATACCTCTCATTTGGAACAGTTGGGAGAGGTATATATTGTGTAGGGTAAGGAGGTACAGGAAATGACGAAGTTCATGATCAATAAGATTGTATTGAAAGTTTAAAGTCCAGTGAGAGGAGTTCTGGGGGATGGATTAGAAAATAGTGACATAGATCGAGTTTCTAGATCTAGAATAAGATCAAGGTGGGGCTAGAGGGAACAATAAGGTTAGTCGCCCCACTGATACATAAAGCATGACCCTGAGAGATGACTTTCCAAGTACAATGTTCAGAATTCCTAGGCATAAAGTTAGCATTCCATCAACTATTGGGTGATTGAAAAATGCCTCTCATAACAATATACAATAACAAGTTATGCTCCTTGGGAAACCTGCATAAGCTCTTCCTAGTTAGAACTTCATTCCTCACAGATTCCACTCTCACCAGACCCAAAACTCTCATCTAATTTGACCCTACACTCCTTGATTCAACCCAATAAGATGATATCTCTTCTTTTTTCTAATACTTGACCACAAGAAATTTTTGCATTCTTTTCTGATTGCACATATCCTCATTGCAGGGGGATATGCACAAGATAAGACTGCATTGAGGTGAAACTTCTTCCCAAGACCATAAAGGCCCTTTTCCATCCATCTGACCAATAAATAGGTCCTAAAAGTTGAGTACTCTCCAAAAGTTGATGACAGCTGCTGGCCCTGCAGCACACACAATCCTAGGTGATGTTGACACCCACTAAGGAAGACTTATCATGTTGGTCTCACTATTATTGAAGTGGACCTAGAAGTGATCGTCTTTTGGGTTGCCTTGGGGTAGGGTTGGTGATGGGTCATGTCCATAGTTTTAAAAGGTGCCCTTTAAGCACACCTAGGCTCAAGGCGTAACCACTCCCCAATTATAATGCCTTGCTTGTCAAGACATGCGCCTTGTTAAAGAGGCACACTATGTCTACTTTACTCTTCCTTTTTAAATATTTTTATTTTGAAATTTCTAATTGTATATTAAAATTTATATAATTTCATTACTTTTTTATTGAATGCTTCTTTTAGATGTTTTTTTATTAATTGGATTAGATTTTGAATCATATTTTATAAAATTGATATGCATCCTAGGTCACATTTCATTTCACTTAGGCACACACCTTGTGTTGCACTTTGCACCCAACCTGTAGGAAACTTTTGCACCTTAGGTGTGCCTTACACCTTTTAAAATTATGATCGTGTCAGAATGATTAGACACAAACACAACTCATTTATTACATGGGTAACACGACATTACCCATTTAACTCGTTTAATAAATGGGTTAAGTTAACCTATGTATGAATTGACATGAATAAACCACCAACATGATTCTAACTTGTTGACATGATTGTAACACATTTAACCTATTTAAAATTTAAAATTTATAAATGTATTATTTTAAAATACCCTTTAGTTACTTTAACCAGTAGGTATTATTATTATTTTTTAAATCTTAATTAATTTATTCATATAATTTTAATTATAATATCTTTATAATATTAGAATAAATTAAAATTTTAATTTTACACTTGTTTAAAATTTTATTTAATGTTTTAATTATAGAATATTTTTAATCTTTATAATGAAATATATAGAATTTTACTTAGTTATTTAACTTTTTTGAACTATATGGTATTATGATTAAAAAGTATCTAAATTTTTTATAATTTTTAAATATATAAAATTATTAACTTTACATGGGTTAAATGGGTCTTAAATGAGTTGGGTCATAAATGGGTCGTTTTGACATGATTAAGTAAACAAGTTATTTTGACACAGTTAAAGAAACAGGTCGGTTTGGCATGAATTAGTAAATGGGTTAAACAAGTTGAATGGTCAAACCCAAACATGACTCGTTTATCAAACGAGTTATGTGGGTTAACATGATTATGATATAGATATCATTATACCTAATCCAAACCTACTAAAATTCGTGTTATTTTCATGTTGTGTTATCTTATCATATCAAAATTGTCGCCTCTACCTTGGGGAATGGGGCTCCTTGGTGGCAATCACCTTGAGAGAGATTTAAGATAGAGCGCTTCCATGGTTAAGGCCTTTAAATGGGCTTTGGACCTCCATATTAAAAGAAGATCTTGTTGGGAGGATTTCTCATCCTTCTCTTGTACTTCTTTTTTTATCAATATATCTCTTTGTCGTTTCCTATAAAAAAAAAAAAATATTAAAAGAAGATCTTTTTCCTTAGTTGATTTTATAGTTGCCTTCCACCCTTGTGAGTGCTCTTAAGGGTCTCTATTGTTTGGTTAGTTGGTTGATTTTATTTATTATTTTCCTTAGTTGATTTTATAGTTGACTTCCACCCTTCATGAGAGCATTCTTAGGGGTCTCTATTGTTTGGTTGGTTGTTAATTAATATATATATATATATATGTGTGTGTGTGTGTGTGTGTGTGTATGTATGTATATAGTATTATATTATTATATTATATAATATTTTCAAGGTTTTCAAGACTTGAAAGATCCAAAGAGACTTTTTGTGGGGAGGTGGCACATTATAGAAAAACCTCATTTGGTTGGTTGAACCATAGTTTGCTTGGGAAAAAAGGACAGGGATTCTGAAATTCGCAGCCTCTTTGTCTTAAACAAGGCATTTCTTGGTAAGTTGAATTGGGGATTTGATATAGAAAGAGGATCCTTATGGAAACATATCATAATAGGGAAGTTCGGAGAGGAGGAAGGGAGGTGGTTTTTGAGAGGGGTGAAAGATGGATATGGAGTGGTTGTGTGGAAAGCCTTTAGAAACAAAAGGGAAGTTATAAAAAACAAGTCTCGCTTTTCAATTGGGAATGGAAGAAGGGTTAAATTCTATAAAGACTTGTGGTGCAAGAATCTAATCTTGGAAGGAGTCTTCCTGAACTTTTCTCTTTTGCTTCTAACAAAGATGGATGGTTGACAAAGGCATGGGAGTAGGTTAGGGAAGAGGGTAGTTGGAGCCCTTTTTTTCAAGGCAGTTTAATGATTAGGAGCTTGGTGAAGTGAAAATTTTCTTTTGAAAATTACAATTATTGTCAATTAAAAGGGATATGAGGACAAACTAAGTTGGAATGAATCCAAGAGTGGCAATTTTTCTGTCAGATCCCTTTATTCTTCCTTCTTTAGGGGATATAAAGAACCTTTCTTAGCTAGTGTGGTATGGAGCACTTGGGCACCAATGAAGGAAGGTTTCTTTGCTTGGGAAGCATCTTAGAGTAAAATTTTAACTCTTGACCAGTTCAAAAGGAGGGGTTGAACTCTTCTGAATAGGTGTTATTTGTGCAAAGGTGAGGAGGAAATGATAGGGTACTTGCTTTTGCATTGTTCCAAAGCAAGAATGTTGTGGCAACTGATTCATTCTACTTTTTGAGTGGTTTGGGTGATTCATTCTTCAATTGGAAGGAACTTGTGTGGTCAACATCGCTCTGTAGTGGGGAAGAAAAGGAAAAAAGCATGGAAGGTCGCTCCCTTTTGCTTGTTGTGGACTCTTTGAAAGGAAAGGAACATAAAGGACTGTTAATGATGTTGAGTAGTCTGAAACAAGCAATCAAATCCAATTTTATGTATACTTTTATGAATTAGGCTAGGGCGTGTATAGAGGACCATATGACATCTATGATAGATTTTGTAGATTGGTTGAGCTTAAAGTAAGGTGAAAGGTTTATTGTTTTTAACCTTCTCGCCTATAACGGGCGTTTTTTATATACTTCATGTGTACTATGCTAAGCCTCCTTTTAGGTGCTTTAAATATATTTTCTCTTTTTTAACCTTTTCCATGTTACATCTCCAATGTGATTTTGTTGTTCACATTCATGAAGGACCACGTTCCCACTTTTTCTGTTTTGCCTTCATTTGCACTCCTTTGCTTTCAAAATTGCAGCTAGAGCAAGAAATTTTGGACTTTGCTGAAGGCTTAAGAGCTATTGGAGTAAAGCCAGATGAAAAGCTTGCACTTTTTGCTGATAATTCATGTCGGTGGCTCATTGCAGATCAAGGTGTGCTATTAGCAGTTCGTTTTATACTTAAATTCTGCACCAGGGAACTGTTAATGGATAAAGATCCTACTTCATTCTCTTTCCACTGCCTTTTTCTTTCTTTCTTTTTTCCTTATTATTATTATTATTATCTTTCTTTCTGTTATTTTTCTTTCGTTTTCTTTCCACTACAAGCAGGTCTTCTCCCAGTGGTACTGGAGGTTACTGTTGTTCAAGGAAACTGGTCAAAGGATCATAGCTTCTTTTACCTTGATGGTCTTCATATTAAGAGATGTACCAAGCTTGAAACTGTTGGAACTTTTTCACCATTTACAAGCATTAGACTTACCATACATAAAGAGGGAAAGGCATCCCTATGTAGAGGCGATAAATTTGCAAAATCCAAGGGGAGTGATTGTTGTCAGAGGAATTTTCTAATTGAAATCCATGCTCATGCGGATGGCATTTAGATCAGCCTATTTTTAAACAGAATAGTCATGAAGACCATTAGTTAGAATGTTTGTGAGTTGGGATCTAGGAGGGAGAGATGGTCAATGATGGATTTTCTTCCCAAGGAAGATCTGGATGTGGTTATGCTCTAAGAAACTAAACAGGATGAAGATGGTAGAAGCTTTTTCAAATTGTGTTTGGTTGTCTAGAAGTAGATACGTTAGGCACTAAGGGGAATTCTATTATTTAGGATTCTCTAACCTTTTAAAGTTGGCAAAATTGTGGTTGGTTCATTTTTGGTGACAGTAAGACTCTTCTAAGAGGGAGAAAGAAAGTTGTGGTTATTTGCGGTTTATAGTTGTAATCTGGAGTTCTAAGATTACCGTGGGTAGAAGGGATTTTGATAGAATGGTTAGAGACTATGAGCTAGTTAAACCACCTCTTAGGAACAAAAACATCTTCTATCTCATCAAACATGTGAGAGACAACTGTTTGCTAAAGATTGGTGGGTTCTTATTTTTGAAAGTAGGATGGTTAAGTCCACACAGCATTCTGGAGTCCCTCCCTAGACCATCATCTTGCCATATTGTTGGAGACTAATCCCATTTAGTTGAGGTCCAGTCTCTTTTAGGTTGAGAACATGCAGCTTTTATATCCTAGTTCCAAAGATTGTTAGTGGTGAAGTCTCATGTTTTGTTGGGAGGGTTATAATTTCATGCAAACATTGTTTTGTTGAATCCAAGTTCAAAGCTTGGAATTTTTAGGTTATAAGCCATGTTTGGGATGTTAAAAGGGAAAGAATGTCTATTCTCAAAGAAATTGAATTGATCAACTCCTTGGAGCAATTTGGTAACGTGATAGAAGACCTTAAATCACTAAGAGCCTCCAGGAAACTGAAGCTGGAACAGATCCTTTTAAGGGAAGAGATGGTTTGGAGGTAGAAAACAGAGTGAAATGGGCGAGAGAAGGAGATGGCAACTCAAAGCACTTTCCTCAAATGGCTATAGTAAGGGAAAGAAAAAGCTAATAAAATCGTTGGTGAGAGAGGAAGGTGAGCTTTTAGGTAATTGGGATTCATTCTAAGGAGGTATTAGTTTCTTTAATTGCCTTCATCAAGCTTAGAGGGTCATCTACAAGAGAAGGATGAAAAGTCCTTTCTTGAAAATACAAATCCTAATCAAAGTAATACTTAGACCCCACTATACAAAAACTATACACGAAGGCTAACCCCAACTATATCAAACTTTTGAATTACAAATCGAAAGCCAATTGAGTTGAATAACATTAAGCGGAACTCCTCTAAAAGCGACAATACAAGAGGCCCAAAGAGAAGAGTAGAAGTGAAGCAAATCCCACAACATCCCTTCCGATCTCCATTTCTCCTCAAAAATCCTTGCATTTCTCTCTTGCCACATGATCCACAATAAAGTGAGACAAACAATTTGCCAAAGAGTCTTGCCTTTGATTGAATTCTCCAATCCTCTTAAAAAAATAATTATCATATCATCAATGCTCCTAAGCGGAACCCAATTCATCCTTTGCATAAAATACACTAATGAGGACTAAGAGATTTATGAGGTCTTCTCAATTGTAGCATGTCATTGGTGTTTACCTTCCTATGTACCACTAACCAAGCAAAGGTCTTAACCTTAAGAGGGGGCTTTTGATTTCCACAAAAAATTGGCCAAAAGGAACAAAGTAGGATTTGAGTAGTTAGACATGGCCAACAAAAAAGATTTAATTGTGAATAAGCCTAAGGAGGATAAAGACTAGGCTTGTGAATCTAGAGCAGGAGGAGACAAGTGCACTGAATTAAGGGAAGACATGAGTCTTTCAAAAAGTTCAATTTCAATATCAGTGAGATTATGGCGAAAATTAAAATTCCAAGAGAAGGGAAAGGAATTACCAAGAATAGTTGAGATGGAAACGTTTTTCACCAAGATAACTTTATATAGACCTAGGAATTGTGAGCACAAAGGTTGGCCACCCCTCCAAAGTTCTTCCCAAAATTGGATTCTCTCCCCATTCCCCATTCCTAAAATCAGATTCTCTCTCCCCTTTGCAATTTCTCAATTTTTGAAGCTATTGATACTGAGATCTTAAAAAGAGAAAGGAAATAGTTAGGGATGTGAGAAAGGCATGACTGAATCAAGGTAATCCCCATCCCCCCCTCACCCTCGCCCCCACAAGGGACAAAAAAGCCTTTTTCCATCTATTTAGCCTCCTCGAAATTCTATCAATAACTAGATCCTAGAACCTTATCATCCTTGGGTTCCCTCTTAAGGGAAGACCCAGATAAGATAGAGGTCACTCTAATACTCCACAATCAAGGAATGAAGCCAACCTAAATGACAACTCCTGGCTTATGTTAATACCAGAAAGGGATGCTGGATTCTTTATCTGTGAGGAGAGATTTCTAGAATGACCTTTTTCTAGGAGCAAATAAAAGATGTTGATTTTCATATAATCAAGGAGAAATCACCTAGCTGTGATGGTTTCTCTGTTTCATTCCCATATTGTTGGTTTGTTGTCAATAATAGTAATGCCATCTCTATTTTCCTAGCTAGCAAGAAATCCTAAATCAATAGTACATAAGGCCTATCAGTTGGTAGCAAGCCTTTGTAAGGTTATTGATAAGGTGCATCTCAAATTACATGGTGGTGGTAAGAGAGGTGACCTCATATTCACAAAGAGCCTTTGGAAGAGACAAACTTTGGATACAATGCCAATTATGAATGAGTGGATGAAAAATTTAGATATTTCAAGTGCAATTGTTTTCAAAATTGATTGATTATGAAAAAGCTTGAAATCATGTTGATTGGAGTTTCTTGGATCGTGTTCTATTTTTATTAGAAAAAGTTTCCATTATGGATGGAGATCTTGGATTTTTAGGGTTGTTTCTTAGTGAACTTTGTTTTGTTAGTCAACAGTTGTGTTGAGGACTGGGAAGACATGTCTAGAGGGCTAAAGCCAAGGGATCCACTTATAATTTTTGTCTTCACAAGTGTTGCCAAAATGTGGATTAGGTTAATGCTAAGGGTAGAGGAAATAGGTCTACTAGAAGGTTTATGGTTGATAGGAATGACATTATTTAGGTGTCACACTTGTATTTTGCAAATGATCATCATGGCACTATTTTATTCCTTAGAGCCAAGGCAGGGGATTTTTTTAAAGAGATATTTGATTAAAAACGGACAAAATAATCCCTAAATCAGAAAAATAAACCTCATTTTTTAAAAACATACAAATGGTTTTTTTTGAACAAAAATAGCAGTCGTCAATATTTTTATCCTCCTCTCATATCAAATCACTTTTCAGAAAAAGAAAAATAAAAAAAAAAACAAGGATTATTTATGTCTAATTGAGGTTATATTCACAAATTTCAAACAATGGGAGTGATTTTTCCAAAGTGGGGATTATTTATTCTTTTGGCCTAAAGATTCCTCCCCTTTTTTTTATTGAGTTCATATTTCTAGTTTTTGGATGGGTGTCAAGGCTTAAAGTTAATCTTAATAAGAGCACTTCTTTAGTAGTCAAATACTATAGAAGAAGAAATCCCTTATGCAATTCCTAACAAACTCATAATGGAATTTGAGATGGTCATAAGTGAAGAGCCTCTCTTCTTTTATTGCTTAATATTTCATTTTTGTCTTGGGTAGTAAAATCCTTTTGTAGTCTTACTTTTTTTAACCTTTAATACACACGCCAAAGCCAATAGCCTTCATGTACAACCTATATATATGTATATACTTGTTATATATTGGTTTGGAAGTTGATTTTCTCAAATTCAACTCTCATTTGATGTGATTTATTTTTGGCTTAGGTATAATGGCCATCGGAGCAATTAATGTGGTAAGGGGCTCAAGGTCATCTGTTGAAGAACTTTTGCAAATATATATTCATTCTGAAAGGTTAGGGAAAAAGGTTCCCTCAAAGTTTAGCCTTATAACTATCATTTAACATGAACTGTACATAATATCTACTGTGCATCATTATAATTATCATTCAGTTCTTACTTACTTAGGCTGATGGACTTTTCAAACCCTAGCATCATAATGAGGGACTATGTTGGAGTTGCCCATGAAAGAGTTTGAAGTTGAATAAGGATTGATGGAAGAGGCTCTTAGGATGGAATTGGAGTTTTTAGGGTCTTTTGATGATTTGAAGTGTTGTGTTTATTTGAAATTGTAAAACAATGTGTAATACCAGAAAGATTGAGAAAAGAAGTCATATAGCTAACTCTATTGAACTGTCATCGTACCTTTGGTACAAGGCATTGAACTTACAACCCTCAGTTGAAGATTGAAAAATCCAAAGTTATGCTTATAAACTCTTTTTATAAACCAAAAAACCTAAAAATAATTAATTTTTTTGCTTGAATCAATCTAATCCTTATCACAGTTTTTGGACAACTTCCTAGAGAGCCATTTCTTAGTTTGAGATGTGATGTTTTGAACATTAGGGGAAACCATGGGTGGACCTTTGGAATATATTTTAAAAGTGCTTTTGAAACTCTGAGAAAACCTTTTGAAGCAGTTGAAAAGAATTTTTTTTGGAGAAATATGTGAGCAGCTGATTTCTCAGAACTCATCTCTTTCTATATGTGTCTCTCTCAACACTTCTCAAGCCTCTTCCCCAAAATGATTCACTAACATTTGTAGAAGATTTCTTTATCCCCTAAAGTTGACATTTTGGTTTATTAAATTTCTTTTCTAACATTTATTTTGGTTTTATTGAATTCTTTAACTTTTATCTAAATATTTTCCTGGCCTCACATTTTCCACAGTTTAACCATGATCTTGTCCCTTTGTTTGCACCTGTCTCTGTTTTCTACTTCTGATAGTGGTAACTATCAGTTGGTAATCTTGGTTGCATCCTATTATCTATTCCCCTCATACTTGATGTGTTCAAATAAGGGTTGAAAATCACTTAAAAGAATATGTATATGTGATAGGGAAATACTATTAGTAGAAAGGAAAGGGAAACAAAGAAGGATGACATACCCTTTAGAAAAACATAAAACCAAGGAACCTTGAGTTTTCCCTTAAATACACAATAGAAAAGGCTTCAACTAAAACCAAACCCTTATGAACAGAAACTTTGAGTTATTAACTTTCCCAAAAGCTTAAATTGTTGGGATTTAGGCTCGCAATGTATACCATGCTCTATTTGTCTACAACTATTGCTATTGGTGCACCTCCCATGGTGACTATAGGGTCATATGTGAAGAGAGAGGGAGGAAAGAGGAGGGGGGGAGGGAGGGGGAGCGTTGTTTATGTTAGAGCATGATGTACATGGTGTGACCCAAATATTAACTAGTTAGCATTTCAGAAAGTAGGTGATTCAACATGCCATTGGAGCTATGGTTAACTTCGATCCCAAAATTGATGTTGAAGAGCACAAAGATAGATGGCTATGGTCAAGTATTGATGAGTTAGGACTCTCCTTTTTGGCTTTAAGGAGAGGAGTGGACAATTGTTGTCTACAGCAGGAACAAAGGTAATAACATTTAAAAAGAAAAAAGAGAAGTGATAGTAATTTTTGGAGCCTTACTATGGCTTTTAGGAGTGTCATCTAAAAAGTCTTCAGGCTTCACAACGGCCTTGTAGGAGTTTCACCTGAAAGAGAGAATGATAGCAGCTCTCACTATTAAAGATTCTGATTACTGAAGTTTTACAACATTAACCTCATTCTTAGGTTTTAGAAAACCACAAAAGTGCAACAAATGATTCAAAAAAATTACCTATATTGCTCTAATTCTTTTTGTAGAACCCCTAAGACCCTGTTAATAATACAATTATAAAATTTCTATCAAAGAAAGCTCAGAATTTTAAGTGGGATTCAAATAACCAACTACAGCTATCTTTCATTTCAAACAAGCCTACATACAGATGTGGCAGATGCTGCCGGTTGAAAGAGAGAGAAAAAAAAAAAACACTTGCTGATGTGGTTAAGAGCAGTGTGATGCTTAGTGGCCTCCACACCAGAAACACTCGTAAACGAGCATTTTAAACTCCTTATAGGTAATTCTTAAAAAAAAAAGAAAAAAACAATTCTCAACATCCTTTCTACCAAAAAATCTCTTTGTAAAATTTCTCATCGGAATGTAATCTTATCAGTTCATTGATATAGTTCTTTGAACAACATCACATTTCAAGAATATGAATGGCAACTCACTGTGTATGAGCAAATGCTACTATAACTGGAGAATTTTCCTTATTATAATCTATATAGAAACCTATTGTATTTGTCTACCAGTTCATTGCCCTGCATCAACTTATGTATAAGGCCTTTATGCTGTTTACTTGAGTACTATTTATTTTTATATAATTCCTTTTTTGGGTTGTAAGTCGTTTATACTTATGTGTACATATTGAAGTCTGCCAACTTATTTCCAGAATGCTGTATTCACACTGGGCCTGTTTTGATCATCAGTAGGTTCCTTGAAAACTATTGTTAATAGTTGTGATATAATTCTGTACAATTGCATAGAACCAATATGCTATGCAATTTGTCGAGCTAAGTTCGATCAATACTGTTGATTCAGTTACCATTTGATCTATATATCTTGTTCAGATGTTTTTATCCCTTTCTCTTTTTTCCTTTCTTTTTTCTCTACTTTCAAGTTTGAGTCCTCTGTTCTCCATTACTTTTGTCGTTTTGGTGCAGATGGCTAATATTAGAAACTCCCATAAAGTTTTCAATAATTTCATTGCTCTTCACTGAGCTTTTTGAAATGTCATCAACCTCCCTTTCAAATTAAATGCAAGGTTAGGTTTTTTCTCCACACATGTAATATTTTAATTAAGATATGTCTGATTTGGCGTAGAAAATTGTTTTTATTGTATTGAAATAGTGTTTCTTTTCTGGTAACTGAGGTTCTTGGTCTTGATAATCACATCACAACAGGAGATTAGAGATATTTTAGAGACATCACTGGAAGTAATATTTTCTGAAACATTGGCCGAGTTTCTTATATATGCTTTACCTACATGCATACATATTTATGTGATGATGAGTAGAGAGAGTGCCCAAATAATACTTTTGGGCAACCATCCTTTGGGATGAAGTTTATATTCTAATATGCTCTAATTCTATCTTTAGTGTTGCCTATTCCTCTGTTTATTCTTAATGTTACTGCAGAACAGTGCTGATTTTCATATTATCTTCACTACAGTGTTGCAATTGCTGTGGACAATCCTGAGTTGTTCGGTCGGATTGCTGAAACATTCTGTTCCAGAGCAGCTATAAGATTTGTTGTTCTACTCTGGGGGGAGAAATCTTGCCTGCCTAGTGAAGTTATGGACAGAGTGCCTGTTTTTAATTACAAGGAGATCATAGATTTGGGACGAGAGTGCCGTAGTGTTTTTCTTGATTCTCATTATGCTAGTAAGTCAATCTACTGTATGTTGATACTCTACGATATCACCAAATTCATAACCATGGGAGTTGAGAAATCACATAACTAATCTTGCAATGTGGCAAAAATTAGAGTTTTGGAAGTTTGAAAAGTATGGGATGTGGACTATTGGGATTTATAATTGGAAACAAGAAAATCAAAAAGAGAGAAAGAAAATGAGAACACAAAGAGGGAGACATTGGAACTGCTGAAAATACATAGAGAAAGAAAGAAAAAAGAAAGCATAAAAAAAGAGAGAGAAAATGAAAACACTCAGAATGAGCTAAAAGAAATGCGATTCAAAATGAGAGAGAGAGAGAGAGATGAAAACACCGAAAATAGAGGGATTTGAAAAAGAAAACATGGAGAGAGAGGCAGATCTGCTTTTGAAGTAAATAAGAGTTAAACTGCTGTGTGTATGGAAATCTCACCATAGGATTTAACAATTTGGAAATTTTTTATGTTACAATTATGTCATTATACTTTCATTAGAACATTAATAAATACTGTCACATATAATACCATGTAAATAGAAACTAGAAAAATACGACTTTATGGGTTTTTGAGTTCACATCATGAAATGTCTTCTCTAACTTATTTTAATTTTTTTAAATTTTATGAACAATTTGTTGATTTTACTGTATTCCAATGTGGATTTGTACACTCATGACCTTTGATTGATTTCCCAAGCTTCTATGTAGGCCTTGTGATTATGTCTTTTGGTTCTCATATTCAACACTTCCCATGTCACTGCTCCTTGTGAGTGCTTTGATGGCGTGTCACATAGAAATACAACTGCTGTCCAGATTGTTCAGAGTGCTCAAACAGCTAAAAGGAATTAGTGCAAAAGGATACCATAACTAACTGAATTGGTAATAGTAGTGTCTGTGTTGATAGAAGTGGAAAAGGAAAGGAAATACATAGGTTCAAAATGCAAAACATCTGTAATGCAAGCTCTTTATACCTTGCAGCATGTCCCAAATTCTTTTCGTTTGTGGAGAAAAAGGACATACTTCCTATTGCTTGCCCACAATGAAGGGTAAACCTAACATAATATAAAGATGAAGAGGAGGGGCTACTAGAGACAATATACAGTTGATAGATTGTTGAGGAAGATCATTATGGCAAAGTTCAGCAATGAACATGAAGGTTGGAGTTCTGGGGTTGGGGCTTGGAAGAGGAGCTATGGCTCAGGCCTTCATATTGCAATCAGAAAAGGGTATGTCTTTCACCCTTTGTTCAACATGCTGCAAGCATTTATAGGTCTTTGAAGGAAGACAACAGCCCCTTATTTCCAGCAAAGGAGGTTTGGGGTTCTTTTGCCCCCTTAAGAACTCGTTTTTTTGCTTGGGAAGCAGTTTGGGGTAAAATTTCTACTGTAGATATGTTAATGAGGAATCGGCGAACCACATCCTAATTCATTGTGGTAAGACAAGGGAGCTTTGGACTTTGTTACTTTCTTCTTTTGGGGTGGTGTGGGTGTTCCCGGATTCAGTGAGAAATCTGCTTCTTGAATGGAAAATTAAGGGCCTAGGGAAGAAAAGGAGAGTTGTTTGGAGAATGACGCCTATTTGTCTGTTTTGGTGTATTTGGGGAGAGCGAAATCAAAGAATCTTTCAAGAGGAAGAGAGGTCAGATACGAGCTTGAGGAACCTCTTTCTTCGATCTCTTCTGGAGTGGTCTCAGCAATTTCTGGATATAGACTTGGACTATCTCTCTTTTCAGAATTTGTTGGGTGATCGGGTTGTTGTTTAGCCTTTTCCTTTTTAGGTTTGTTCTTTTTTTTGCTGCCTTGGTTTGGGCCTTCTTTGTATACAGCCTGTGTACGCAGGGAGCGCCCCCTATTTTTGGCGTGTTTTAATATATTTTTCTTCTTTGTCTATCAAAAAAAAGGTATGTTGGCTAATTATTAGTTTGTAGGATCTAGTGGACTTTGCAATCCAGGGTTCACCAGCCAGGGAATTTTTTTTTAATTTTTTATTTTATTATATTATTATTATTATTTTCCTTTGTGTGTGTCTGGATAAAAGCCAATACTCATTATATCAGGTAAAAGGAGAATTTTGTTCAAAAGAACAAAGGATGAGAAATCCTTTAAAAGGGTTAATATAATGGGCATATAGAAAAGAAGTGTAAAAGCCTGGTTGCAGAAAGCCTTGGACTTTTCATCCCTAAGAAAATGAAACACAAAAACTAAATGGGGCATGCAATCCTAGTAAAATTAAAATCTCTTTGTCAGCTTTTAGACTTCCTGATTTTCTGATCTAGGATTCCTTGCAAAAGAGCAACCCATTCTTCCATCAATGATCCTTCCAAAAATCCGTTTTTGAAACTGTCACAATGAATTGGATAAGGGATAGGAAAATGGAACCTTGGTAGAGTTTTCTAAGGAAAGCAAACCCTAGTAATAGTGTCAGCTTCCCAGTTTACCCACCCTCCCCCTTCCCAATTTGGTGTCCCCATACACAGTACAAACTAACTCCTTTATGATTTTCAACACAAGGCTTATCTGGTCTAATCCTACATGCCCACTTATTTCATATCTATTTTTAGACTTTTGGAATTTTTGACATGGCTTCTTGAAGTTATCCTTCAAGGAGAAATAAGATATTTTCCAACTGTCAAGTTGTTTTGAAACTTTAGCCATCACAGGATCCTGAAAAGCCTAGGATTTAGATTGCCTCCCAAAGGAAGGTTGATGTGCTTTGATGGCTGTTTGATAGCCTCATAACTAACTAAGGTAGTACCAAACTGTGCTCTGGATGATTGTTGATTCTGAATGAAGCACACTTGTAAAGATTGATTTTATGACTTCTTAATAAATAAAATTTTTTATGGACAAGCTTAAGGTTGGACCCCTTGTTCTTAAATGGAAGGAGAAATAACTGCAAACTTGAGATTGTTAATCCAAGGCTTTCTCTACCTGCCTTGCATCCTTCCATGAGACCCAGACCTTTTTTCCTATAGATCAATCTCTTAAGGATGTCTATCATCCTTGTGAACGAGAAGGGGAGAAAGGACAACCCCCCCCCCCCCCCCCCCCCCCCCCCCCCACCCCCCTTGCCTGGTATCTTATTACAGAATAGGATATTTTTCTTTTTCTGTTTAGCAAATGTTTCACCCTTGAATATTTTGTATACAGCTCCTTGACTAACTAATTCAATTCCAGGGAAAAGCTATATTTATGAAGCAATCAGCTCTAATGATATTGCTACACTTGTCTATACAAGTGGGACCACGGGAAATCCAAAAGGTGTTATGCTTACGCATCAAAATCTTTTGCACCAGGTTTGATCATTTTCTTTCTTTCTCTCTTTTTCCTCCCTATTCTTATCAGTAATGTCATTTGTGAAAATCATATTTCAGCATTCTTTCTTTTTTCTTTTTCTCCGATTCTAATATGTAATGTCATTTGTGAAAATTGTATCTCAACTAAATATTTTACATCCACTATAAAGTAGTTTTGTAACATGTGAGGAAAATCATTTGAATATAGAATACAGGAAAATCATGTGAAGGAATTTCTTGGCCAAGTAAACCCAGATATTGCACTGTTTCAGGAAACAAAAAGGGAGTTTTGTGATAGGAGGTTTGTTAGAAGTGTGTGGAAAGTTAGAAACAAAGAGTGGGTTGTTCTTCCAGCTTGCGGGACGTGGGGAAGGGCTGTGATTATTTATCTTGCATCAATAGCTAAACCCTCTCCTCCTAACTTAGAGGAAGCTCTCAACACCATACCATGGTGATCCATAATCACACCTCCAATTCCCAGCTGATTTGGGTTACCTAGAGTACACCCGTCAAAGTTTAGCTTAATCAAACCCAATGAAGGTGGAGTCTATATTGAGAGCATCTTACAACCTACCCCCTTTAACTTGTAAACCATTTTCCAATCAAGCTGTGGAATATTCAATAGAGTGCTCTCAAAGATGAAGAGGAAGAAGTTGAAAACAATGAATAGAAATGTATTAGATCAGAAATAGATTCTAAGGTCTCCATTTATCCTAAAAAATCATTGTGTTTCCTCTCCCTCCAAACTATCCATAAATTAAATAGGTGTGAGAAAAGGAGAACAAAATTCTAGTTGATTGTAAATAACGTTAGGCTCTTGTTGGACATTGTATCTTAGTTATGCACTGTAATTCAGCACATTGTAGAGAATGAGCAAAAAGAGAAATTAGGTTATATATGTCACCTTTTGCCATGAGATTAGAGATTGCACAAATCTGATATCTAGAGTCAATCTAACATGTGACACTAGGTACCCTATCTCCACAGTTTATAATAAAGAAAGTGTGAAATCATTACCACAATGAATTATCTCTGTTGAATCTTTTCTTTAGTGAGGAAGTGAAATTAATCAGTGACGCTTAGGTTAAAAACTTTTGTGGTCTTTACTTCTCAGTGTCAAGAATCGTAAAATTAGACAACAATAAATTGATTTTCTTCAGAGTGCATTTCCTTTTTGATCTTGTTATAGTTCTAGTTGCATTGTAAATGTCCTTAATTGTATCCTTGGGAGGATAAATATTTAATAAGCCAGTTCTGTCACCAAATTGACTTTCATTTATTTATATTGCATTTGGTATGCTGTACTCTTCTAGGTTTTTTTTTTCTTTAATTGAAAAATGACCAAAATATGTTGTAATTGGTTTTGTCTATTTCTATTTTGTGTTTATGTTCCATGTCCCTCCTTTCTCTTTTTCTCTTGAATTGAAGTCAAGACTTATCTTAATTATATTTCTAACTTACTATTGAAGTGATTTCTGCTTCCAATGTTTTGTAGATAAACAACTTGTGGGATATTGTTCCTGCTGAACCTGGGGATAGATTTCTAAGCATGCTCCCATCTTGGCACGCGTATGAACGAGCTTGTGAGTATTTCATATTTACACATGGGATTGAGCAAGTATACACAACTGTGCCAAACTTGAAGGTATTTTCTCCCAGTCATTGATTTTCTGTAGTTTTATGTGGGTGCTTTTCTACCTCAAAGACTTCAGAATGACCTTGAACATGTGGAGAAGTGACAAAATTATTTTATATATCAGTCTCCAGTCAAGAGCAGATGTTATAAGTTAATGCCCGTTATTTGATTAGCTTTGTCCTTTATGTGAATGGAAGATGAAATTGATTTAATTCAGATTCATTGATTTGAAATTTCATTGTTTTTCTACTTATCATTGCATTTACTTTTATTGATAGGAAGATTTGCGACGTTATCAACCACAGTACCTAATCTCCGTTCCTTTGGTATATGAGACTCTTTACAGGTATGTCCTTTTTCTGAGGAATTTTATCCTGTTTTGAATGCATCACCATTTATGCCTTTCAAATTTATGATGATGCTTGGTGCACAAACAATAGATAAAGCTTAACTTCATAGAAATTGGGGAAGAATTGTTTCTCTTCATAAAACTTATAAGAATGGTGAGGTCAAACTTTTAATAACACTGTCAGTGATATTGATGTAGAACATCTAATATATTTTGATGATTGCACACTATTTAAAACCATGGTAGGCTATATTAGATGGCTCTCCAAAGTATGTGATATTCCCATGTCAGACATGACTTGACCATGTTTGGTATGGGTTATATGCCTGACATGCCTAATGATTATATATGTACCCAGCAGGTATATCAAACAAAGGGGAAGAAGTACAAGTTCCTAGTTAGATCTTAGTTACCATAGACTCTTGTCATGTGTTTCTTTGTTGCATGGATGTGAATGCAGTACCATGTCAGACATTCTGTTTCAATATATACTTCAATTTGGCTAAAAGGAATTGTATGAGAAAAAAAATGAAAATTCAATTATTGAGCCATGTTCCCATGTCCTATGATCTGGGGATCAAATAAATTTGATGCCTATACACATTCCAACTCCTGACACATGTACCGTAGTCCAGGTAACATAGATGATGACCTGAACAATCACCGACATTTCAGAAGTAAAAACTGAAAGTTAGAAATCAGTTAGTCTGAATGGCCTAGTGATTTGATCTAATGATAGAGAAACTTGGCCAATTTTGTGGCTATCACGAACCTCAAAAGGGCTAAATACAACTTTAAGGAACTGCGGGAGCATTGATGGAGTTCACCTTGGCAAATTCCAAGTCAATTACTCATCTAAAGAAATTGAAGGTCTTCGGAAGTTTT
The DNA here is from genome assembly GCA_030254885.1 of Vitis rotundifolia. Lineage (NCBI taxonomy): Eukaryota > Viridiplantae > Streptophyta > Magnoliopsida > Vitales > Vitaceae > Vitis > Vitis rotundifolia. The sequence continues at coordinate 2,757,980 of CM058158.1, forward strand.
AAGGGTTTCATGAAAAGAATTTTGGAAATGGATATGATCATTAGTGAATGAGGAAGGCTCTTTTTAGCATGCTGTTAGTTGTCTTTAGTTTGCTCTTACAAAATATTTGAGGTAATGGAGATTCATTTCTTTAATTAAGTCTCTATTTATGTTCACTTCCAAGAAAAATGAGAAATTTGAAAATATGATCCATCACACATAAGTGAAATACTTTTTACACTAAATTATATACTATTTATAAACTTAAGTTAATGGTCTATATTCATAGATGTCAATGGTAGCATCTGTTATTATGTTCTTGATGAATAATAAAAAACAACCATTCTTGTGGATAGAGATGATCTTTGTATCTTGAATTAAGCTAGTGGAAAGAGATGATCTTTGTATCTTGAATTAAGCTAAGTATTGTCTTTATCAGAACTGGTTGTAGCACACACTATAAATAAGCATCCATAATATCGTATAATTTCTTTTATTATGTAATATTAAAAAGGCATAAAGAAAGGAGGACATGTCAAGGTTCTTGGACATGCATATTGTGTGACACCACCTCTAATAATCTCGATAAGGATTGTTTTGGAGAATTTTATCACTTCAAAGATATGGAAGTTGTAAGAGAGGAGAGCAAGGGTTTTAAGCTCTTATTGTGTCTAAAACTATTAGGGGTGCTTTAGGTATGTAAAGTACGAGAACAAACTCTGCCCACCTTGGTCATTGTATGTATTAGCACAGATCAATATTGTTGGTCTATACCATTTTGGGAGTCTCACCTCTTAGGTCAAACTTTAGAACCTTCTCAATTAGAGGGGAAGATGGTCAAGGTGGGATGCTGTTGTTGACCAAGAAATGCAGTTGCCTTGCACAAGTCACATTGCATTTTGAGAGAAAAGGAACTGAATGGGTTGCCTAGCAGTTGGAGATATCCCTAAAATTGGCAAAGATGAACATGTCTTTGAATTGGGGAGGTAGCAGATTTGCAAGGGTGACAGAGAATTCACAACAGGAGAAGACTTGAAAGGGTGGGTGACCTATTTAGGGCTCACTAAGATTCATATTGGCTAATAATGTGGCAAATTTTCTTGCTAAGAGGGCTACTCTCATCTCAAAGAGCTTTGTAGGGCATTGCATACATGCCATATGAGTTGTATCCTTAATTTCTGGTTCCTTTTAGGGTTTATTTTGTAGGACTTTGAAGCTTAGTTTTTTCTTATTGCTTTTGACAATCTCTTTTCATCATATTCAGCACAGTTTTTTCTCCCTGCAATGTAATTCTTCAATTCTCAAACCCATCTCACCTTCCTGTCCTGTCCCTAGCAAAAAAATCCATGAAACATTTAAGAATAAAATGATAGAAAATAGGGATAATGACAATCCTGAAAAGATGTAGATAGATTCAAGGATATTAATAAAAACATTTAGGTAAAATATAAATAGATAGTCATTGAATTTCCAATTTAAACTCTAATGTAGGAATTGATTCAATACAATCTGTTGTTTCAAGTACTACAATACATGTCATAATATGCCAATTAAGTTACTTTTTTAAAAAAAGAAATAGAAACAACATGGTGAAATAAACTTAATACTGAAACTAAACTCTTTCTCAAAGCTGAAAATTAAAACAAAGAAAAATTTTATTTTTAGTAAATTGAATGTATTTTACAACCTATCAGTATGATATTCATAAACCAATTTTCTGTAGGTATTCTGTGACAATATCAAGTAATCAGTCCTGGGATTTTGAAAAATTTGATGGAAATATGATTGCTGGAGGCTGGTTTTATAATATGATAGAAGCTTGTATATTAATATTGTGCAGGGTACACTATTTCTGTTTGATAAGTGTAGTGAATTCCTTTGTGGTCTGAATATATGATTAAACATTCTAAAGGTAACTTTTCATTCTGAATAAAACTTACTTCTAGTTACTTTCTTTTTCTTCTATGAAGGGAGTTCTAGTTCTCAAACATTATATTTTCATGGTAATCATGTATGTGAAATCTCTTTGTTTTCATGTTTGGCTGACTTTTATCACCTAGCCATTCTTGTGGTTCCAACTGTATCCTTCTCTGTGCATTGTTTTAAACTCCTTTTTATTTTCTGTTCTAGTGGGATTCAAAAGCAGATTTCTACTAGCTCCACTGTCCGCAAGCTTGTTGCACTTACATTTATAAGGATCAGTTTGGCATACATGGAGTTGAAGAGGATTTATGAGGTTTGACTCTTTAATGTCATATTTTGTTTTTATTTATTTTTGAGCATTCAAAGATGAAATCTTTGCTAGATTCCACTTTTCCTTTTTCTTTGTTAAGGTTTTGATCTCATTTGAAAGTAGCTTCTCATTACTATGAGCAACACCTTTGTGGGGCCTGCACGGGGGGTTGGGGTTGTTTGAAATAGTGTAATAAAAGTTCAGGTAAATTATACCAAACTTTTTTTCATGAACAAATTAAATACAAACAATTTGGTCCAATGCTCATCCAACAATTTTGGCCCACCTTTGCAACGGAGGATCTAAATTCAACAAAACAATCCTAAGAAAGTATTTCCATAATATGAATGGAAGTCAATCATCAACTAATTCATCTTAATCATTCACAATCACTAGAACACAAAGATAAGAGTAATTAGGGAAATGTGAATGCACAATCGCATGAGACAAGCGGAAACCTTGACATGATGTAAAAAACCATGAGCCCAATCCTATACAAGCATCCACTAAGAATCAAAATGAGTACAAGAGTTTTGCCTAATCCAAGATGATTGATCCTTCCTTAGACCTACTTGTCAAGTGTTAAGCTACTAAGTTTTCTGCTTAGTTTATTAGGCAGTAGGCCAACAATGTAAATCAACAATGTAAATATCATCCTCTCTAAGCCCAAATGACCCTCATGACTTTAGACTGCATCTATATGATTACGAGAAGCTCATCTATAAAAAAAAAAAAAAAAAAAAATGATTAAGAGAAGCTCATGCATGCATCGTGTTAGGAACTTTTTCCTCTATTCAAATATAATGTCCTTATTGTGTCTAATGAGATTGTGGAGTTAGACAAATAAAGGCTCACATCAAAATCAAGGATCGACTCTGATTCCATTTGTAATAACCAACTTCCTTTTGTGTAGATATTGTTTGCTTTAAACCCAATGGGTCCTTACGACTTTAAAATGTGTCTACATGGTTAAAAAGAGTTCATATATACATGTTGTCAAGAATTTTTTCCCTAGTCACCCCCTGTGTAGACACGACATCATGGTTTCATATCCTATAGAATTATAGGCTAAACAAACCGACATCCCTTAAGAAATTGGATAGAAAAAGTTTACATCAAGGTGGAAGATTGACTCTAGTTCCATTTGTAATTACCTACTCCCTATCATATAGAGATTGTCCATTCTAAGCCTAATAGATCCTCACAACTTTAACCCATTTACATGGTTAAAAAAAGTCCATACATATATGGCATCAAGAAATTTCTCATCGATTCCTAGCATCATATATGTATGAGCTCCTTTTAATCGTATAAATATGTTTTAAAACCATGATAACCTATTGGGCTTAGAGTGAATAATATCTATATGATTGAAAATGGATGTAATACCCAAAAATTCAATTTTAGGAATAAAAATGTAATAAAAAAAGATAATAATAAACTAAAATAAAATAAGGAGGTAGAACAATCTTTTCCCATTTAAAAACCCGAAGTATAAATAAAATTTCTTATTTTCTCTATATAGAAGTCCTTCTATGTAGAGATTAGAGAACATAAGGTTGAAGATTTAGGAGCGTAGAGTTTGAAGATTAGTTTTTCAATGTAATATTCTAACCATTTCATTAGTATTTTAGATTTATTAATTAGTTGTGAACAATTTAAATGTTCTTTTGAAAATCTAAATCTAGATTAGGTATTGATTTATTTATTTTTAAATTAAAAAATAGAAATATATGTACATAGATTAATTTATTCATGGAGATAGGGAAATTCCAAAGATTTGGATGAGTAGATCAAAAAAGGAAAAATAAATAAATAAATAAATAAAGCATATGTCTTGGATTATGAGAGTTAAAGAAATTGGAAAGAAAATACAACAATTAGTTAGTTGGGTATTGGTTGTTGGAGTCCAAGGTTTAATTCCCTTTACAACACTATTTATTTATTTTTATCATGTTTATTATGTCATGGAATTGCCTATGGCTGTAGTGCATGTGCAGGGCAAGATGGTTGGTTGTTGGTTGTAGTGTTATGTGCAAAGAAAATGAAAATGTGTAGTGTGTGGTGGAGATGAAATGCCCAGATCGTAGGGATGTTGGAAAAGCAAATATATAATAAGAGTAATAAGGAGAAAATGGTTGCAGTGCTAGGGGTTGGAAAAGAAAATAGAAAACGTAAAAGGAATGGAGTGCAATTGTTGATTACATGGAAGAGATATGACCATTACAAATAGTATCAGAGTCGATCCTTGACCCGAATGTGGGACTTTATATATTTAGCCTTGTAAGGAAGAAAAAGTTTCTAACATTATGTGTATAAGTTCTTCTTAACTATGTAGATACATTTTATCACACATCAAATAGGGGGAAGTTCTTGACACTATATATATATGGGTTCTTCTTATTAAAGCCTTGAGGACCTATTGGGTACAGAGCAGATAATATATATATATATGGTTGAGAGCAAGTCGTTACAAATGGTATCAAAGTCAATTCCTAACCCCTGTGTGGAACTCTATCGGTTTGACCATGCAAGGAGTGTTTGTTTGTTTGAGTGGCCTCACAATCTCATAAAACACAACAAGGACATTAAGTTTGCATGGGGAGGGGTGGTTGAATGTGATATCTCACATTAGATTAGGGAAATTTTAAAGTTGTGAAGGTCTATTGGGTTCAAATCGGAAAATATGTTAAGGGTTTGGAGTGGGTCATTTTTTTTTTGATAAATAGAAGGATGTATATTAAACGAGAAGAGGAAGCACCAAAAACAGTGCCCTCAAAGTACACAGGGAGTATACAAAAACAGCCTAAAGCCACACTCCGAGGGGGAAAGGAGAGAAACACACCACCTTCCCTTACTTAGAGTCTAACTAATCTAAAAAACTTTGAAGAGAAGAAGGGCTCAAAACTATAGACACCCTAACCCAAGACCAAAGATTACATACAAAAGAATATTTTAGTTTTTGAAGCGAAAACTCCTCATTCTCAAAAGCTAACAAATTCCTTTCCTTCTAGACTGACCAAAATATACATAAGGGGGCCATTTGCCAAGTCTTTTTACGAGCTTTCCCCACAAACGCTCCATGCCACCCTAGAAGAGTTTCCTTCACTGTACACGAGAGAGTCCAAGCCACACCAAAAAGGGAGAAAAGAAGATTCCACAGAACCTGTGTGTTAACACAATGAAGTAAAAGGTGATCCACCGTCTCTACTTCAGAAAGGCATAGAAAACACCTATTTGCCAATGAGTTCTCCCTCCTTTGAAGTTGCTCCAAGTTAAGATTTTACCCCAATAAACCTCCTAAGCAAAGAAGGCCACCTTAGGAGGCACACTCACCCTCCAAATACTACCACTAGGGAACAAAGGAGAACCTCCGGGCTCCAAAATAGAATAAAAAGACTTTACTGAGAAAGTGCCACACTTAAAAGCTATCCAAATCACTCTATCTTCCTCCTCCCTTTGCACCCGAAAGGCTTGGATCTTATGCAAAAAACGCTCCACTAACTCAATCTCCCAATCATTAAACATCCTTGAGAAAAGAGGGGTCCAACCATCCCCATCACCATCAGGGTTCCAAACATCCGACACTCAAGCATCGTTAGACAAAGAGATGGAAAATAAAGAAGGGAAACACTCACAAAGTGGCTCATCTCCACACCACTTATCCATCCAGAATCTCACTCTCTGCCCACTACCCACTTGGTAGGCTAACCTACCATTTAAAAGCAACCACTCCTTCCTAATTACTTTCCAAAGCCCAACACCATATCTCCCGCTTACTACCCGAGTGTGCCATCCTCCATCCTCTTCACCATACTTGTGACTGATGACTTTCTTCCAAAAAACCTCTCTTTCATTGGCAAACCACCAATTCCACTTACTTAAGAGAGCTATATTCATTTGAGCTAAATTTCTCACACCCAAACCACCTTTCCTTTTTTCCAAGCAAATCAAGTTTCACCTAACAAGACGCGGGCTTCTGTACAAGAGCTCCCCCACCCCACAAAAAATCCCTCTGAATCTTCTTCAATCTCAATCTTACTTTTCTTGGCAAGTAAAAGAGAGACATGAAGTATATAGGCATGCCAGATAGAGTGCTTTGGATTAGAGTGAGTCTCCTTCCTTTTTAAATATATTGCCTCTTCCACATTGCTAGCCTTTTTCGGAAATGCTCTCTAGCACCATCCCACACAACCACTAGTTTAGAGTGGGTCATTACAACAACCTTCTTTTTAGGCTTACAATTTGGATTATAAATTGGGGCAAATAAACATCGATGAGGTTTAAACTCATGACTCATGACTTTTTGTAGACCAAAACTCCGATACCATTTCTATGTGGTCATAGTGTGGTCCAATTCTAATTCTGATCTTTTCAAGGTATTGTAATATTCAGTCATGGATGAAGAACATTGGTCTACATGATGAAGAACCTTGTTAAATGTCCCTTATTGATTTTGATTTGCTTTGAATGCAAGAGCCAAGGCATGATGATGGAATTCTTTGCATTCTAGATCCCAAATTTTGGATCATCAAGTTTAGGAGTTGGAATTGTTCCTAATAGGCACCCTATTTCTTTCTACTCTTGAGAGATAAGTTTCTTGATTGAGATCATTCAAAGAAATTTTGGTTGGTTTGCTAGTGACTTTGAAGGGTAGGATAATCATGGAGAATTGGATATTGGTTAACTATCTGATGACTAAGGAAGTGGCTAAAGTTGGTGTGGGGATATCAGCCATTTTTTTCTTAGATTTAGAATAATCGATGGGAAGAAGGTAAGACGGGGGAGATGAACGCAAAAAAAAAAAAAGAAACAGGACGAAGCTAAGTAGAACCAGATAAAAGGGAATACAAAAATAGTTTAAGGCAATGAATGCTTGATTTCATAAGGTATGCTTTGCCCTGCAATGAAGACTTGAAAAAAGACTAGAATGGTGGAATGGTTGTTAAAACCATAACCTACTCTAATACCATGTTAAACTACCAATTTTTTTAAAAGTTTAAGCTATTATATAAGGGGTCAACAATGTTCATCAACTCTACTTAGGCTTTAGCCTTGACACTTAGTACTATTCATCCTCAATATCCACCCAAGTCCTTGAACTCACTTTAAGGACCCATACAGATTGGAGATCCAAAAATGTAAGAAGCCAAGACCATGAATGTATAGATTTGAAAAACTGATGAAGGAAGAACTAAAGGGGATTTTAATCCTTAGATGATATGTGTTGAGAATCTCAATCATATCAGAATTTTTTTGATCTAGTTACCTATTTTTTAGGAATAATTTGGTTGTTACCTATTTTTTAGGGATAATTTGTTGTTATTTTTCAGGGATAAGTTGTTGCTATTTTTTAGGGATAAGTTGTATATTTTAAACTTATTTTGTTCCTAGAAATTTGGGTATATAGCTATAGATTTAGTTTGATTTGTTGTAACTTTTCTATAAAAGGAAACATGTTTCCCTTCCTTATTCAATTTAATATACAACATTTTTTTTTCTTTTCTACATGGTATCAGAGCCAAGGTCCATCTTCGCTGGTTACTTGGTATCACTAGTCAAATAACCAATTTTGCCTCAACCCTTAATGTACATCTAAACAGATTGTGACCATCTGAGAAAATTGTTCTCATTAAGGCAAATTGTGGTGATTTGGACAAAGTGGGAATGAGAATTGGATTTGGGTAATTTTGAGAAATTGGAACCAACAGTAATGAAAGGAATAGATTCAGAAATTTCTAGCATGGTATCAGAGCTTAGAAATCAGTCCCCAATCTATGAGTTACAACTCAAACTGGGTGATATTTGTCAAGGTGAGAATTCAATTACCAAAATATTTTAATGTGCTTAGGGGTTTATGGCAGGATCTTGACTTATTCAATGATTGAGTGGAAAAATATGGATGATTGTAATTATTTTAAGAAGATGGTAGAAAGTTCACGGATATTCAAATTTTTAGCTAAGCTTAATGTTGAATTTGATGAAGTTCGGGGTAGAATCATTGGTCGGCAACCTCTCCTTTCTCTAGGTGAAGTGTTCTTTGAAGTGTGTCATGAGGAAAGTTGAAGGAATGTTATGCTTGGGAAGAAGCTCTTTGGACCTATGGAAAACTTAGCCTTATTGGGCACTACAGCAGCAGCTTCTTGCAATCCTAATAACCAGTGTCGTCCAGATGACAAGCCAAGAGTTTGGTGCGATCATTGTAAAAAACCACGCCACACTCGTGAAACCTATTGGAAATTACATGGGAAGCCAATTGATTGGAAGCCTGTTGAATGTAAGACTAATAAGCAAGGTGACTCTAATCATTTCCTTGCTAAAGCACATGCTGCCGAGACACCCTCATTGAGCAAAGAACAATTAAACCAACTGCAATAGCTACTAAAACCTGCTCCGCCAACTACTGGTACTCCTATAGCATCTCTAGCTTAGTCTAGTAGTGTTTCATTTGCATATTCTCTTTCATTATTTGTGCCTTGGATCATAAATTCAGGTGCCTCTGACCACATGACTAATTTATTTCATTTGTTTATTTCTTATACACCTTGCTCTGGAAATAAAAAAGTAAATATTGCATATGGAAGCTTATCTTCTATTGCTAGGCAAGGCTCTATTCATTTGTCTGATAAGATTGTTTTACAATCCATTTTACATGTCCCAAAACTCTCTTGTAATTTCTTATCCATAAGTCGTTTATCTAAGGATTCTAATTGTTGTGTTGTTTTTTGTGCCTCTCCATGTGAATTCCAAGATTTGAACTCGGGAATGATGATTAGCAGTGCTAGATTGATTGACAATCTCTACTATTTTGATGACAACCGATTTGAGAATAAACAAGCTCAGGGTTTTATTGGTAGTGTTAGTTCAATCTCTATGCATGATCAAATAATGCTATGGCATAATAGATTAGGATATCCTAGTTTTTTCTATTTAAAACATTTGTTTCCAGGTTTATTTAAGGATTGGATTGTACTTCTTTTGATTGTGAAACTTGTTTTTTGGCCAAAAATCATCACAATTCTTATAAAATAAAACTGTATTGTACCTCCAAGCCTTTTTATTTGATACATAGTAATGTTTGGGGTCCTTCTAGGATTACTACTTTAACTGGGAAAAAATGGTTTGTGACATTTATTGATGATCATACACGCCTATGCTGGCTTTATCTAATGAACTCTAAGTCTGAGGTTGCAAAACTTTTTCAGGATTTTTATTCTATGGTTGAAAACCAATTTCAAACCAAAATAAGTATTATTCGAAGTGACAATGGAACAAAATTTTATAATGATTGTTTAGGTGATTTTTTGCTTGAGAAAGGTATTTTACATCAATCAACTTGTAGGGACACTCTTCAACAAAATGGAATTGCAGAACATAAAAACAGACATTTACTTGAAGTAGGTAGAGCTCTTATATTTCATATGAATGTTCCTACACACCTTTGGGGGATGTAATTTTAACAAGTTGTTATTTGATTAATAGAATGCCTACAAGGGTTCTAAACTATGCAACACCTTTACAAACTCTTAAGAATACTTTTCCAAACACACGTCTCACCTCAGATTTACCCTTAAAAATTTTTTGTTGTACAGTGTTCGTGCATGTGCCAACTCATCTTCGATCCAAATTTGATCCAAGAACCGAAAAATGTATTTTTCTAGGTTATGCTCCTAATAAAAAAGAGTATAAGTGTTTTAATCCTACCACTAGGAAAATTCATGTTAATATGGATGTCAACTTTATTGAAAATATTCCCTTTTATAACAAAACTACTCTTCAGGGGGGTGGGGGGGGAGATCTAATGAAGATCAGTTTTGGCAACAAGAACAACCAAAACCTAGTATTTTTCTTTCTTTAAAAAAAAAAAAAAAAAAAAAAAAGAATAGATGTTTTAATTAGTGAAAAAGGGGGAAATACTAATTTATCTATGCCAAATAAAATTGCATCACAAATAGGGGGAGAAACTCTACAACCTATGTCCACTGAGCTCTGTGTTTATACTAGGCGCTGGTTTAATTCTAATACTAAGAATAATCAAGTCAATCTTGAGAATGGTCAATCATCTCCTAGTTCTCAAAATCCAGGTAATCTTCCTATGGACTCCACTCCTTTACCTATTTTTGATCTTGATATCCCTGTTGCAATCCAAAAAGGAATTGTACCAAATATCCCATTGCCAAATATCTGTCTTATCAAAGACTCTTATGAAAATATAGAACTTTCACTTCAAATATCTCTCACTTATTCATTCCTAGAACTATACAAGGAATCACTAGGACACTCCGAGTGGAGATCAGTAGTTCAAGAAGAAATGAATGCTCTTTTGAAAAATAGAACATGGGAAATTGTTGATTTACCTAAGGAGAAGAAGACAATGGGATGCAAGTGGGTTTTCACAATCAAGTGTAAGTCGAATGGTAGCATTGAAAGATATAAAGCAAGGTTAGTAGCCAAAGGTTTCACACAAACCTATGGAATTGACTACCAAGAGACTTTTGCACCTATTACAAAGATCAATTCCATTCGGATTTTACTTTCTCTTGTAGTACATTTTAATTGGCTTTTACACCAATTAGATGTGAAAAATGCTTTATTAAATGGCAATTTGGAGGAAGAAGTGTTTATGGATTTACCATCGGGTTTCAAAGAAAAGTTAGAAAAAAAAAAAAGGTTTACAGATTAAAGAAGTCCTTGTATGGTCTTAAGCAGTCTCCTAGGGCTTGGTTTGAGAGATTTGGAAAAGTAATTAAGCTTCAAGGATATATTCAAAGTTAAGCTGACCATACAATGTTTTATAAACACTCAAGAGAAGGAAAGATTGTTGTGTTGATAGTTTATGTGGATGACATTATTCTAACTAGTGATGATAGTCTAGAACTTGAGAGATTGAAGAAAGCTTTAACTCGTGAATTTTTTTTTATTTTTTTTTTTATTAGAAACGAAGAAAAATATATTGATAGAAGAAAAGAAACAGGAGAAATAAGAAATACAAAAGAAAGAGAAGAAACCAAGGGAAGGATGACAGGTCCTTCCTACACAAACTGAACAAGAGAGGAAATACCCAACAAAAGAAATCTAAAAACAAAAAGAAACCCCAACAAACTCAAACTTTTGACGCGCACACCGCAGTCCAATTGAGCTGTAAAACACTTAGAAGAACTCCTCTAAAAGCTTTAACTCGTGAATTTGAGATAAAAGATTTGGGTCCCCTGAGATACTTTCTTAGTATGGAGTTTGCTAGATCCAAGAAAAGTATTTTCATTTCTCAAAGAAAATATATACTTGACTTATTAAATGAAACGGGTTTACTTGGATGTAAGGCTACAGAAACTCCTATAGAACCGAATTTGAAACTCCAACCAGCAAGTCTAGTAGAGGTGCTTGACAAAGAGAAATATCAACGCCTAGTTGAGAGACTTATTTATCTCTCTCATACTCGTCCCAATATTGCTTTTGCGGTAAGCATGGTGAGTCAATTCATGCACTCGCCAAATCAGGGACACTTTGATGTAGTGTACAAAATTTTAAGGTACTTAAAAGGGACTCCAAGAAAAGGACTTTTATATGAGAACCGAGGACATCTCCAAGTGGATGTGTTTATTGATGCAGATTGGGCAGGAAGTGTAATTGATAGGAGATCGACTTTGGTGTATTGTACTTTTGTTGGAGGCAATCTTGTGACTTGGCGGAGTAAAAAGCAGAGTGTTGTGGCTAGAAGTAGTGCTGAAGCTGAGTTTAGAGCCGTAGCCCATGGCATTTGTGAAGTTTTGTGGATTAAACAATTACTTGAAGAACTTAAGGTTGCTAGTCCTTTACCTATGAAGGTCTTTTGTGATAATAAAGTTGTCATTGCCATTGCACATAATCTAGAACTCCATGATAGAACTAAACATGTCGAAGTTGATAAACATTTTATCAAGGAGAAACTGGAAAATGGACTGATTGTTATGCCCTATATACCTATGGTTGAACAAGTTGCAGATATACTCACTAAGGGATTGCCAAAGAAGCAGTTTGATGATTTAGTAAGCAAGCTGGCCATGAATGACATCTTTAAGCTAGCTTGAGGGGGAGTGTTGAGAATCTCAATCATATCAGAATTTTTCTGATCTGGTTGTTACCTATTTTTTAAGGATAATTTGTTGCTGTTTTTTAGGGATGAGTTGTTGTTTTTTAGGGATAAGTTGTATATTTTAAATTTATTTTGTTCCTAGAAATTTGGGTGTACAACTATAGATTTAGTTTGATTTGTTGTAGCTTTTCTATAAAAGGAAGCATGTTTCCCTTCCTAATATACAACATTTTTTCCTTTTCTACATTATGCATTTTTCTCTCGAAAAGTCAGATTTAAAAGCTCATAAAAAGGCTCTCAAAATTGTGCTCTTCCTTTGCCTTCAATGAAGGCTTACATGTATATATAGCAAAAGCAGTAGGGTATCTATACAAACTAGGGTTAGGTCATCATTAAACAATCCAGAAATAGCCAGAGATGCATGAGAATTAGATCACATATCCATTGAGGTTTGATGGTCTGACCAAATGATAAGATAAATTACAGTTCAATTGAATGCGCTCGAGGCCAATCAATGGACCTATCCATTTTGCGTGATCAACCAGTCAATGGATTGTACTACTTTGGTTTCATCAGGCAATCAATTACCATAATATGTGGATTGGTTAGTCCACCTCAAAACCAGAGCTACTGCTACTTTGTGTAATCCTAAACTACTTAACGACCACCTACAATTATAAAACCATGCTTGGAAATGTCTTTCAACATAAATTCGTCCATACATCACAAGACCTTACCTGCTAGCACCTAGGAGATCTTCTGTTGTCTTGATGACGCTCTAGCTCTTTGGTGGGCAAGCAGTTTATGAGAGGATCATGATCACTCAAGCCAGATTTACGAGGCCCAGAATTGCCAACAAAAATTGAAAAGCAAATAGTAGAAAATAATATGGATCTTGGCAAATGGTACTTCATCCTTTTTTTTCTCTTTATTTGAGGGTTAATTACTCTTTATCATGGATCCAAGGCCACAAGCAGAAATTGCTTGTTTAATGGTTTGATTTTGTTTCAAGTTTCACAACTGCAATATGCTATCCACCCAAGCATTTTAATATCCTAATATACAAATTTGATAATTACCATGTGCTTCTTTATTGGTCTTTTGATATTTTGTTAGTATCACAAAATTAGTTAAGCAAGTGATAAAAGCAGCCCAACCACAGAAACCAAGAGGTTGTGGATCTGTAGGTGATCTTTCCATGCAATCAATAAATCATATCAAAATCAGTTTTTCTGACATTATTTTTAAACATCTGATTTGCATTTCCCACAGAACCTTTTCTATTTGTTCTGTGCATCACATGGGTTCAGGCATAGTTCCATAATGAGTTCACTACTTTAATTGATTTTGATTTGTTTACAGGGGAAGTTTCTACAGAAGAGTCAGAAGCAATATTCATACATTGCTTCAATATTTGACTGGTTTTGGGCAAAAATAATTGCTGCAATCTTGTGGCCAGTCCATATGTTGGGCAAGAAGCTCGTCTATAGTAAAATTCATTCTGCTATAGGAATATCAAAGGTAGGTTTATTACTTTAAAGTTATTTATGCAGTTGAATTTGTGTTACTCACACTTCTTTTTGTAGTAAGCAGGAGTACTAGAGTTTGTCTCTATGCACTGCTCTATGTTGCATGGGTTTCGAGTGCAAGTATTGAGTGTAGGGTATGTCTAGGTGTCTGATCCTTTATATCTAGAAAATTTAGGATATAGGATTCAGCTAAAAATGATCTCAATAACAGGTATAAACATTTGGGTACAACATAATAAAAGGGAAAAAAACCGAAAAAACAATTAAATATCGCTAAAAAAACAAAAATATTTTTTATATTGTGATATCCAAAGTCTTCAACTTCTACCCATGCCTTAACAACATGACAAGGGTGTGGGTTTGGAGATCCTTGTTGAATTCTTCCATTTTGCTTTGGATATTTATTACTTTATTTCCTAAAAATAAGGATAAAAGAGTAAAGAAGTGGAAAATTTTCATCAAGGATGTTTATTTTTTGCTTCTAATTGGTCTTTTTCCTATTTGAATCATATCTAAGTAGCATCCAAGATCATTTTTCAATCAAGTGTTTGTATCGTAAAGTCTGAGATGTAAAGGATCAGACATCTAGATATACTCTCACACCCAAGTAAGAAGACCCTACAAAGCCCTTAGTCCTGATATTTGTATCCTGTGCATGAAGCACGGGGAATCAGCAGATCACCTTTTTCTTCATTGTTCCTTGACGATTGGGTTGTGGCACAGGTTATTTCAGTTAGCTAAGATGGATTGGGTTCCCCCAAGGAGCATATATGACATGATGTCCATCAATTTTAAAGGCTTCGGTAATTCTAAGAGAGGGATAGTTTTGTGGCAAGCTGCGAGCATAGCTCTAATTCGGGTTGTGTGGTGGGAAAGAAACACAAGGATTTTCGAGGATAAAGAAAGGAATTCAGAGTTCCTTTGGGACTCTATTGTTTTCCTTGCTTCCCTTTGGGCTTTCTGTTCCAAGGCATTTAAGGGGACTCCCCTTAATGTGATTCAGTTGGATTGGATAGCGGTGTGTACTCCATAGGGATTGGTCCTTAGTGGGAGTTCGTTTGTTTTATGTGTATTTTCCTGTAATTTAGTTGTCTTTGGTGGGAGGATTTCTCATCCTTCTTCTTGTACTTCTTTTTTATATTAATATATCTTTGTGGCGTTTCCAATCAAAAAAAAAAAAATACTCCCACACCCAACACCTATACTGAAACCCATGTGGCATAGCTTTGATAAGAACTTTTTTTTTTTTTTTTTTTTTTTTTTTTTTTTTTTTTTAATTCCTATTTTTTCTTTTTTATTTCTAAATATTTTTATAAAAGTTACACTGCCTGCAAACTCTCTTTTCCCACTATATTATTAAGGAAGTTGAAAATAAAAGATTAAATCAATCAAAATCAAATAGCCAAATCTAAACTAAAGTAGAAGAGCTCTGTAAGGATTCTATATCCATACCTATTTTGGTGTCATGTTGAGGTGGGTATGATGGGTGAAGTTAGAGGATCGGTATCATAGGTACTTATGCATCTGCAACAAAAGAACAATAGTTACATCCCAATATTGTTTTCTTCTAGCTTCTTTCCAAAAGGATTTATTCTTATTAAGTTGGAAAACTCTCTAGTTATGCCAATTGCTTTTTCTGAACCATCCATTGAGAGTTATGTTGTTCTCTGCTATCACGTACTCTAAAGTGCTTCTCTGATAAGAAAATATGCATTTATCCTATTAGTTTTAGGAGAAAAGAAAAATACAAGGCATTCCATTGTGTTTATTTAGGATGCATTGAGAAACTTGTTCATAGGGTTTATCATTTTCTATCCATTGATATTTTATTTAAATGTTTATGAGTTTATTATATGGTTTTTGCACTTTAATTTTCATAAGGGGATCTACATCCTTGCCTGTCCTATTTGTAAGAAAAAATTTCATTATTATGAAAATATGAATTATACTATCAATTGGCAAGAAGAGGAATAAAAAGGCCAAAGCTTTCTCTGGCATTCTGCAGGCTAGCGTAAGTGGAGGAGGTAGTTTGCCTTCTCATGTTGACAGATTTTTTGAGGTAAGCCTCTTAGACATTCTTAGATAGAAAAATCAATGGATTTATAGTTTCCATCTCTTACACTAGTGTCTATATACCTACAGGCAATTGACATAAAAGTTCAGAATGGATATGGTTTAACAGAGTGTTCTCCTGTCACTGCTGCTCGGCGACCTACCTGTAATGTAAGATACACATCTAATTTATAATTTAAACATAGGGTTTTTCTGTCTCTTAAAACTGCAATAGTACTTGCTAATTCATATTGGAAACATGATGCCTAGAGGTAAATGACCTGTAATATTGAAATTCATTTTTTTATTTTTTTATTTTTTTTATTTTTTTGTGAATTAGCACCCTGATCTTGACTGTTCATTTGACATGTTGGAGCTACATATTACCTGTTTTGTCTTCCTTGTTTATTTTTGCTCTGATTTTTCTAACATGATTTTACATGGACATATTGGTAGCAGTGTGGCTAAAAATGCAATGGTGGTTTTTGTACATGGGCCTGATTAGGTAGTGCTTCTGAGGGGTTACAGAACTAGGTTTAATTGTTAATGATGTGTGTGGATTTGGTTTCTTGCTGTATTAGGGATTTTAATATTCTGGCTATGGATCTGTTCATTGTTGTTTAATGATTTGTGTGGATTTGGTCTCTTGCTGTCTTGGGATTTTGATATCTGGCCAAGGATTTGTTTGTTATGCCCATAGTTAAAAACTTATGATACACGATATGATACAATGATACGGTACATTTTTTCATGGAAATCGATACGTATTGCAATCCGTATCTTATTTTAAAGCATATCTTATGAAACATATATGATGCATGATATTACAATACAACGACACATACATTTTAACTATTTTCTATAATTTTTTAAAAAATTTAAAAAAAAATTGTTAAAAGAATTTGTTATATTAATTGTTTAAAATATACGAAAAGATTAAAAATTCATTAAAAAAAAAGAGAAATAGATAAAATAATCTTATATGAAAAGCTACATTCTTATTGTCAAATATTATATTAGAAGTCAAGTAAGTTTATGTTTACAATGAATATTGGAGAATTTTCATTTGAATGGTTTGAATGTTGACAATGAAAATGATGTTGATTAATGAATAAAATATAATTATATTAGCTTTTTTTTGTTTCTTTTCTTGGGAAAAAGGAATGATGGCAAACCTATGGAACTTTGAAGATGACTCATGAAGACATATTTATCAATTAACAACACAATAAGTGCACATGCCTAGTTAGAATTTGGAACTAAAAATTATAGCTAAAAATTGAAAAAAGTTTATTTTTATGGATTATGTAATAAATCTATATAGTAAAGTCATATTTTGTTAATTTGAACTTGTCAAAACTTTAACATCCAATGTTTTCATATAATATTATATCATTTAACTCTTTAGATCCTACCATCTTCCATAAAATTGGTTATATATTACTCTATCCTTCATACTTTCAATAGATATACACACATGTAGATATTTTTTCTATTTATTTTTCACTATATAAAAAAACTTTATGATACACAATATAGAAAAATAGAAAAATGATAAACAATACGTTCTAGGATTTCACAACTATGATTATGCCTAGTTACCTATAATCTAGTGTTCCATAGGAGGACAAGCCATATTGTTGGTTGTTGGTTTGTCCTTGAGGATGAGGAAACAGATTGTTAGTACAGATTACTATGCTTTATGTGAAATCTGAAAATCAGTTGGGAGAGGTATTCACTAGAGCTGTAGGGCATAATCCAAAACTTGTAACAAGGCCTGAGGATTGCTATAAACTATTGGGTCTTACTGTACTTAATATAAGTGTTGGGGATTTAGTGTAATTTCCACAAAATATAGTAATATGATAAATCTTGTCTTCAGCCATTACAGTTGTTTGGCTCCACTCATTCTCTTTCCACTCTCCCTCCTTTTCTATCCTAATTCATTAGCAATCCTCAAACTCAAGGTACAAGTCATCTATATAACACATACTTCACTCACACAAGAAGACCTCAATATTTGTTGAAGAAATACTTACACTTGAGTCTCAATCATCCACTATGTTTTTGACCTGATATACACAATGTTCCTGTATGGTTTCATTCATTTACCATTTGGGTTTAGTCATATCTCTTTCCAAATGGGGTTATATCATATATCAATATTACAGATTTAACTTTTGAAGGTTCTTGGCTCAGTTGGGCATCCAATTCGACATACAGAAATCAAAATTGTAGATTCTGAAACTGATGAACTTCTGCCACCTGGTTCAAAGGGCATTGTAAAAGTAAAGGGGCCACATGTCATGAAAGGCTACTACAAGGTAACTTATTTTCCTTTAATTGCAACTAGAATTGAAAATCTCTAAATATTTACAAGGAAATGCTTAACTTCATTGAATTTATTCAAACTGTTATAACTTTATGCTCATAGAAAGTTTACAATTACTTGGTATTTCTATATTCAGTTGCAAGTTCTATGAGTGCAAAGTACAATAGGTAGTCACATGCAGTTTGCCTATATTTTGGTATGCTAATAATATATTTGTGTTCTTAAAGTTGATTTGCTCCCTGCTAATCCAACTGCTTCATAATTATCAAATTTTATTGACATGGTTTATCAATGGGAGAATCTTTTTAAAGCACACAGTGCAGGCACTGTTTATAGAGTTTCAAATTTAGAATCTTATCTATTATTTAATGCTGGACTCTCTACCCTAGACAAAATTTCTCTCTAGAAGTTGTGTTTTTTTCATGAATTAGACTGCAGAAGGTTGAACAAATTAGGAGGGCTATTATTTTCAGTGCACGTTAGGATGTTTCATTGGCTCATTGTCTTGGAAATAGGAAGTCAGGAGCTAATCTGCACCAGGGCTTCAGTACTGTTCTCCATCAAAGTGATGACCTTCCCTAGTGTGCCTCAGAGAACTATTTATTTGCTTACTATTGAAATCATGATTATGCTACAATTTGTAGCATGCAATGTATTCCAGTGATCCTAGGTAAATGAAGAAATGTTTAGAAAAATTTATGCTTTCTGAAAATAGTGCAATATATCTGGGCCTTGATTCTTGAAATTAATATCTAGTTCAAAATTGCTTTGTCACATAGTATGCAATCTACATATTTGGCACTTACCATTGTTGAAGCTACATTGATGAGATTCCACCACACTTTCAATATTAGTTGGAAAAGCAAGGATTTCCCAGACACTGATTCTTTCCCTTTTTACCTCTGCAAACTTTCAAGTAGCTAAAACCATCTCAAAATTATCAAAATTGACTGGACAAGTTGGTGAGAACAAATTGAATCTTCATCTAAGGCTGTCAAGTTTTTCAGCCAACACTATCAACCATAGAAATACTGATCCCATTGGATGGGCCAACTCTTGCGGTATCAGAGGCCGTTATGATTTGTAGACCATTTCAAAAATTTTGATCAAATTTTACTAGTGCTTTACCTAGTGCTAATGATTCTAACCATTGAATTGCATTTGGGGCTGTGATCTGAGATGAATTTGTGTCATCTTATCCTTAGTTTCTGACTAATCTTCAAAAAGACATTCATTTCTAGCTTTTTGTTTCTCTTTGAATACTTGGATACGCGTGTATCTGTGTACAAAAGGGTGTAAAACAAGCATAGCCACACTGGCCTGGACTGAGCTTGTGCCTGAGAAAGGAGGGCCTGCTTGAGTTTTTGGACCGAGCTTGGGCCAGCCCAAAAACTTAGGGTCGGTTCCAGTCCCAGCTCTGGGCCCCAAAGAGGCTTCTGGCCTATGCTTAAGACTTGGACTTTTCCAGGATTCAGGCTTTATAATTGATCAAACTTATGAAATTTAGCAAAGGTTTGAACTTATAATTATTGAACACATGGACTCAAGCCAAGCTTCAGGTTGCAGCAACACAGATTTGGCCCTGGATTCAAGAACCTGGCTCAACCCTACTCTCCTTCTGGCTAAGGCTTGGGCCCGGCTTGACTGGGTTATAGTGTTACAAGCCAATCCTTATGAACAATGATAAACAAATGGTAATACATTTATCACTGTAATTTATTATGATATAAAAAAATGTTGTGTGTTAATGCATGCAAGACATTGCAACATGAAATGGCATTTTCAATTTGATTAGAACATCATTTTTAACTTAAGGACCCATTAAACATATCACATGTGATTTTTGAAGATTTTGATCTTGAATTACATTATGACTGCCTGACAGTTTTTTGTGTAAAAACCTGGAAGCAAGATGGCATCAAGTTTTGTAGCTTTCTCATCATATGGTAACTTTTCATGGTAAATCTTGTGTTAATTTTGTATTAGAATGAATTGGCTACAAAAAAAGTCTTAGATGAGGATGGTTGGCTAAACACGGGTGATATTGGTTGGATTGCACCTCACCACTCAGTAGGACGAAGTCGTCACTGTGGAGGTGTTGTTGTTCTTGAAGGACGTGCTAAGGATACTATAGTTCTTTCAACAGGTATACCAGAAGCTGAATTTGATGTAACATGTTGTACTCGTTTTTTGCATGATGCTAGTACCAGTAATTTTTTGTGCAAACAACTCTGGAGCTGTCTTTCTTTTTCAGTTTTAACATTGATTCTATTTTTTCTTTTATGCATCCCTCTGGACACAATAGTGTAACTGTTAAACCACCAATTTTCCTAAAAGCTTAAGCTTGTAGGATTTGGGATCATAATGTATATCATGCACTCTAAAACCCTCCCTCACATGTAGCCTCCATTTTTGGGCTTATACGTGGGCGTAATAAATTGGGTAAATAAACATGTAGTTGTGAGGTTCGAACACTTGACCTCCCACTAAACCAGGCTCCGATACAATGTTAAGCCACCAATTTTCCTAAAAGCTTAAGCTTGTAGAATTTGGGATCATAATCATGCACTCTAAAAGTAATCAAAGTTCAAACTAACAATATTTTTCAATTCAAGGTTTTCATAGTTTAATTGCCATATATACTCTCATCTTTCTTCCCACATATCCTTAGTCACATTAATTGACATATGCTGAGAGGTTTGTATATCTACAAAAAAAAAGGGGGGGGGGGGGGGGTGGGTGTGGTGGGGTGGTGGGGGGGTGGGAATGGGGCCAAGCAGTAGAGAAAAGGCAAAGGTCAAAATAGCACCATCCTCTATCTCACGATTCTAAAGAGATGGAAGAAGGATTAGAATTGCTGCCAATGACAAATATACAAGCAATCCTGGTAAACCAGAAATTGCTTTCCATGTTGAATGAGGAGAATGTTTGCCTAAATGATTTGAATCCCAGTCATTATGTCCCAAATCTGTCTTCTAGTACTAGTGTTACAATGCATTACAAAAACTAACACAATCATTCACCAATGGAAGCCACCAACACCGGCAAGGGTGCTGCCATCACCACCCCCCATTAGAACAATAAAAGTCTCCCCTTTCCTTATTGCCTTTTTCCTTCCTAACTCTGTTAGGCAAATGGAATCAAACCTGGATCTCTGCACCCCCACTCAAATCACTTCCCATTTAAGCCAAGCCTCAAGAAGCAATTTCTGTAGAATAAAATTTGCATATTTGTCTAATATGTGCAGTTACTTTAGTTTGAGATTGTAAAGGTTTTATGCTTTCTTTCACTGCTAAAAATCGTCACTTGGCAAGAAGTTCTTTAACATATTTGGAAAAAAGAATAGGTGAAAATGTTGAACCTACAGAGCTGGAAGAAGCTGCCATGAGGAGTACTCTAATTCAACAAATTGTTGTTATTGGCCAGGTGAATTTAAACATCTTTCTTTCCTATGGTTTTGCAATTCCTTTATTTATTTGTGTGGATGTACTCATTTTCTTTTCTTCCACCCCACACAGGATCAACGACGTCTTGGAGCTATAATCGTTCCAAACAAAGAAGAGGTTTTAGCAGCAGCAAAAAGATTGTCAATTTTAAATGCCAATACCTCTGAACTTAGTAAGGAAAAAATTACAGGCCTGTTACATGAAGAAATAAGAACTTGGTAAGAATTCTGTCTCATGAACTTTGGGATTGATTTTAAATAATACTTGAAGAAACCAGTAGGAAACCTACAAAATAAGGAAAGTAGAAAGAAATAGGAAACTAACTAAAAAATCCTGTGCAAATAATTGATTGTGGTTTTAATTACAAAAATAAACTCCTAACTAATTCATAAAAAGGTTGATCCAATCTCCATTAGAGATTCGTATCCTTCAACACTCCCCCTCAAGTTGGTGCATGGATGTAATCATGCCCAGCTTGGTGATCTAGCCTTCAAAGTTCACCTGAGGAAGTCTCTTTGTGAGAAAATTTGCTAGTTGTCGATTGGATGCTATGTATGGCATGCAAATTAAC
Organism: Vitis rotundifolia; assembly: GCA_030254885.1. NCBI lineage: Eukaryota > Viridiplantae > Streptophyta > Magnoliopsida > Vitales > Vitaceae > Vitis > Vitis rotundifolia. Next base: position 2,780,194 of record CM058158.1, read on the forward strand.
CCTTCTTCCAACTCCCTGATAAAATATTGATCAACTTCAATGTGCTTTTTTCTATCATAATGAGTTGGATTGTCAACAATGCTAATCGTTGATTTGTTGTCACAATTTAATAGCATGGGATTCTCACTTTGTAGTTTCAATTTGTTCATCAACCCTTGCAACCACGAGTTAACATATCCCTTATGCTAAAGATCTAAACTTTGCCTTGGCACTACTTTGTAACAACAGATTGCTTCTTATACCTCCGAGTTACGAGCTAGCCTACACAAATGTGCAATAACCTGATGTTGATCTTCTATTACTTAAGCATATGTAAAGGCTTCAATAATCCTTAACTCATTTCTTCAAAAGAATAATCCCTTCCCAGGTGCACCCTTGAGATATATAAGAATTCAATGGACAGCTTCCAGGTGTTCCTCATATGGTTCATGCATGAATTGGCTTACACACTAATAGTGTAGGAAATGTCAGGTGTTGTGTGTGACAGGTAGATTAGACATCTGACCAGCCTTTGGCATCTTCCCTTGTCAACAGGAACTTCTCCTTGCACCTACCCAATCTTATCATTTGCCTCGATTGGAGTATATGTTGGTTTTACTTCCAAGGAAACCGGTTTCCTTGAGCAAGTCAAGGGTATACCTCCTCTGAGATGTCGAGATGCCCTTCTTTGATCTTGCAATAGTGACAAAGGCACAATAAGAGGGCAAGAGATTACATAGCACATGTATTTCAAGATAGGATGAGATGTATAAGTTCACTTTACTTTTCTTAAAGCAATAGGAAGGTCTAAATTCTAAGATTGGATCAGACTACCTGAGTCTTGTGAGGGCATTGGGCTTGAGATAGGATGTTGTTCAAGAATGGTGCTCAGTTCTGGTGGTTGATCATGCCTTAAATAGTGTGGATTTCTTCATTCCATGCATTCAAAAACTCATTAGAGCAACTATGTTCAGGCACAATAGGATAGCTGAACCTGGAAGAGTGACATTTTGAGGGCTTGGCAAAGGTGTTGAACTGGAAGGGACAGAACTGGGTGTAGATATGGGCAATGATGTAGTCAATGAGGACAACAATGAGATCCTCACTACATAAGCTTTATTGTGAATTATGTTCCCTTCTGTGAAAATACCCATGATTAGTGGGTTGATGTCTAACCAGGTTTCACCAACCAGGTGTCAAGTATTAGCCAGCTTGATAAGCATCATGGGCCCCTTACATATGAGTTTAAGTTTGGATGAAAAGTAGTTTAACTTTTGAAGGAAATTGGTAGTTTAACATGATGAAATCATAGTTTTGCTTTGTACCTCTCTATTCTTTAATTTCTCAATTTCTTGAACCAACATGTGAGGAAAAGCTGCATATGATGTGAAGTTTTAAGTGTTAGACAAGCTGATTAACTTTGCTGATCCATTCCCTACAAAATAAGCTTAGGGTGGGATTGGATTTTTTGAAAATTCGAGGCTGTTGAAGTTCCATCTGCTTAGATTTGAAGATAATAGATTTCCAATTCCTAGAAAATATTAAAAAGAGAATTTACCCCTTTGATATTCAAGCCTGATTTTATTCCTCTATAACATGATAGGTGATGATGTTGTTTGTCTATGGAGTGAACAGCTGGTTGAACTGGATCACATAAACAGGATCACAGGTCTGATGAAACTCATAAATGTCTTCACTGTTATAGGCCCTAGCATCAGGACATGAATCCCTGATAAAACTTGGGATGAAATCAAAAAGGTCTGAATTTTTTCAATTCTCCTTGTTGCCTGGCTGAGGTTGAGTTTACTAGAAAGTCAGGGGCCCCTTTTTAATAGCTCATGTCAAACCTTTTCTTTTGCAGTATCCACTTATTAGTTAAAGCTTTTTGAGTCGTCGAGACTCTTAAAATTTCCTCTAACATGAGTTTCAGAAACAATCCCTTTTATTGAAACGAAATTTCCCTTTTCCCATCAGATCTGATACTGGACAGTGTGATTATTTTTCCTCGTGCTAATGAAACCTATCAAATTATTAGCTTTTTGTGTAATCCCTTGCTGCTATATAAAGCATCAACCATGCTCATCCTTGTGAAACTAAAAGAGAGTTGCACAAGTAATTTCAGGTTTCTTGGTCACAAAGTTGGGAGGCATGGCTGAAGTCTCTTAAGCCCTGCATAAACACATCATTTAGATGGTTTGTTTTTAATTTCTGATCTTATGAGCTTTTTCAACGTTCCGTTAAGAATGAAAAAGCCTAAACTCGAAGAAATTGTGACTAGAAGCAACCAAAATACCCTTTTACATTGCCTTCCTTGCAATTAGAAAACATGATCATTTTTCATAATGGATTACTTTCTGAAGAAAGGCCAATGATGAGAATATCTGTAGAACAATTTCAGAGCAGTTTGGCAATCATTAGACATGAAGGATAATGGTTTTCTTTTGTACGATTCTTATGTTTCAGAAGTTAGCAGTTTTTTTTTCCCAATAATTTGTAGTTTTGACCATCTCATGTTGGGCTTCTCACTGGTTGATTTTCGTCATCTCTACCTCTGTTCATGCATTATCATGCATCCTAATTGTATCAATTTTAAAATTTCTATTTCAATTTTTTATTAACATAGAAAGACGGAACATTAAATCTGTTGAGTAACAATTTGTGCTAAGTTTTATGTGGCAAAAGAAAATATTTTACTAGATTGTGTCATGCAGGACTGAAGGATTCTCTTTTCAAATAGGGCCTATCCTAATCGTTGACGAGCCTTTTACGGTAAACTATCTAAAGCTGAATTGTCTTAGATTGTATGAAAAGTTGCTTAATATATAAGGACTATTTTGGCTTTTGCAGATCGACAGTGGGTTGATGACTCCAACCATGAAAATCCGAAGGGACAGAGTAGCAGCTCTATACCAGGAGCAAATAGCCCATCTCTACAAGTAAGACTCTTCTATGTAGCATTGGAATCAGAATAATGGGATGCATGAAAGAGGCACAGGCCAAGGCCAATTTGCTAAAATAAACAAACAAAAGGTAAGTCTTGAAAGTAACAATGACTTTCTGTAAAATTTATGTATCACAAGAGCTCTTGGCCAAAGACTCTTCTTCTATGTGGCATTGGAATCAGAATAATGGGATGCATCAAAGAGGCACAGGGGAAGGCCACAAGTAACAATGACTCTTGTAAAAATTCAAAAGAGCTCTTGGCCAAATAATGCCCCATTTGCCAAATTTGAATTCAAAAGAATTAAATTTAATTTCCTTTATATAATTTGGCATCGAGTGAAAGTATGATAGAGGAAATCCCTCTCTTTTTTTGTTTATTTTGGCAATATTTACAAATATTTGATTAACTAATCAATAATGAAATATAGAACTCTTTAAAAATATGAAAATATGTACACTTAATTAATTCAAGCTGGTAAGTCTATGTTATGTTCAAATATTGCTAATATAAAATTTTCACTCTTATAAAATAAATTGGTCAATTAACTAAAAATGATTTTAGAAATTCACTATATTGGTGGACCTGGTTAGCTTAAACCGCTGGGTGGTTTAGCAATGAAGAAAACATCATGCTAGAATATGTTATGGACTGAACTTGTTCCTGCTAGAGCATTTTGAAAATGGCTGAGCAATTTTTCCTTGAACATGGAGAGTTATGGTGCCTTTGGCTGCAAGGCAAACACGATCTTCTACCTAAAATCCACACTCAATAGGGGAAATACTACACACATTTCATGTCAATGGCTAACCCTTGTCTTTCTTTAAACCTGCTGCATTATTGAATTTTTAATGGGGTTACAAAATAAGCTAAAAAAGTGTCAATTTATTATTACCTACTTAGAACCCATTTGAGAATGATTCTTATTAAGGTACCCACCAAGTAGCCCAATTGGTTAAGGCAAATACTAGAAAATGTGGTCTCAATAATTGACACATAGTCCTAGGTTTTGAATCATACAACTGGTGATACCCTAAATTTATCCAATGATGGTTGTTACGGGTGGTCAACACCTCGAGGTTTGGGTCCCCATTGAGTGTTGAGCTTGGTTATGGAAGGTTTTTTAGTTATCACCAAAAAAGAGAAAAAAAAAATTCTTATTAAGGTGCTTTTAGTCATAACATTTTTATTAACAATGCTTCCATTAAAAATGATTTTAAAAATAATCACTCGTGTTTTTTCCCTTACACACATGAACTAAATCTTGAAAAAAAAAAAAAAAAAAGGAAATTTAATAAGTAGAAAGTATGAACATATATATATGTGTGTGTGTGTGTGTGTGTGTGTGTTTTATAGGATCTATTTTCCTTTTCTAGTTTAATATATGAGGAAATGCCCTTCCTCTAAAGTTTTGTTCTACACATTTGAAACAAATAATTTTTCGAGTGGACAATACAAAGATTACATGGATGAGTTGATAAACAAAATTAGCCTTGGAAGATTCTCAAGAGCCAAAGTGAAAACTGCACCAAGTGCAAATATGAAAATGATAGCTAGAAATATCTTTCCAATATACACAAAACTGATTACCGGCTGTGATGACACTGTCCTCTCCGATGGATGTGACCCACCTAAGCTCTGCAAAGTTAACAACAAAGCATAGAATCATAAATGATCCCAATCAAACAAATGCCCACAAGGGCCAGAACTATAAATCCAATAACCCCCCACATATTAACCAGAGTAACTGCAGAAACATAAGAACTCAATTCATTGGAACTGGTGGCTTTGAACTAAATCTATGGTTAGGGTTAGCAAGTCACGACCCACAAAAAACATGGTGAAAAATTAACTACTCATTGTCATCTCATGGGATCTGTGTTGTACAAGACAGGTTCACATGAATAGACCATGCAACATGCATAGATATGAAATTCTCATGACGGCTCTAGAAAACCTAACTAAATTCTCATGGCAAGTGAACCCAATTCCATATCCATATAGGTGAGAACTATTGCAGCTAGACACACCACTTCATGAGAGATATGAAATTCGTCAGGTGTAAATTCTCAACCTTCTTCTCAATTTCTGTTAAAATAATCATGTTCAGTTTTCTTAAGGGCATGGATTCATTTCCCTTGTTATTTCACTTACTACCTTTCTCCTCATTTCTTTTTTCAAAGCATCTGCCAAAGTCATCTTTGAGCTCCCAAAATCAAGGAAAATTGCCTCCATCTGAAATTATTGATTCAAAATGTTATGATTCTGGTGCATGTTTATGTCTAAATTTAGTTTTATTTTAGCTCTAGCTATGGAAATCTGTGAGGTTTCTGAGCTGCTTACCCTCAGAATATTCCTTCTCCAATGCAATAAAGTCATATTCTATCTTAGGCCAAGGTGCATACATTTTGCTTGGAAGATTTCCAAAAGATACTGCACCCCCACCAAGAATGAACTCAAAACCACTCAAATCTGTTTCATTTCATCTTAAGCAGAGATCCAGTTCATAACATCATACTCCTCCTTGTGTACAAGAAAATTAACTAAACTCTGGTTCAGAATCACTGGTGCCTCTCAAGTAATTAAGTGCTTTGTATATCGTAGTCATCTAGTTCTTTGAGTTTCAAAACTGAATTTCCCAACCACATGAGCAATATTAGGTATGGTGCAGCTCAGAATGAATGGTGCACTGCCAATGATAAGTCTACACTTGAAGTGTGAAATACCATATGCATCATATGATGCAGATACTGATCTGCAATTGAAGTGTTCTCAAAAAACAATTTTACATAAATTTCTTATTAGATCGTCAATCCAACACATGTTTGTAATAAAATTACACTTGCTCCCCATGTTCTTCATATCAAATTAGAAACTAAAAGAATTTTGGTTCCATTTTTATTATTACGAGAAATCAGCCCTTCTATTTTTCTTGCTTCCCCACATGATTTGATGATCTAAGATCCTATAAACGTCTCACTTAAACTGCTTTCAAATAATCAGGGGGCGTGCTCACATGAAACAGAAGATGAATTCTCAGTCAATTCAGGAGCTTCCACTTATTTGCCACTGCACCAATTTTCTTCATTACTTCAAAGGGACCATCATATTCAAGGATCAAGCCCTTCGTACTCGTTTTGTTGTTCATCTTCTTCCAATTTTGCAGCAAAAGTTTCAGCAAGACTCTATCACCCACTTGAAACTCTAAAGGCCTCCTCCTTTTAGTGGGGGGTGGTTTGTTAGCACTTGACATGGTTGACATGACACCAAGGCCTTATGTAGTGGCACCTTGCACCCATGAGTGCCTATGACATGTGGAGCAACATGCCATGGGTGAGACATGGTCACAACCAATACTAAGGATCATGCCAGGGAGTGATGTCGTGAGTTCAAGGCAATGGCTTGGTGGTGGCTGCAGGGTGGCAACTCATGATGCAAAACTGCGATGGCAGCATGCAGGCATGCACACGCAAGGCACCAAGTGGTTGGCTTGACTTGACAAAAATTTAAATGCGGGATTTATGGAAGCTAATTTTCCTTAAGGGAGATGCCTTGAGAAGGGTTTCCAAGTAGAAAAATAATTTTCTGGGTTTTCTTTGACTTTAGAAAATTCATGATACCTGAGGAAACACCTATGATATCTCCTTTTGGCATTTTAGGAATGGCTTAAAATGTTCTCAAGGAATGGAGTGGCTCACTTGATGATGGTGGCGTAGGCTATATCATACCAAGAGCAAGAAACATGAGGGCCTCGAACATGACAAAGGTGTGATAGTGTGCCTTGCTAGCAAGCACACATGGGTGCAATGCCATTCATTTGGTGAACCCATGAGCACAATGACATGGGACATAGCCATGACACATGGTATGAGCTAATCATGCATCAGGTGGAAGGATTTAGCAAGGTTGGCACACATGGACCAACAATGCAACGAACATAGCCTAATAAAAAGAGGGCTAAGCACACCAAAGCAAATGTTGCACAAGCATGTGGACCCAAAGAGAGCTGTTTATACACACAACAATGGGTTGGATGACACTCCTAGCTCAACAACATGCAACAGTTAGCATTAGGGAGAGCCAAAGCAAGGGCTGACAAGGCATGACATATGGAGGCACAAGGGAGGCACAAGGGTGTGGCACCTTGGCATTGGGAAAAGCCCAAGCAAGGACCTATTGACCCAACAAGAGCATGACACCTAGTGGGCTAAGATGGGCTAGATACATGGCACATGCCAAGAAAATCTCTACAACAAAGGAGCAAATAGCATGAAAGGAGTGCGACAAAGTCCCTATGAACCTATGAAGATGGGATGACCAATAAGATGTTTCGCTTTGGAACAGGTGGAAGATTAAAGGCGCTCATGCATGTAGCTAGACAAATGGCAAATGGTTGATGCCTTTGAAAGAGTCCACAAGACAAGTAGCAATGGTTGAAGCATTTGATTTCAAATTTGAAAGAATCCACTTCCTAGATGAAAGAGAGTTGGTTGACTGGTCTCTATCACATCTATAGTATTTAGATGCCTATAGATAGTGTGATTCGCCAAGCATTCGTTGCATAAACTCATCAAAGAGTGTTGTGGGAATCTTATTCAAAGAAGTCTTGATTGTTTCTTGTAATCTCTATAGAGTAATACAAGTTGGGATGTTTCCATACAATCGTTTGTGCTATGTACTTTTCTCTTGGTGCATCTTGTATTAGTTGGAAAAGGTTGGCTTAGAGGGCTTTTAAACATCACACAAACACGGAAACTTTGAAGGGAAAACTTTATACTTATGATAGTTGGTGGAACTATCATAAAGACACTACAACAATGGGTTACTTACATTGAGGTTATGTTGGTGAAGGCTTTAATTATGCTAACATCAATCTCTCTGTAGAGTGGATAAGGCCTTCAACAAACTTGAAGTTTAGAGGAAGTTATTGGAGGGGCATGATAAGTTTGTTAAGGCAAGTGTTGCTAAGCTCATGGTTGGTGTCAAGGCTACAATAGAAGAGTCCAAAGCTAAGATACAGTCGCTTGAAGAGGAGGTCACATTGCTGAAACCAGCTATCATCCAAGGCAGACCAAGTGTTATAGAAGTAGCATTAACAAAGCTACTAGGCCTCAACTTCAACCCCTTTAGCAAGGTATGTATCGCGAAGGACTTGTAGAACTTCTTATGGGTTATGGAACAATACTTCAGTACTATTAGTATTCCCCAAAATGAGCAAGTTACTATCACCATAAAGTACCTGTTGAGAGATGCAAAGCTATGACGGCACACTAGAACAAGTGATGATGATGCTAAATAGGGAATGCCCTAAATCACGACGTGAGAGACCCTAAAGAGAGAACTAAAGAATCAATCACTTCCAACAAACACAGCTTGGATGACCAAAGAGTCTAAAGAAACTCAAGTATAACATATCTATCGGAGACTATGTCAAGGAGTCCAATTCTCTAATCTTTGAAATCAAAGATATGTAAGAGGTGGAAAAGTTGTTCAACTTCATGTCTAACCTGCAAGGATGGACTTAGACTAGGTCGAGGCCCTGAGGAGTGAGGGATATGCAAGCCATGGCAGCAGCAGCAAGTTGTCTTATTGATTACAAACTAAGCACCTCTTCTTCCTAGAGTCACAAGGAAAAGGGGCAGCAGCGACAAAAGCGAAAGGAAGAATCTAAATGCTCTAATAAGAATAGGGGAAATAAAGGCAAAAAGATAGACGAGTCTCGAGCCAAAGTGGTGGAGAAGTCCACAAAGGTGCAAGTGAAGAACGTCTCAAGATGCTTCATCTGCAATGGTTCACATCAGGCCAAGGATTGTCACAAGAAGGAGAAACTAAATGCTTTCATTGCTTTTGCAGACAAAGAGGGTTGACAATGAACCAAAGGCACCAAGGCAGGTGAATCCCTCTATAACTCCTACACACCATTTAGGCTAAACCAATGGCTCGTAAGGGGTTGATGCATATCGAATTGTTGGTGATTGTCAAAAACTTGTGGCCATGGTTGATAGTGGGACAACCCACAATTTTGTTGTCATTAAAGAGGCAACTAGGCTAGGTTTGAAGATAAGTAGGGACGACAACAAGATGAAAGTAGTGAATAACCAAGCATAAGACATTAATGACATGTCAAAGATGTACCAACTTAGGGGGCTAGAGAGGCATGGTAAACTTAGTCAACCACCTTCAAGCGAAGTCATACTTGACAATCCCCAACTAAATTGTTTTAAACTCCTCCATCATAGCCTTGATATCTACCATGAGCCTAGCAACCCTTTCCTCAACAAACTTGTGATGCCCCTCCAAAAACTTCCTCTCAACTTCATGTTTGTTGAAGGACCCATCAACTGTTGCAAAGAGAGTCGTGTCAACATCATAAGAGCCTTCCTCAACAAATGCCTTAATGCGAGTAACCCAACCTTGTAGTGCCTCTATGGCACTTCCACTAGCCATCATCATAGAGGAATAAGGTTCTAATACAAACTATCACATATATGAAGTTCCCACTTAAAAGTTTGTGTTTATGCAACACTTAGAAGCCCTCTAAGTCAACTATTTCCAACCAATACGAAATGCACCAAGAGTAAAGCACACAACACATACAATTACAAGGAAACACCAGAACTTGTATCACTCTACAAAGATATACAATAAAGAGTTTAAGGCTTTTTTGAATAAGACTCACATAACATTCTTTGTTGAGTTCATGCAGAGAATGTCTAGCAAAGCACACTATTTATAACCATCCAAACCCCACCCACATGACAGAGACCAGCTAACCAACTCTCTCTCATCTCCCGTGTGGACATTTTCAAGTTTGAAATCAAATGTTTTAATCATTGCCACCTGTTCTATGGACTCTTTCAAAGACTTCAACCATTTGCCACTTGTCTAGCTACATGTGTTGATTGCCTTCACATTTTTTGGACAGTTTGGAAAGCGAGGAATAGACTGGCATTCAAGGATGATATGTTGTCAATTCAACGACTTAAAATACTCTTTTATTCTTTCTTTTTGGTCTGAGACTAAGTTGTTCATATATGATTGCCCTCTAACTATAGCTAATTTCATTGATTGGTTGGGCTCTAATTAGGGTTGTGTGGTTGGGCTATCTTTGTTTTTTGGCCTTGTTAGAGGCGGGTGTATAGGTATTGTATACCTTGAGTCGCTTTTTTGGCGTCTCTGCTATATGAAATCTTATTTACCTATCAAAAAAAAAAAAAAAAATGTATTGATTGCCTCTGTTCTTGCCACTTGTTCCCAAGCTCAATAGTTCACTTGCTATGCTACCTTCATAGGAACTTAGTCGCACCCCTTTTATGCCACTTGCACATTTTTTGCAAAGATTTGCTTGGCTCATGTCATGTGTTTAGCACATCTCAACCTACTAAGTATCATACTCTTATTATGCTAGAAACCCCTTATACCTCCATATGTCATGTCTTAGTGTCAAACCTTACTTGGACTCTCCCCAATGTCAAGTATTGCATGTTGTTGAGCCCAAGGGTTTCATGTAACCCATTATTGTGTATCTAGGCATCCCATGTGTACCAAGTTATCTCTTAGCCCACATGCTTATGCAACATTGTCTTGATATGCTAAGCCCTCTTCTTAGCCCATAGCCTATGTTTGTTACATTGTTGGTATATGTGTGCCAACCTTATTAGATCCTTCCATCCAAGGCATTCATAGCCTATGTTGTGTGTCACAGTCGCATTCCATGTCCTTACATCAATGGATTGCACTACACTCATGACATTATGTCCATGCATGCATGCTAATAAGACTCACCATTACACATTGCTCACGCTCAAGGCCCTCATGTCAATCTCTTGCTCTGGCATAGCTTGTGCCACCATCACCACCTTTGAGTGAGCCACCCCCTCCCTAAAAGGCATTTTAAACTAATCCCCAAGTGCCAAGAAGAGATATCTCATGTCTTCTATTTTGTAACTTTGGCTTATTGTGGTGGTGGTTGTTGGTAGCTATATACGTTTTGTATACCTTGGGCTACTATTTTGGTGGCCCTTTTTAATATGTTTTTCTTTTTATCTATCAAAACAAAAAAAAAAAAAGTATCAAGAAAAGATATCATAGATGTTTCCACATACATAATAAACATTCTAAAATTAAAGAAAATTCATAAGATTATTTTGCCACTTGGAAACCCCTTCTCAAGTCATTCCTTTTAAAGGAAAAATATCAACTTTGTCAAGAAATTATCATTCACAAAATGATGCAAGAACACTTTCCTTCTTTTCTTTCATAGTAGGTGTGCGATGCCTTTTCCAAGACATAAGCAAATAATCTTTCTCCAACAAGAGGAGGCTTTTCAAACAATACCTTCCCAAGAGGGCTTCCTATGTAGATAAAAATGCCTCCAACACGTGATGACTGTGTGCATTATAATAGGATAAGTCGTTTCCAGACTGGTCACATCCATTGGCCTCATCTCAATCTCATATGCATGTGAAAACCACCATATTCCATTACAAGTTCACTAAGCTTAGGTGTGTTCCTCGACAAATGCTATAAATTGTTTTGATTTCTATTTTGTGTGGAACAATGGCCTTTCCTTGCTCTTGAACGACAACCCAAGGGAATAAAGGTAAACAAGGAATTGAACTTCTTGTAATTTAGCAACATAACAACTACAAATACAATGTATAATCTTAACAACAAACTGAAATTGTTCATAGTAAGAGGAAACCTTAGAATCAATAAACAATGAAATACAAGAAAAGCATAAAGAAAGAATTTTGAATTGAGTAACAGGATTTACATAGAGCTTTTGCGCAAAAGGAGACCTACTCATGGAAGACAGTAATTGAGATATGTATTTGGTAGCAAAGATGGTGACGACATGAACTTCCAATTGTTTATGTGTTGGAGAGACCATTTCTTATTTTGTACCACAGCAATCTATAACAAAGTACATGCTGAAACAAGTGAAACCAAAGGGCAGCATTTGAGTGCTGTTGAAGGCACATGCAAACATTTTCTTTTGATGAGTGAAAAAAAAAAAAAAAAAAAACAAAGAGTGCTGCTCTTTGGTTTCACAAAAAGGGCAGCATTTGAGTGCTGTTGAAGGCACATGCAAACATATGATCAAAACGGGTTATGTTTGCTAGAAAATTGTTTGTTCTTTCATAATCCATGACTACTCAACAGGAGGCTACGAAGATTAACCAAAAATTGAAAACTTTCACTGCCATAATCTAACCCAGGTTTCAAAGCTAATTTAATTAATGTCACTATATGACAACCAGTAACAGAAAAAGCAAAATCACAAGAAGTTATATAATTGCTGTTAGTTTTGAATAGTGTGGCTATGAATAGACTTTCTTGAAACTGAAAGATAAAATACAATAAATTAAAAAATTCAGACCAAAGCTAAGGTGTGGCTACAAGACTATCGTTCCCTATTCTCTTGAGGCTATTTGTGTGAGTACTATTTTAATCTTCCCTAAAGTAGTAAATGGAAATAGGCTCCAAGTATCCAGGGGAACCAATATCATTGCCACTGGGGTTGTAATTGCCCCCTCCTTGATAAATCCTTAGAAGCCCATGGTTTAAGACTGCAATCAAGGATTTTTTGCTGGATTTAATGTTCAGGGGGTGGTTTGAGTGAAACAGAAACATTGGGTTTTTGCTCTACTTTGTCTCAACTTCAGTGGGGGCAGTTTTAAGAGGCACGGGTTCCACACCATGTTCATGATAGAACTCCTAACTTGCTAGGTTGATTTTCACTTTCTAATTAGCCTATGGATTTAGAAACATTGTCAATTACTCCCCTGTCCACATTTTCTATTGCCAGGATCCTCGTATTTTTATGACATATTATGCGATTTTTTGGAAATACTTGCTGGTTATTTAGCCTCTTTTAATTTCAGCAAGCAGAACAACAATTTTTAGCTGTAATGGTTTTTGAACTCAACAAGCTTTCAACAGGATCCAGTGGCAATCTACCATGTTATCCATAGTAATCTAGTGATTTCCTCAAAACACAAAACTAGAATACGATCAGGTTAAAACCACAACATGTATTAAAACATGTTACCTTTGAGATCTTCACTTTTGTCGGTTGAACCCTTTTCTCTTTTCCAACACCTACTTTAAAGGAAACGAAAAAAAGCAATTCAGATGCAACTTACTCTCTATTTAACCAGTAAATATTGAAAATAGACATATTTCAAACTGATTAAACTCAACTACCTGCAAATTCTACATCAGTAACTGTCTCTAACTTCCATCCATCTCCATAATCTACAAGAACAGCATTTGGGCCAAAACTAACAGGTTCCTCCCCTTCTTTGACTGCTTCAATATGTAAAGCAAGTGGGAGCCCAAAATCCAGCTTCTTATTGATCAAATATATTGCAAATCCTGCCTCTGTACCTGCTGCAAATCGCCTTGTTCTTCCTGAACTTTTGCACATAACCTCCACAAACTTTTGCACCAACTAATTTAATCAAAACTAAATCAATTTCAGGTTTTAAAAAATGAAAAATAAAACACCAAAAAATAAAATCATGATAAGAAACAAACCCATTTCCCTCTTTATTGAAAAATTACATACAAGAGCATGATTGGGCGACCCATCAAACTTCAATGAATTTTTTTATTTAAAGGGGAAAAAATTCTTAATAAGAAGTCTTGTACTGCATCTTTACAAGTTGAGAAATTACAAAACGAAGGTCACAGTCTTGTTGAAAATTTATCTAAAGGAAGAGGATGAAACTACTCCAGGAAATCAAAAGGGACAGTAGATGAGTTATTTTATACTAGTAGCAAGCATCTCTCTTAGACATCATTCTAACAAATCTTTCCACCCCTCCCTTCGACCCATAATCTGCACCAACTCAAAATCAACAGCAATATATCACAAGATTCCCCTGTAATAACCCCCATTGAACAAGAAAAAATGAGAAGTAGAACACAACGAAGGATGTCCAAACACGCCCTAATTTCCAGTTTTGGTAGGATTTAGTTGTCATATGAATCCATGCAACCAAACAACAATACATATAGAGAGAGAGGGAGAGAGAGAGAGGTTTTTCCTTACAGGAGGAAGAGGATGGTGTGAAGGAGGAGGAGGTATGGGGTTTGATGGTTGTTCCTCTTCCGCCATGGCAGACATCTATGTCTGCAGTTTCGATTTATGCCCCTTTCTTCTTCTTTCTTCTGCTAATGGGCTTCCAGGGCCAATAATTTTTCGTTTCAAAGGCACTCTCAGCAGAAACAGAGAATGTCGGGCCTGTTTGGAGCATTTTCTGCCTTTTCACATTATTTTTTTTTTTTGTAATATTTTTATTTTTAATTATTTTTCATATTTAAATAAATATTTTAAAATAATTAAAATATATTCTTAAAAAATACACTATTTCCATCTTTTCAAACACAATTTAATGTCAAAATTTGTTTTAAAAAATTACTAAATGTGTTTTTTGGAAAATAATTTTTTAAAATTTTTTAAGAACCAAAAACTATTTTTACTAAAATAATTTTAAGTTCAATCATGGAACAAGGATCTAATAACGAAAAATACTAAAGTACTGAAATGATATTCATCGATATCCAAATATGGGGTCTTGAGATTTGGCCATGATAATACTAATAATCGGGAACAAAATATTAGTCTTATAAATAAATAAGACTAAATTATAAGGGTATTTTTGTAATTATACAAGTTTTCGGAGTTATTTATGAAATTACTCATAATTATAGGGGTTTTGTATAATTACTCATAATTTGAAGGGTACTTGATTAATTAAAATTAATTGTATGAGATATTTATACAATTACTCATAATTTTAGTTGGTTTTTCATATTTATCGTAATTATATGGGTCTCTTTGCAATCATACAGAATTGTAGGGGTTTCGTGCATTTATGATACTCACCTTCCAATTTCCAATTTCCAAATACCTTCACAATTGTTCAACTGCATCCATCTTCAGCGTTTTTTTTTTTCCTGGTAATTATCCATACCTATAAGGGTATTTTTGTAATTATATATATATTATCAGGGTTATTTAGGCAAATTACTCATAATATAAGTGTCTTTTGACAATTACTTATATTATTGGGAATTTTTGGAATTAGCAATAGTTTTAAGGGTCTTTATGCTACTCCATATCCTTACAAGGATGTTTCTCTGATTACTCATATACGTAAATATTTATATAATTGCTCATATTATGATTATTTTAATATTTCAATATTGATGTAGAAAACATAAAATTCAATCTAGGGAAAATGTTAATGTAAGAAATAATAAAAAATAATTTATAAAAATGAAACTAAGGTGTTGCTAGCTCTTTAAAGCTTATTTAAAAAAGAGTGTGATTTTTCAAAACTATTTAAAATTATTAAAGCATTGAAAAAATTTTACTATATCAAATTTTAAAATTTTAAAAATAATTTTAGAGATAAACTAAATCCATATTTTTTTCATATAAAAACTACTATATATTTTATATAAAAGTTATTACTATTTTATTTTTAAAAGCAGTAAACAATAAATCTATTCAAACAAGTATTAAGGAATGTTTGATAAAACTTAATAATTTAAGTTCGACTTTAAATTAAATTATA
Source organism: Vitis rotundifolia (assembly GCA_030254885.1). Lineage (NCBI taxonomy): Eukaryota > Viridiplantae > Streptophyta > Magnoliopsida > Vitales > Vitaceae > Vitis > Vitis rotundifolia. Next base: position 2,795,704 of record CM058158.1, read on the forward strand.
CTTAAATTGTTGATTTAAAACTTATTACTTAATTTTTATTTTAAGTATTAAAGCTATTTGATAAAATTAATTTAAAAATTATTTTAAATCATCAAATTTACATAGTTATTCTCGTAAATTATAACTAAGGTAAAAAAAAGTCGAGTAACGCTAGAAATTGTGGAGTAATGAAGGAAATCGTGAAGATAACTAAGATTAATAAAGATAAAAAGGTAAAATAAATATATAAACTTATGAATAAGTTAATTATTTTAATTACTTTTACTTATTACGTAAAGTTATTTTTTACTTTAAAATTTTAAATTATTAAATTAGTTTAGTAAAACAATTATTTTACAAAATATGATAAAAAAGTATAGAAATGAGAAAGAATACTAAAACTTTTAATTAAACTATATATACACATATAAGAGGTGTTTTAATAATGAATATTGGATTATTAAAATACTGAGGTGTTATTGATTAATGAATTTTTTTCAACTTCTTAAAAACTGTTGAAGGTTGGGATTGATAGGTTGATAGTGAGGATGAAGATAAATCATGCTTCGGAGCTTACTTTTGCTTTGTAACAGTTATCGAAATCAATTCTAAAAAATAATTTTTAAGAATAATTTTTTGAAAACTGTTCTCTAATTTTTATAAAACAAAAATTCATTTGAAAACCTAAAATATTTTAAATATTTTTAAATATATTTTACAATATTATTTATGTCTAAAATTTTATTTTTAATCATTCAATATGTTTGTATAATTATTTTTTAGAACAACCTTCAAAAAATAAATAAAAACAACTAAAAAAATATTATCTAAAAACATAAAATAATTTTTTATTATCAAAAGCGTTTTTCTATCTTTTTATTCGGGAGAATAAAAAACATTTATCAAATAATTCTTAAAATTTTGAATCCATGAAGTCTATTATTATAATCATGATTCTACTGCTAACATTAGCATAAATACATTCAAAATATTAATTAACATTTAACACATCTGGTAATGGCAAGTCTCCTCTTCCCAATCCATGGGAACTAAACTCATCTTCTTTCATCCCAAACAGCTCTGAGTTGCAGCCCTAGCCCTAGTCCTAATCATTTTCCACATGTACATATATATTTTTTTGGATGGTGGAAGAACCTCTTTTAGACAACCTGGAATAAGCAAATCATCAAATTGAAAAATAGGGAGTTGTTAAAAGGTTGGGGGGGGGGGGGAGCGTACTTTTCAGTACATTCAACAGATTTGATTCGAGTACGGCAGCCGGCAGAGGGCAGATGGCAGGTAAGTCTTCAGCCAAAAGTTGCAATGAGGAAAGCCTTATAAATGCTCATGAACTTGGCCACAAATGCTGCAAAATTTTGATCAACACCAAGTAAACATCAGAAAGCTGCCCAATCATTTGTCGTATAATACATTACTAGCAATTCTAGATCACAACCAATTTAATTACCAAATTAAATCATTTGAAAAAAAAAATTAAAATAGGTAAACACTTGATTGGAAAAGCATATGATTTAATGATGAACGTAGTGAACAAGCAGCAAGCTGCTCCTTTATCTTAAGCTGTTAAGCATTATATCACAGCTGTCGTTTGTTTGAAGGGGATGAATAACTATACCTAAAGAGGAAAAGTCAACTGGGCAAGGGTGCTAAAAGGATAGAATCTGTAAGAGGTGGTTTCAAACCATCATGCTTCAGCTGAAGGAGGTTCTAACATATTATATAGGAAGAGCAAGACCCAGACATTTTGTATGCAAATTGTTTGATTCTAAATCCTCTAGGGAAAAAAAAATACAAGCAACATCACATTAAATCACAAAGATTAAAGATTGCGCAAAGCACCTTCGATGTGAAATATTGCTTTCTGTCCAAGTCGCATCCTATGCTCCTGTATAGAAAATAAAAAAATTAAATAAGAACCCGCAAAGTTTGGAACATTTTAAAAGTTAGATATAACATTTTTATTTCAAGGTAAGAAGGCCATAAACCTGCTGCATATGCAAATATACTACAATCATGAGACTCCTGCTCCTCCTATCCAACTGCTAGTGCATTTAGTGTTGGCAGAGCTTATGTTTAATATTATTAGATATGAAACTACTTTTTTTTTTCATCAGAAACGAAGAAAAATGTATTAATAGAAGAAAAGATACAAGAGAATGATGAGATACAAGAGAAGGATGAGAGGTCCTTCCCACAAAATCAGAAACTGATCAAAAGAGAAAACACCCAACTTTAGAAAACTATATACAAAGAAAAACCCCAACTATCTCAAACTTTTGAATCACAAACTGCAGTCCAATTAAGTTGTAAACCACTATGAAGAACTCCTCTAAAAGCAGCAGTACAAGAGGCCCAAAGAGAGGAATAGAAATGAAGTAAATCCCATAACATCTCTTTCGATCTCCCCTTATCCTAAAAAATCCTCACATTTCTCTCTTGCCACACCATCCACAACAAAGTGAGGCAAGCGATTTGCCAAAGTGTCTTGCCTCAAATTGAATTTTCTAAACCTTTAAATTCAATAATCATCATGTCCATAATACTCCTTGGTGGAACCCAAGTCAACCTTGCTAGATTGAAGAGCTTGTGCCAAAGCCCAATATATAAAGGACAATAAAGAAAAAGGTGATCGATCGATTCTCCATTTCCTTTGCATAGAATGCACCATTGAGGACAAAAGGATTTGTCCTTCTCAACTGCAACTTTTCATTGGTGTTTACCTTCCCATGTACTACTAACCAAGCAAGGGACAAAGGGATATGAAACTACTTATCACTCTTCAATATCTCCAAGGGAACTCATATCACAATCCTTACATAACAGTTATACAACCAGACTTGCTCATCCCCATAGCAAAAATTCTGCTTTTCTTCCAGCTAAACACCAGAAAGATAGATTTTTTTTTTGTTTTTTGATAGGTAACCAGAAAGATATAATAATAACAAATGGAAGAAGTGGGCAACTGCCAAACGCCTTCTTATCTTGCATGTTCTACATGTACCATCAAGAATATATTGTTTAGCAGGTCCATCAAAAAGCTGTAATGATCAGTGAAAATGCCAAGAATTCTTCAGCCACAAAATGGAATGGACAAGTTGTACTAGTAGGCATAAATGCCAAGAATTCCTCTTCTACCAAAAGATGGAATGGACCAAGGACATGTAAGCTATTCTCTTTATTTCTTGCTCTTTTTTATTCCCTTTCGTTTATCTATTTATTCATTTTTTTTTTAAAAAAAAAAATTTGCTGGGCGTTAGGGCAGTTTGTAAACAGAATGAGGGAACTTTCCAGAAGGAAATGAACAGTTTTGTAGGATTGGCTTGATTTTCAGCACAAAGAATCTAGCTGGGATCAACATCACAATCATCATCATTTTATGCATATGCCCCAAGCATGTAGCAGACAGATTACTGAGTTGGGCAAATCACACAGATGGCAATTATAAACTGCCAGACCTAATCACACCTCAACTTGATTATTGACACAGTGCAGAAGGGCATGGTCATTGGAAAGCAGCTGCCAAATTAGGAAACTATCAACCAATTGGGAGATGGTTTAAGAATTCATTCATGGAATGATCTCTACTGTTAGGAACATCTTCTTTGTATTCACCACCTAGACCTTTGTCATATATCAGGAGTGAAGAAATTCGTATATCTCAAGTTTTAGGTCATCCCATTCTTCTCCTTCCCAAAACTTTGATTTCAATTCAGTTATCAAGTCAGGAAGTTGATGACTCATCCTTACTGTTGCTCACATTGCAGCTGGTTTATTCCCCTCCATTGCTCCCTGGTCAAGGATTTGGAGTTGATTCCTTCAAGTCTATTTTTCCCCAGTGTTTCTTTTGTGCTCCTTTCCTAGAGTGATTTTCTAGTTGCCTCCTGTACACTAATATCATTTCAAGCGTAAAGTTCCTCCTGAAGTTAGAGCTTCATTTGGTTATTGGCTAGCAAAATGATTAATACCTTGGTTATTGGCAAGCAAAAGGATTAATACTTATCACATGTGAGGAGGCTGGATGGAATGAGCCTCTCATGCTTTATTCACATACACAATATAATTACCAATTAACAAAGCTTTACTCAAGGGTATTTTGGTAATTGTACAGGTTACTTGAAGTCAAAGTTACTAATAGTTGGTTATTTGAGTCTTATTTCAATTTTGAAAATTTTCATTACTAAAATTTCTTAAGCTCTATTTGGGAGAGCTTCATAAACCCTAAAAGCAGTGTTTGAAAATCAATCATAACTTTTAAGAGTATTCAGATAAAACTCTTGAACCCACCATACTTCTCAACATGATCCACATTTTGAAGAAGCAAGGAAGCTCATGCTTTTCCTCAAAACATTTGTGTAGGAAATTTTTACTTAATTAAAATTTTTTTTAAATGTCAAACTTATCCTTATCTTTTTTAAAAAAGCATTTTTAAAATACAATTCTCAAACATAAAATTCAATCACATTGTGAGAGTACATACTTCTCCTTCTACTTCTATTTTTAAATGTAGAAGTCCAATGCTAACCCGAACAGACCCTTAATACAAGTTCCTTTAAAACTTTTAGTTTCTAATGCCTATACTTTTTCAGAAATTTCTGTTTGAGCCTATAATTTGATTTCTTTAGAAATTCTATTTATATTTCAATTCCATTATTAAAAGGTTTATGAATTTCAGGAGAATAATTAGAGTCTTAATATGCTACTATTTTTTTTTATAAGAGTGTCATAATATGCTACTACATTTGGTTGATTTTCTCTCTTTCAGATTTAGTTCAATGCAGTCAAAAGTAATCACCTAGATTGCCTAGGCCATTAGGGAAGGCTTGTCAAGTTTTGAAGACCTAGGTGAAGCATCTTCAAAGAGGCATCACCTAGGCAATTGCCTCATGCAATGAGTGAGCACCTCTTTAAGAAGAAGTGAGAAGCTCCTTTAAAATAATAATAATGATGATGATGATGATAACCTAATTTTAAAGATAATTATAGTAATGATATCAAAGAATTCTTTCTTTTGAATTCTTGGTGTTTGGAAAGTTAGAATATGGATTATGCATAAGATGAACTCTTTTTTTTTTTTGATAGGAAACAACAATGAATTATATTGAAAAAGGATTTAAGTAGTACAAAAGAAGGATAAGGAATCCTCCCACAAAAGAGATCTAAACATAATGAATACCAAAAGCAAAATGCTATTTGGTAATTACACAAAGCTAACTCTCCTTACTAGTCTACACCCTTGGAGCTATACACCGCTAGTCAATCTAGTTGAACCACATTAAGGAGAATGCCCTTAAAAAATGTGGTGCAAGAAGCCCAAAAAGAAGCAAGGAAGTGAATGGTATCCCATAGAACCTTTGAATTCCTTACCTTATCCTCAAATATCCCAACATTTTTTTCCCGCCACACAACCCAAATCAAAGCAATACATACAGTTTGACACAATACTAGGCCTCTCTTGGATTTTCCAAAACCCTTATAATTGATGGTCATCGTGTCAAAAGTGCTCATTGGAGGGACCCAATCCATCTTAGTTATTCAAAATAAACTGTGCCACAACCCCATCGTCAAAGGACAATGTAAGAAGAGATGATTTGTTGATTCTCCATGCTTCATACACAACTTACAGATGTCAAGATTGAGAGCTTTGTATGGTCTTCTCAAATGTAATAAGTCATTAGTATTTACCTTCTTGTGTGCCACTAACCAAACAAAGGACTTAACCTTAAAAGAGACTTGAGATTTCCAAACAAAATTAGTAGGGAAAGTTAGAGATGAATCATAAAGGTGGGACAAGGCTAGAAAGAAAGACTTGACTGTAAATAACTCTGAAGAAGATAAAAACTAGGATCTCACATTTGAAATTGATGGGGTTAAGTGCAAACAGGCAAGAGAAGACATGAGTCTTTCTAATTCTTCTATCTCAAAATCAATGAGGTTACAACGAAAATTAAAGTTCCAAGAGAAGGGATGAGCAAACCCAAGAATTGAAAAGATAGGAAGATTTTTAACTGTAATTATTTTGAATAGTCTTGGAAATTGAGATCCCAAAGGTTGGTCCCCCCACCACAAGTCTTCCCAAAAACGGATTCTCTCCCCATCTCCTACCACAAACCAAGTGTACCTGGTAAAATCCTAAAAAACCTGTGCAATAGCTTTCCAAGGGCAACGATGTGACCACCTAACTATAGTGTTGGCATCTCATCTATTAATGTGTCCCATATATGCTTAGAATGACCTTGTGCCACAAAGCAAAACTCTCGCCAGGAAACCTCCACTACCATTTCCCTAAAAGAGCGTAATTCCTTAGAGAAATCTTCCCAAACCCCAATCCCCCTTTTGCCTTCGGTTTACACACTAAATCCCAACTAATAAGATGGTCTCTCTTACACTCCCCAGCGCTTGACCAAAGGAAAACTCTTTGCAGTCTCTCAATTTTTCCAACCACTATAGCAAGAATCTTAAACAAGGATAGAAAATAGCTAGGAATGTGGGAAAGGCATGAGTGAATAAGAGTTATCCTTCCTCCTAAGGGTAAACATGCCTTTTTCCACCCATCTAATCTCCACAAGATTCTCTCAATCACTAGATCCCAAAAGCAACAAGCCTTTGGGTTCCCTCCCAAAGGAAGACCAAAATAGGGTGGGCCAATCAGAAGCCTTGTAATCAATTGTCGAAGCCAATCTAGTGCGATGATCCTATTCCAGGTTGATGCCAAAAAGGGTACTTTTGTCAAGATTTACCTTGAGTCCAGAAATTTGTCCAAACACAAACAAAATAATCTTATGAGTTTGCAATTCTTCCACACTAGGCCTAGAAAAGAAGATGGTGTCATCTGCAAATTGCAGATGAGACACCCTTGTTCTATTCCTACCTACACTAAAGCCCTCCAACATATCCCTCTCCCTAGCTCTCAACATCATCCTACTCAACACATTAGCTACGATAGTAAAAAGAAAAAGGGATAAAGGATCACCTTGTCTTAATCCTTTAGTTGCCTTGACCCACCCTTTGGCATTTCCATTCACTAGGATTGTGAAAGAAACCGAGGACCAACAACCTCTCATCTGGGTCCTTCATCTAAGACTAAACCCCTTCTTCTCCAATACATGGTCCAAAAAATCACAATCCACATGATCATATACTTTTTCAAACTCAATTTTGAAGACTCCTCTTTCCTCCCCTGAGCATCTTTTCTCGTCCACTATCTCATTGGCTATCAAAACTGCATCCAAGATTCGCCTCCCCCGAACAAAAGCGCCTTGAGTAGAATAAATAGTTTCATGTAGCACACCTCTTAATTTCCCTGATAAGACTTTGGCTATTATCTTGTAGAGACATGTGATCAAACTAATAGGCCTGAAGTTTGAAATTTTTTTTTGTCCGACCTTTTTTGGGCACTAGAGCTATGAAGGTGGCATTAGTACCTTGATTAATTATCCCACTCCTATGAAACTCTGTGAACACCCTCACTAAGTCCTCCTTCATCACATCCCAACAATCTTGAAACAATGCAATGGTAAAACCATCAGGCCCTAGCACCTTATCCCTATCTAATTGAAAGATGATCTCTTCTTCAGTAAAGGGGGAGTCCAACCTAGAAGCACTCTCTACTAAGATGAGGGGACCAATCTAAACCTTCTACTCTCCAAGACTCTCCAGGGGGCTTGAGTAGAGCTTTTCAAAAAAATGTAAGATCTCCTCTAAGATACTATCAATATTATCCAACACTAAACCTTAGTCGTTCTCCAAGATCTTGATGAATTTCCTATCTTGACTGCCATTAACCACCTTGTGAAAAAACTTTGAATTGCAGTCTCCTTCTCTTACTCATTTCACCTTAGCTTTTTGTCTCCAATGTACCTCTTCCCTCAACAATAATTGCTTTAACTCCCCTTTTCTCAGAGCTCTTTGTGCTGAAAGTTCATGAGAAAGATTCCCTTCTTGCTCAACAGCATCAATGTTAGTAATATCATTAAGGATGGTTTTTTTCCTTTCCTTTAGCTCTCCAAATGATTCCTTGTTCCACTCTTTCAATTGGGACTTAACAAATTGTAACTTCTTCATAAACTTGTGACTTTCCCATCCATTACCTTGAAAACCTCTCCACCAACTTCTAAAGCAATCTTTGAAATTTGGAAGTCACAATCACATGTTCTCAAACCTAAAAGGAGTTGGTTCCCACTTAAATGGATTGGTGTCTAGAACAATTGGTCAATGATCCGAGGTCTGTTTAGGAAGAACTTCTTGAAGGCTTTGAGGAAAAATTTGCTCCCACTCATTTGAGTATAGAACCCGGTCCAATCTCTTACACATTGGGGATTCTTGCATGTTTGACCAAGTGAAAGAGACATTCTGCAAAGTCGGGTTAATTAACTCACACTCTCTTATAAATCCATCAAAGCTCCTCATACTAAGGAGTTAAACAAGAACCTCCCAACTTTTCTGAAATTCTCCTTGTGACATTAAAGTCACCGCCCACACACACCAGAAAGGAAAGGATAAGCCAAAAAGGTCTAAGAGCTCCACCCAAAAATCCTTCCTAAGTAAGGAATTGTTTAGACCATAAATTGAGGACAACCAAAGGGGTCCAAAGCCATCTAACAAAAACTTAACTGAGACAGAAAAGGAACCTGTTACCACCTCCTCACTGCTTAGTTTCTTTGAGTCCCAAATAATCAAAACCCCTCCCGAAGCCCCACAAGCCGAAAGAGAAGCAGCCCAATCCTTATTCCTAGCTGTCTAAACACTACCAACAAACCTCCTATCACACAACTCCTTTTTGTTTCTTGAAACATTACGACATCCGGGTTCTCATGTCGCAAAAAATCTTTAACCACCCTTTGTTTTTTCCTAGAACCCAATCCCCGTATATTCCAACTAATGATCTTCATGACAAAAACCTCTTTATCCCTAATCCTCCAAACCAGTTCCTACAGATCTCAAATACCTGAGGATGGTCTATTCTTCTACCTAGAATACACCTTAATGTTCATAGAACTTAAGACCACATGAACTCTAGCCATTTTGCTGGGAGAAAGGCCCTTTATTTGAAGCCCGCCTAAAGAGGAAAACTCAGCTTCAATCGGGCATTTTGAAAAAAGGTCATGGGCCTTGCTAGGCATGCTAGGCAAAATCTTAAGGGAGTTAATACCCTCAGACACTTGGTACAAACAAGCTAACTGGGACTCCACAACATCTAGGTTAGGATTGCCAACAAAATATTCACATATACCGCCATCGTCATTTTTTTTATAATTCACTTCAAGTACTACTTGGAATTCCGTAGGGGACTGAGATAGATGTACTAAATTGGGAAGAGCGGGATCATAAGAAAACAAAGGTGGATGTGCCAAGACAGAGGAGGGGGGAAGAGTTGAAATTGATGACTGAGATAAGGGAGATGAAGATACTTCTTTATTTTCCACTACCAACAAACCACAAGTCCCCACTGAGGATTGCCCTTTTTCTCTGGTTACTGGACTACCAAGGAAAAACCAAGACTGAAGAGCCACAATGAGCAAAACCCCCAAATCCCTTTACGTCACCTTTGTTTGCAATGTTAGAAAATGAGCAAAATTTTGCCTTCCCCTCTAATTGAATAGTTGCCTTAAGTGAAGACCTTTGTTGAACATGGCATTCACTATTACCCACATCACCACCCGACGACAAAGCCCTTTCCCCAGAAATTCTTCTTCGGAGCCCTAATCAATGACTAGAAGTGAGAGGACTCGAGCTGAATCTTCTCGCCTTCTGTGCTCCCACTTCGAAAGCAACATCCCATGGCAGAACATCTTGTGCTAAAGTTAGGGATCCCTGTGATAAAGGCCCACTACGTCTTTGAAGCCCTTATCGACAATCAAAAATTGGAGGACTAAGACTTGTTCACACCTTTGAACCAAATTTTGGCACAGAACCCTCTAGCTGAGAAGAAAAGGCCTTTGAGACTATCATCCCCTTTGTGACTGACACAAGCATAGAGGAGTCTTCTCTGCATAAAGAACCCTTCCCAGTTTTGGGCTGAACTCCACCCATTTCTTAGCCCAAAATTGTCAGGAGGCTTTCTTTTAATTTATTTCCCCTCTCTAGGCCCACTTTTGCTTCCACTAAGGGCCTGGGTTATTGAGAAAAATGGGCCCTTCCTTTCTACACAATATTTGAAGCCTAGTCCTTGAAGCTTGAATGGGCCTTATCCCTTCCTGCCCAATCTTCACCAAACATCCTTATAGCCTAAAGGACCCATTACCCTCTTTATTTGAATTCAAATTAAGAGAGAGGAGGGTTGGATACAGTTGTTTCCCACAAATGCACTCCTCTTGCCACACGCCCCCTCAAAAGCAGCCTCAACCTTTTGACTTTCTACTCCATCTTGAAATATGCCAAAATCCCCATTAAAAGACCAATCCTTAGCCATTGGATTATGCTTTCCACTTGTCCATGAGTGAGACTCAAACCTCCTCTAAGTCGACTCACCCATTCCTCTAACCAACCTTTCATCTTCAGCTCCAACCACTGCAACTGAGATTGTAAAAACCCATCCCCCATCTTTCACCTCAATCAAAGCAGGAAGATCTGTATGTTCCTTCATAGATATTTTCACCCTTGCCTTAGAAAGATCAAACAATTTCACAATTCGCCAATCGATCTCTATCACCATCCCCCACTGCCCCACAATTTTCATTAGATGTTCCTTGGACCATAAATGGAATGGCAAACCCAACAATTCAATCCATCCTTCTTTGAACTTCCCCAAGACTTCTATGTTTTCCGTAGGAGACCATCTTCTCAATTGGACTGTGTACCCTCCTTTAACCTTGAAAAACCTTAACTCTAGAAGAAAGGAGGCTTCCTCAACTGTTTCTATAAAGAATAAACCTTTTCTGACAGAAAAAGGGATGAGAGTCACCACGCCTTTCTACCCTAAGAATCTCACCAAAGCACAACCAACCTTAGCCCAATCAACAAAAGATGCGGGACACTTGCAACCCACAGCTCTCACCCATCTCCCAATTGCAGTAAGACCTCCTCTCTTTGGTCCTTCCTCTTTGAATTACACTCACAAAGAACGATACAAAGGATCCACATATTTGTATTTTATATTTTCATCCCTGCACCATCTTTCCTTTTTATCTATATTCGAGGGGACCACCAACACTGACAACAAAGCATTTTTAAGTTGCTCCCAACCCTTGCCTTGCTCACCCTCAGGGATTACCAAAAAAGTTGACTTTCTTTTGGAGGCAAACTCCAAAAGCCTGATTGACCTACCATAGTTGTTGAAGCATACCTCCATTTAATGGGCTTTGGACTTTCCTCTATATTGAAACCTGTGTAACTCTTCAACTTAACAACCTTTGCCAAAAGTTCAATCAACCAACCAACCTCTTCCTTCTCAAAGCCTAAAGAGAAAACAAAGCCTTTACTATGCTCTGAAAGCGAACACCAAGTACCACCCTCACCTTCAAATCTGACCAAGAAAGTCTTCCTTTCCACAGAGAACCTCTACATCCTCATTTTTTATGCATAAGGTGAACTTTTAATTTGAACAAATTTCATGTTATGATTTTGTTAATTCCTCATGATAACTAAGTTATCAAAATTTAATCATTTCAATTGTTGAATAATATCATAAAAATGGCGGTGAAGATAATGTTCATATATATATATATATATATGGTTGTAGTTGAGTATTTGTATATATACTCAGTTTACTGCCTCACTTTGTCTAGGATATCACCTTGTTTTTTTCATTTTGCCTAAAGCAAAATAAGGTCTTATCACCTTGATGTCGGGTTTTCTTAAGTATGTGCACATATGCATATATATATATATTTGTGTGTGTGTGTATTTTTTTTTTTTTTTGATAAGATGTGTGTGTATGCTTTGAATCCTTTAACACAGAGACTGCATTCTTTTATCTTCTAGATAAGATTCCTAAGCCTTTAAGATTTATCGAATGGCAAGATTTCACCTTTACATCTTCTACATGAGACTTAGAAGGCATTGACTTAGAAAGCATTAATGAAACTTTGAGGCCTTTTTTTTGTTATATGTTCTCTTCCCCTCCAATCTTGACTGCTATAAACTCTAATTATCCAATCAACATAAAGCCTATAGAGGCAAAGCTCTATCATGTTGTTAATTGATTGTAGGTAGTAACTTTAATGTTATCATACTTCAAAGAGTCTTAAAGCTCTTAATCTTGATCATTTCTATCCTATACTTAAAACGGCAAGAAAGTGGAGCACCTCATCTTCACTGCCCTGAGGCTTGGGTTTATGCAACAGGCTGAAGAAGCAAGCTTATCTTAGGCCTGCCTCCCTTAGGATTCTGTATAGATAATGCTCATTGCTCTCAATGGTTTTGGTAGTCGCCTCAGAATATCATGTATTGACATGGTGCCATGCTTGCTATTATTTGGGTGGTCTGGTTGGAGAGGAATGACAGGACTTTAAGAAGAACTAAAGGATGCTTCCTCTAGACTTTAAGGGAGGCTGTTCACTACCTTAATTTGATTTGGAGGCCAGTTAACACAGTTCTCAGGCACCTCTTGGAATTTAGACTAGAGAGGTGTAAAGTGGAAGAGTTGGTAGCTGGACTCAGACTAGGGTTAGCATAGTCAAAGAACCCTCCACCTTCAGGATTTAAATTTTGAATGGTGTTTGTAGGAGAATCCAGGTCAATTAGGGGTTGGTGAGATTCTCCAAGATCAACATGGTAGTATGATTAAGGCTCTGTCTAAGCCACCTTTTTCAGATTTGACAAAAGAGAGAATCCTAGCCTTGGACTTTACTGTGGCAAAGCTATGATTGTTCATTAGGACTAAATTATTCAGCTTTTTCAGGTCAATTAGGACTAAATTATTCATTTATCAGGGAAAGAGGATAATATGGAAAAGGGAAATGTGGACTCAAAAGATCTTAAATCTCTAAAATTGCTCTTCCAAAATGATGATACCATCAAAGAAGTAACAGATCAGTTGGCTTAGAGACAAGCTTAGTTGCAAGAGACATTTGTTAGACATTCTTGCTAGTTTTATCTAGGCTCTTGATGCATTACTAGCATTTTAGGATGATGTTTTAGGCTCATAGTTGTGTTGATGATGAACCCTTATCTGTGATACTTCTCTTTTATTTTCCTTGAAGGATAGCTCATCCTTCTTGTAACATTTTTCTTCCTACTACTAAATGAAAAGGTTCTTTCTTATCAAAGAAATAGAAACAAAATAAGATTAAAAAAATAAAAATAATAAAAAAAGAAGAAGAAGAATGGGAAATGATCATTAACTTACATAGTATGCAGCCCAATGGCAGACCTCATGCTTTAGTTCAGCATCCAGTTTCTTCAATAGTTCCAAAAGCAGCCTCTGAAAACCAAGAGAAAAGAACGCTTCAAATCACAGAGGTAAGATTTAATGAAACATGGTATGGACGGTAGTTAATTTACCTTTAAAATAATTTCTGGAGGAATACAATTGATGAGTAGTTCATACAGTTTTCCTCGGACTTGAAACAGCCTAAAGCATGATAGAAAATGTTTAGTTAGAAAGGTTGCAGCAGAATGTAGATACTAAATATATGAACCATTCAAGTTAGTAGAGAAAGAATAGGAAGCTCACAATGGAAGGCCAGCAATTAACAATCCTAGCTACTTGTATTAGTCAACATTATAGGAAATTATGGCTGGAAAATCCCTTACAGATTACAAGCAGGATGGTTGAAATAAATTGAACTGATAAGTAGAGATTACATGCTTTAAGAATACCAATTAAAAACATTTATGGAGAACTCTAATAAGCTCATAATATGTCAATGAAAGCTTTTTAAGTGGAACAAATAAATTTTTTTTTTGATAGGAAACATCACATGTGTATATTGATAGAAAAAAAAGTACAATAGAAGGATGAGGAATCCTCCCACCAAAGATGAAACTAAACAACACATAAAGAAAACAAGACACTACACTATGAAAACTACGAACAAGCTCCCTTGACTAGACCGTCCCGTTGGAACTACACACTGTTAGCCAATCTAGTTGTAACACGTTAAGGGGAATGCCCTTAAAAACCGCGGAACAAAAAACCCAAAGAGAAGCAAGGAAATGAATGGAATCCCAAAGATTCTCTGAATTCCTAACTTTGTCCTCAAATATCCTAACATTTCTTTCCCGCCACACAACCAAAATTAAAGTTATACTCGCATTTTGCCACAAAACTATCCCTCTCTTGGAGTTGCCAAAACCTTTATAGTTGATGAGCATCATGTCTGAAATGCTTCTCAGAGGAACCCAATCCATCTTGGCTAGATGAAATAATCTGTGTCACAACCCCAATGACACAGAACAATGTAGGAAGAGATGATCTGCTGATTCTCCTTACTTCATGCATAACTTACAAATATCAGGACAAAGAGCTTTGTGGGGTCTCCTCAATTGTAGCAAGTCATTAGTATTTACCTTCTTGTGTGCCACAAGTCAGATAAAGGCTTTAACTTTGAAAGGGACTTGAGAATTCCATACAAACTTAGTAGGGAAAATTGGAGATAAAACAGGCATTTGGGACAAGGCTATAAAGAAAGACTTGACTGTAAACAGTCCTGAAGAAGATAAGGACCATGATCTCGCATCTGACGCCGAATTGGATAAATGCATACAATCAAGAGATCGCATGAGACGTTCTAGATCTTCTATCTCGGAATCAGAAAGATTACGACGGAAATTAAAGTTCCATGAGAAAGGGCGAACAGAACCGAGAATTGAAGATATAAGAATATTTTTATCCGTGACTAAGTGGAACAACTAAATATCATGTCTCAAATCCCTTCAATGTCCTGGTCAGCTCATAATCAATGAAGGGTCCTCCACTCCTCTAACACCATCTCCCTTTAAACAAAGAGGAATAAGATGTGCATATGAAGATGGTGAACCACATCTGGATGCTAAGTTGAACAAAGATATTGCCAATGTAAAATAATATTTTTCTCCATATGCATAGCTTAACGATAATCAACATGACTAAATAATTAAATCAACATATACAACAATATCTTATCCACAACAAATCAAGAAATCTTGGTTCTGTCAAAATGAAAGGTAGCCTAAAAGACTGCATTGCTTTTATAATATCCAATTTATTACCAGTTGAATCAGATTTCTCACAGAAAGAAATAAATATTGCTTTGTTCAACTTCCCCAAAATGAAGGAAAGGATTAAAAGATCCAAACTGTAATTTGAGTGGAGCCATGGACCAGTTTAAAAAGGTTTTGTTGTGAAGTTTGACCCATCAAATATTAGATAAATAACCATAGAGGAAAAACCACTTATTGTATGGATATATGGTTTTCTGACACAGTTCTAGTTTGTATAAGATCCCAGCAAAGGTTCTTTCCAAACATATGCACAAGGTGCTGTCTGAGCTTCTTTCCCCTTAATAGGCGGGACTGCATTCATTAGAGGAGGGCACATTCTTGATGCTGTCTTGATTGATAATGATATTATCATTGAGAAATTGCTATTTAAGGAGTAAGGGGTGATGGTCCTATAACCTTAAAAAAGCCTATGACCAATATGGATCAGGGCTTTCTGGCCCATTTTCTTGCTAAGAAGGTTGTGTTTTATATAATATTGGACGAAAGGTTGGATTTGGTAAGTTTGTCTGGTCACATCAATGATAAAGCTAAGGTTGGATGGTGGCTTCTAGAGGTTTACTCCCTTTTTATTACTTTAATGGTGGATCTTCTCGATAGGATGATTAGAAATCTGAAGTGCAAGGTGCACCAAAGGGATCTGGATTTAGGTGTGAGCACCTGGATTCTTGAGTTCCAATGAAGAGAAAATCTCAAAACCTACCTCATGCTCATTTTTTTGTGATGGTTTAAGGCCTTCAGATTATACCCATATGAAGAGATACTGCCAATGAAGAGAAAATCTCAAAACCTACCTCATGCTCATTTTTTTGTGATGGTTCAAGGCCTTCAGATCATACCCATATGTATAGGTACTATATCAGTCATCTATTCCAATCAGGAGCAATTAGGGAAGTCATCTTTATTTATGTGTTACATGGACAACCAGTGAGCTTCAATTATGTAGGCCTTCCTAGGTGACAATCCCATAGAGCTTGGTTTCAGGACCTAGTGGTGGAGTTTCTAGGCATCTTGATGGCTGGAAGAATGCCTATCAACATTAGAAGGTACGATCACTCTATCTTAATCTTGCTGAAATACATGTCCCTAATGTATTACTTCTCCATATGTTTAAACAAGGAAAAAAACCCACCTTTTTTACTTGGCATTGCAATGGTATATATCCTTAAAGGATTAGGAATCCTACATATCAGGAAAGATTTTTTTTTTTTTTTTTTTTTTGATAGATAAAAAGAAAAATACATTAAAAAGGGCCGCCAAAATAGAAGCCCAAGGTATACAAAATGTGTTCAGCTACCACCAACCACCACCACAATAAACCAAAGTTACAAAATAAAAGGAACAAAACCAACCCACCCTTACCAAGGGCCTAACTAATCTAGAAAGCTAAAAAGAGTTAAGAGGAACATCATCTATACACCCCTTAGCTTCCGACCAAAGACAACAAACAAAAGAACTTTTTAGCCTTTGGATTGAGAGCTCTTCCCTCTCAAACGCAATTCTAAAAAGGGTAAAAAGCAACTCCCACAAGACATTTGTCTTTACACAATAGACAAGGAGATGGTCTATAGATTCTTCCTCCACATGACACAAAAAGCATCTATTTGCCAAAGACCACCCCTTTTTCTGATCTTGATCCAATTAAGGCTTTTCCCCAAGTCACCTTCCAAGTGAAGAAACCGACTCTAGGATGCACCCACACCTTCCAAATGTTGCTCCAAAGAAAAGGAATCGAAGTCCCCGACTCCAAAACCATATAAAGGGAATTCACGGTATACTTCCCATTCTTAGTTTTTGTCCAAAGCATCCTATCTTCCTCATCCTTGTGCACCCTCATCCCATCCAAGCATGAAAGAAACCTCTCCACACTTCCCACTTCCCAATCATTAAGGGGTCTAGAGAAAGATGGGCTCCAACCCCCCTCCCTAGGACAGAAGAATCCCACACATCCTCCACCCACACATCCTTGGAACTTGCTAAGGCAAATAATGAGAGAAAAGAGTTACACAATGGACCACTCCCACACCACTTGTCCTTCCAAAATTTGACCCTTTGTCCATTACCCACTATGAAGGAGATCCTACTACTCACAAACCCCCACTCCTTCCTTATAGCTTTCCAAACACCAACACCAAACCCCTCCCTCACCTCCCTAGAACACCACCCCCTTTTTTTCTTCTCCATACTTCCCACCAATAACACAATTCCATAGGGCCCCTTTTTCAATAGCATAGCGTAAATTCTACTTGCTCAGAAGAGCCTTATTGAGACTGGAAAGACGCTTCACTCCGAAGCCCCCTTTCCTCTTGTCAAGGCAAACTATATCCCACTGCACTAGACGTGTTTTCTACTCAAGAGCCCCACCACCCCAAAGAAAGTCCCTTTGAATCTGTTCCAATCTCAATCTAACCGATCTTGGAATGCACAACAAGCACATAAAATAAATGGGCAAACTAGACAAGGTGCTTCGAATAAGAGTAATTCTCCATTCTTTGAAAATGTATTGTCTCTTCCACATGGTCAATTTTCTTTGAAACCTCTCTTCCACACCATCCCAAACTGCTACAAACTTAAATAGGACACCAAATGGGAGACCTAGATAAGAGGAAGAAAGCCCACCCACCTCACAACCCAACTCAAGAACCAAATCCTCAATATCGTTCACCTCTCCTACTGGAATTAACTCACTCTTATCCATATTTATTTTCAACCCTGATATAGCCTCAAACCACATTAGCAATTAGCTTAGATATGTCATCTACTCCTCAGAGGCTTCACAAAAGACAAGGTGTCATTCGCAAACAACAAATGGGAAATAATCACCCCTTCTCCACCTTTACCCCTCATTTGGCAACCATTTAAGAAGTCCCCACTGACTGCTCTTTTTATCAAACAACAGAGTGCCTCTAGGGCCACAACAAATAAGTAGGATGAGAGGAGATCCCCTTGTCTTAAGCCTTTAGAGCTCTAAAAGAAACCAACTGGAGTACAATTGACCAAAGCAGAGAAGCTTGTAGTAGAGATGCACCTTTTCATCCACCCAATCCACCTTTCACCAAAGCCTATCTTATGCAAAACCGAAAGCAAAAAAGTCCAATCCACATGATCATAAGCTTTCTCTATATCAAGCTTACATAAAGTGCCACAACAATTATTTTCATAATGGAGTCAATGGCCTCAATAGCAATAAATGAAGCATCCAAAATTTGCCTTCCCTCCCCATAAGCATTTTGAACCTCTAAGATCACTTTTCCAACCACCTTTTTGAGCCCACTGGCTAACACATTGGCCAATCATTTATACAATCCGCCAACCAAATTGATTGGTCTAAAACCCCTTAAATCCTTTGCCCCCTATTTTTGGGATTAAAACCAAAAAAGTTACATTCAAGCTCTTTGCAAAACTTTCATCTCGTGGAACTCCCTAAAGAAACTCATAACATCATTCTTCATAGGAACCTAACAAAAAGGGGGTGCACCCTATGCACAAGAAGCACCAAAAAACAAGAAAACCAAACCCCTCCCCAAAAAAAACAACAAAGCTCAATCTAGCTATCTACAATTTACACTATCAATGAGCTTCAATAATGAACAGGTTTCCAAACCTAACAGGAATCTAGATCATTCCCAAAGGAACTTAATGAAGTTCTCCATTAGCTTTGGATATGAATGTTTTTTGCCACAAAAAACATGATCTTTACGCCCTCTAGACGCGCCAAAATAAGTCAAATAGAGCCAAATGCCAAGCCTTCTTACATCATTCATCTAACCTCCAAAACTTCCAACCTAATAGAAGATCTTTAACTGACGGTAGGAAAGAACCATTGCATCCCAAAAATAGCCAGCAACATATCTCACAGTTGTCATGTTATGTTATAACGAATTTGGATGTGATTTGTTGGTCCTTAATCATCTTTACAAAGGTTGAATCTACTTACTGGACTCTCCTCATAAGAAGATCTTTAGTAGAGATTTTCCCTAACATCGCCTCCAAAGCTATGAAGAAAAAAAAAAAAAAGGCTTTTCAAAGAAGCCCTAGTACCCCAAACATCTTGAACAGGGAAGAGCTCTCTATCCTCAATACATAAGAATCTATAAAAGGATTTCATCTAAAAACTCCTTTTATTCTCCTTCCTCCACAATACCTTGTCCTCCCCTTGAGCTTGCAAGCTCACAACATTAATAAGCTTCAAAAAAACAGATCCACCTTCCCAATTCTGCAGGTTTCATCAAGAATTCAAGGAAAAATGGCCTCCATACACCTTTGTCTCTCACAAATCAGCCTCTAAACTTTCTTGACGAGGCAATGCCAAACAGCATAGGATGAGCCTCTTTAGAGCTTGTTCCCCACCCAATTATCCAACATAAAATTGGTCCTACTATTCTGACCAAAATGAAAGTTATGCTACTGAACTCTTCTCATTGCCTCCTAATGTCTTTCCACATCCCTGCACCAAAAGCCTTGCTCACTTCTTCAATGCACCAACCCCCTTCCACTACACAATACTTTCCCCATATGATTGTCCTCCATAGCTCATGAGTATATCTTTACAACTGCTTGCCAAGTAACACCTTATTCAGAGCATCTAACTTCTTAATGCCCAACCCCCCATCCTTTTTATCCTTGAAAACAGTCACATGGGTCACAAAATGCAATTTTTTCTCCTCTATGCATTCCCCTGCAAAAATCTCTTTACTTTTTTGGGAAATAAAGAAAATAAATTGGATGGCTTGAAAGGATGCTCTTGATCCTTCTCCCTTTCAACAAATACTGTTTCTTCCATGTGGCTAATCTCCTTTCAAATCTTTCCTCAACTGAATCACACACACCAACAGACCTATGAGACACTCCTAGAGGCAACCCAAGATATATAAAAGAAATGCAACCAACCATGTAGCCAAACAAATAGGTAAATCTATCAATCTCCAACATCGCCGATAGGAATCAATTCAGTCTTGTGAAAATTAATTTTCAGACTTGACCAAAGTTGAAAACATATTAGCACCCATTTCCAGAATTTGAGATGTGCTCCACATTGGTCTCATGGAGTAGCAATTTATCATATATAAAAGGTAAGAAACTTCCCATCCCTTCTTTCCTACCCACTTTAAAATTGCTTATGTAACCCCTTGCTTTCAAAATTAAAGAGCTAAGGACTTCCATGATCAATTCAAAAAGGTAATAGGAAAGAGGGTACACCACTGCAAGCCTTTAAAACTCTAGAAAAACTTTATGAGAGTACCATTGACTAATCTCATGATAGGTATATCAATTTTTTCCCAAAACCTATTTTTTCCATGATTGGAAGGAGAAAATTCCAATTCACATGATCACTGGCTTTTTCAACATCCAATTTTAGCAACTAAATAGGCCTTTGAAGCTTTTTTTTTTCTTTTTTCTTTTTCCCTCAAGTCCACTATAGCCTTATTAGTGACCAAAGCTGCATCCAAGATTTATCTTCTCATCACAAATGGCATTCCAGGAATCCAAAACTACATTCCCCCAATTATCTTTTTAAATATGCTGCTAGCAAAGACTTTTGCTACAAGATTATATAGGCTCCAACAAGACTAATCAGCCTAAAAGCCTTCGAAATCCATGCTGCACACCATAAAAACAATTAATCCAAATGGATCACACCAAAAACATAACAAATAAAACAAAAGCCCAACATTTAGCATATACAACTGTGATTAGCTGTGATCTATAGCCGTGTATATACAGTTGTAATTGATTGTGTAGTTGTGATTTATACAACTGTATATTATTCTATATAGTTCTCAATTATTTTATATAGCTGGCTATCCTAAAATAGCCTTGTGTACCAATATAAATATCCTTGAGATAAAAGAAAATATTCATTCAGCAATTTATCAAGTTTTTCTTTACTAGAAGACACTTGGATTACAGTGGTATAAATATAGAGAAAATGTGGAATCCTAGAGGTATCAAGAATCCCAAAGTATTATGAATTTTAGATATAAGGAGAGATATTAGAAATCCTAGATACTAGTAAAGATACTAGGAATCCTACAACAAAAATACCTAATCTACTAAACTATTTTAAACACAAAAACCACAACCCAGAGTGTGCCTCTAGAATTGAGAAAATTCTGGAGTGGTCAGGAATTCATGTTACTAAGTGATTGTGGTCATTTCATACGAGAGATGTGAACGGTATATATGGGTTGGAGAGGCATTAGAAGCACTTCCAGAGTGCAGTAATGATTGGAACACCAATTTTATGATGACCAATTCATACCATTGTTCCTAGAAAGCCATCTCCTTAAACCATTATGATTTCATTTCTCACCTTCAATTCATTGTCAGTGATGGATTGAAAATTTTGCATTTGGAGGATTTATGGTGAGGAATGCAAAGACCACACTCTTTGTTTTCTCACTCTAGTTTCTTTTGGAGGATACGAAACTTTCCAACCAGGAGTGCCATAAGTGCTAGAATATCTTCAAATAGAAGCATCAGATGGATTCATAAATATCTTTGGAAAATTGTTTAATAGAAAAAGCAAAGTTCTTAAGTCGAATTTTATAAAAGAAGCCAATTTAAAAGGAAACAATGTCACGTGTTCACTAAACATTATAGTGTTTATATAAAGTAAGATGCATATAGTTCCTAACCTTTTGGGGCTCTGCTCCTTCATTATGTCAGATGCTATTTCAGAAACATATTCCTCCCAATCCATAGGGGGCATTGCTTGGTTATTTGTAAAAGGATACCTATAGCCATAATGATACCACAAAAAGCATGGCTATAAGGAATTCTGTGAGGCTAAATAAACATTTTCAAGTAGTGAATGGAAGAAAAAGAGCTCAAAAACACATGAAATTGCCACTGATTAATAAAAGGAGTTAAAGAACTCAACTGTTGGACACGGCAAGTCTCAAAAGATAGTATAGCCCTCCTTAAACTCCGATTTGATTTTTCTGCAATGCGGGTAGCAAATCCAGATGGAAGTTGCAGCCCTTCTTTCTTAGCAATGAACTCTAACACCTTAGTGATCTGGTAAAAATATCATCTGAGCTTGTAAATATAGTTTTTGAGAGTCATGTTGCTGAGGGTTAATTACTGACTCATGAGAACATAACAATTGGAAATTCTAAAACTGCCTCAAGCAATCTTAAGCCACTTTTAGAAGACAACCTAAAACTGTTGGACTTATCAATAGCAGCATGATAGAAGGAGATAACAGATATTAAGGTTGAAAAATAAACAACCATCAGTATTTATCTGATAATAATAAAAGGAAGCATAAAAAAAAACATGTTAATGGAAAAGCTTGTTTCAATACCATCCTTGGCATTCTATTAAGGCTACATCTACTAATGGTAAGAAGGGGAGCATAATAACAAGTAAGCTTGAAGGCTGTTCATATCCCTGTCAGGGAAAAAAACAACGTTTTTCTCTTTCAACAACCACCAGCTTTTTATTACACACAATAAAAATGAAGATGGCAAATTTCCATCTTATGATATACTCGGATGATGCACCTCACTAAGCGCCTCACAATGCCAAGGTAAATTTTCAGAATCAAGGAACATAGATGAGGGCAGCAAGGGTCCAGGAGAATGAGAAAAGGAGGAAATTGGGGTCGTTGAAAAAGGTTAGAGAACTGTTGAAGCTTTGTTTCCCAGTCAACTACAAGAGTAGAGGGCGTTATTTATTATGCCAGTCAAGGGCCAAGGAAGCAGAAAGTTGGCTATTTTTGTTGTTGATCCAAGAAGGTCCAAATTGTTGCATGGAACATTAGAAGGCTTAATGATGTTGGTAACCAGATTGTGGCATCCCTTCTGAGGTATCAAAGAGTGAACCTGATTTTGTTCCAGGAATTAAATTGGAGAATGTCACCAAAGAGAAGGCTAGCACCATGGAGGTGGGGTGTTCCTTGGATTATGGAGCTCCGGACGTTTTGTACTCTCAATGGTTATATTGGTGTGGAACAAGACAATTATGGAAAACCTGATATGGAGGTGGGTTTTCAATCAGATAATTTTGAGCGTTGTGCAGATGGCTTTGCCTGCTGTTCTTAGGTGTCCATGGTCTTGCGGTTGGGGGGAAGGCACTTATTGTGCCATGATTCACAATGTACCAGGAGAGATTTAAATGTAGTTCAGTTGGCCCAAAGTAGAAAGAGTTGCTGGAGGATTTTTACTCCAACGAGGAGTTTCTCAGAGTTCATAGAGGAGTACAATATGTTGAACATTCCCCTTGCAAGTGGTCTTTTTATTTGGTCATGTGGCAGTCAGGAGCATTGCATGCCCCATTTTGAGAGGTTTTTATTATCAGTGGACTGAAAAGAATATTTTTCAAATGCATCTCAAAACATTTCCCAGACTCTATTGGATGAATCCACTATTCTTCTTGATTGTAGAGGTTTGAGATTTGTTAAAACTCTTTTTAGATTTGAAGATACAAGAGTAAAAGGAAAATACATTTTGGTTAAATGGTCAATGGTTTGCTGCACTGAGGAGAAGGGCAGCTTTGATATTAGAATTTTGATGATCTTGAACAAGGTTTCGTTAGGAAAGTGACTTTGGTGGTTTGTCATGGATAAAAATAGATCATGGAGGAAGATCATAGTGCACTAATTGTTCTTTGCAAATAACACATGGGTGTTACAATATGGCAAGGATGTAGGAGTCACTAATTAGTTTGCTTTTCACATATTCACTTAACTATTTTTAAGTTATGCATTAACAGTGGGGTAATTTTCTTGTGGGAAATTCAAAATATAACACCTTAAAAAAGATATAGAGCTTTCAGAAATGCAAAAATAAAAAGAAAGAAAAATGAACAATAATGAAAACAAATGACAATATATAATGAATTAGATAGTTCAGCATTGTAAGGAATAGTACTTAAACACCCTATAAAGTAAGAGCTGTAGAAATACCCACACATCAACCAAACAACTGAAATTTTATGGGACCTTTTAGATTGTGGTATTTTATTTATAAATATTCAAGCTGATTATTGAAATGATTTTTCACAGAAAATCATAGCTTGCTTTTCACTGCAATTTCTCAGAACAGTTTAGAGACGAATATGGTTTCTGGTTTTAAAAATTATGCTGATATTTTGTCTTGGTGCTAAGATTATGAAACTATTCACTAGAAGTTTGATGTTATTGAATGTTCTTTGTGTATGCATGTCTGCATGTGCATCAGCAAGTTAAATTCTATATAAGCATTTTATTTCCAAATACAATTGCGTATCAAAATATAAAACGGCATATGTAGATTAGGTTGCACCTCATTTTGCTCAGGCCTATGCCTTAGGCTGCCCTTTACCTAGAGTCAAGGAGAATTTGTGCCTAAGCGTGCCTTGCACTTTTCAAAACTGTGCTCTTAACAATTTCAAATATTTTTATTGCTTATGCAAAGTAAAATCCTTTCTTTTTAAGATTAACTCATCCTTGTAATTTTCCTCTTTATTAATGAAGAATTTATTTCCTACTGAGAAAAGATTGAAGCAGACAACTGAAAAACCTTCTAACCTGCTCTTCTGTTGGTGCATTTATTCGGATGTTTAGACAGCGAGACCGAACTGCTTCCGTAACCTTTGAAGAACTGTTGCAACATAGAATTAATCGGCATGATGCACTATACTTCTCCATTGTTCTTCGAAGGGAATGCTGGGCTTCTCTTGAAAGTCTGTCAACCTCATTGAGCACCAATACTGCCATTACAAAAGATGACATCATCATTGGCACAACTTAGGAGACAGCTTAATTATCTAGAAGGGATCCTCATCACAACTATCATGGTTGCTTTCTTATAGTCAAATCAATGTTAGCATGACACTTCACACAAAACAGAAAGAAAATTGCATGCCTGCTAGGCATAAACATTGAAAAGGGTGTGCAATGAAAAGTAATAGCCTATCTTATTCTTTAGTTTGTTTTGCTCAAATAATCGCTCATCCTTTGCAAATATGAAAATGTGTCCAAGAACCAAAAATTAGAAAATTGTTGAATTGCCCACTGGATAAGTCCAATGTGTATTCGTGAATGAGACAAAAGTCATATACAATAATTTAACTGAATGAGTGGATGAAGGGTCCCAGCACATCCACTGTTTTAAAGCCACTAAAAGAAAAATAATCAATTTACTTGATGTCCCCAGTAAAAACTACTCAGTCAAATGTTAACTTTTTTATGTAGATAAGCAAAATCACTAATAGGCATCATATTGATGCTTCTAATATCAACATTTTTAACCATTCAAAAGACGGTAGAATAAAGTGTAAAGGCATTTCTAGATAAGAATCAAGCCAAATAACTAAACTTGCTTCACTAAAAGGCGTCATATTGATGCTTCTAATATCAACATATGGAGCTGGGCTAGATTGTATATAGGTGAGGATTCGATCTCCCTTATAGGCTTTTGGGAGTGTTTAGCTTCCACTTAAGGGGAGGTGAGTCCCTCTCTGTTTTTTTTCCTTTTCTTGTTTCTTAAGGCCCTAGCCGCCTTGTATACCCATATGCTTTGTGGCTATTTGCCTCTTCATTAATGAATCTCGTATTTACTTATAAATAAATAAAAAACATTTTTAACCATTCAAAAGATGGTAGAAGAAAGTGTAAAGGCATTTCTAGATAAGAATCAAGCCAAATAACTAAACTTGCTGTAAAGTCAGATTTTGTCGGGATATGTTTTTCAATCTGAAGTCTGAATTGGTCTAAATTTGTTTGAAATTTAAATAGAAATCAATGTAAAAGTGTCATTCAAACTTCAGATTTCATATAAAAGTTAAAATATTTGACTTTTTTTATTTATATCTAAAATAAGAGTTAACTTCAAAGACAAACAAGGCCTTGCACTTTGTTTTGTACTATCTTCAAATCACATACTATTCCCCTTCCAAAATATCACCTTCCCACTCCTAAAATGTCAGCATTCCCCATCATGCAATCACAATCAAGTTCCAAACCCATATCTTTCTTGCTCAGCATCAACCAGAAAGCACCTAACCCAATAAAAAATGCCCCACTTCATGAACTATCCACTACACCTTGGACTGATTTCCACATAGCCTAGCCTATTAAGAAGCATATTGCACCTTAGTACAATCCTTTCCACTCTCAACCTACATGTGAAGCACAATTTCTTGACTATGTTACTTTTTTGAAGAAGCCAAAGGGCTTGATCTTGCCCCCTCTCCTCCTTCCAAAAACTTCTAGGCTAGCTTTTTGTGTCAATTTCATAATTTCATGTTGTGTCCATATAGTCTAACCCCCTCTTGGCCTTCTTGAGTCTCACTAATCCCTTCTAGGTGTCTAAACTAGAAGAAATATAATGGAGTTACACCATTGAAAATTGCAAGGCATGAAAATATATATATATATATATATATGTATATAAAGAAAACATTACACATCATCAATTATTCATTAATCTCACTTTACATCAATTAATCTAATTTATAGGCTTCAGAAAAACATAACTTAATAACACTATAAAAATAAAAACCAAACTTATGTAGTAACTTATTAGGACCCTTACACTTTTCCTAAAACCATTAAATATTCTAAAAAGCAATAAAAGAAAACACAAATTTTCCTTTTAGAATTTGAAACTTACTTTGTAGAAACTTTTTGTGATAAGTTTCTACAAACTCAAATAGAAACTCTTTTAAAAAAAAAATAGACTAATTTAAAAAAAGAAAGTTTAGAAACTTCTTTAAAGGAAAATTCTAAAATTTACCAAATTCTAAATAAAACTCAACCACCAACTACTAACTAATTATGAGATTAAAGAACCTAAAGAAGATTGTAAAATTATCTAAATACCCTTGATAGAATAATTTAGGATTTCTTTAGTTCCTTTCATTTGTTTCTTGAGCATCTTTGAAATTCATCCCCATCACTTAGTCTCCCTCCATTGGATAGATATCGACATTTCCATGAAGTCAACCTTTTCATAAATCTTTCCTCAACTAAATTCCTTGCAAGCACAAACATGAACTAGTACCCAACAACATATCTAAATACCTTGAAGGGAAGCTTGCCCTCCTACAATCTAGCTCATTGGTAAGACCCTACAAATCCTCCACCTTTCCTTTCGAGCAGATCTCACTTTTCTCCAAGTTGGTTTTCAATCATCAAAACAGCCTCAAAACATAAAAGGATCCACCTTACATAATATAATTGCTTTACATCAACCTCAAAAAAGAGCAAAGCATCATTGGCAAATAGAAGCTATAAAATCACAAACCCACCACATATAGGTCCCCCCAATTTAAATCTCCTTCCATCATCCTTGTTAAAAGAAACTTAAAACTTCCATTGCCAAAATGAATGAATAGGAAGAGACATCTCCTTGCCTTAAGCCTCTAGAGATCTAGAAGAATCCAATAGGAGAACCATTGACAAGCGCTTGAAATGAACAATAGAAATACAAAATCTAATTAATCTCCCCCATAAGCCCATTAGCTCTAATACTAAATGTAGGAGCTCCAAACCAACATGATCATGCACCTTTTTTATGTCCAACCTACAAATCACTTCTAACCTTCAATTTTTTGTCAATGGCCTCATTACCAAGTAGGATAGATCCAAAGTCTATCTACCCTTTACAAAAGCATTTTGGGACTCAAATATCGCCTTGCGCATGACTTTTTTAAGCCCATTAGTCAATATCATAGCCAAAAACTTGTACTGCCCACCACATCAAACTAATGGGCCTAAAGTCTTAAACACCCTCTACTCCACCCTTTTTTAGGACCAGTACAGGAAATGTAGCATTCAATCTCCTCTCAAAAGTCCCATAGGAGTGAAACTAGAGCATAAAAATCCATCACCTCTGACTGAACAATATCCAATAGCTTTGCTAAAAAGCCAAGGGAAAGCCATCAGGCCCTAGGGCTTTGTCCCCTATCAACTCACCAAGCACCTCACAAACTTCCTCCTCACTGAACGGTCTTTCCAAGCCTTCTCTATCCTCTTCTCTTGAGTACCTAAGAATCCTACTTTTAATGCTATTTCTCCTCCTTGACTCGAATAGAAGATGTTAGAAACATGAGAAATTGCCTTTTTTAAAAATCTGCTTCATCTGAATGGTGTTTCTATCCCTTTCTTTCAACCAAACAGCATGTGTTTTCTCCAAGAAGCTTCGTCCATCACTGCTAACTGCTATATTATAGCATGGCAGCGTTTTTAGTATTCTGCTCCTGAACTAATAGACCATTCTCTTTCTTTCATTTCCCATCTTCCCATCTCATCCAGGGCATATGTTTTCTGTATAGAAATGTTGCCAAACACCCCATTGTCCATTTCTTCAAGTTCTCTTTGTGAAGATTTCAGCTTGCATGCTAGCCTGTGACTAACAGACCCTCTTGGCTTGAAGCTGTTCCATCAATCAACAACTAACTCCCTGAACACCATCTCCTTGAACCACATAATCTTGAGCCTAAGAGGGATTTTTCTTTATCTTTTATCCCAATGTCCAATGGTATAGGGTAGGCCTGCACAAAATGCTTTGGACCACATCGGAGAAATAATCTTCCCAATCTGGTGAAATAATAAAATGATCAAAGCAAGATAGGCCTAACCACTTTGGCCCCCATTCCAAGCAAAAGTGCCACCACCCACAAATCTATCAGATTGCAATTCTCAATACAATCACCGAATCTTCTCATCGATGAAGATTCAATGAAAACATTATTGCACTCATGGAGCTGCAGCCCCACACCAAATGCCCAAGGCACTTCCAACAACCCTTTGATAGCTAGCTCCTAACTCTTTTGAAAAAGCCTTTTTTTTCCCAATAATCCAGGACCAAAAACATCCAACAAAAGCCCACATTGTCATTTCTAAACTTACAGGAAAATCATTTCTAGAAGATGGATTTTACCCTCAAATGCTGTCTAAATTGCAATATAGCCATTCAGGATTGTCCAAACGTGTCCTAGTGTACATCACAAATGGAGTACTGGTAAAAATCAACATAAGGTACAAGGAAAAAGGAAAGGAACTCAACAGCATTACCTCTAAACCCCTTCTTTCCTTTTGTGTCAATTGGTCTATTCTTTGCCATTTCTTTAATTATCTCTTGAACAATGTATCTATCCTGAAAGCCTGCATCCCCCGGATTCAGTTCCATGTGATGTGTGCTTGATAATGTTGTAAGCTCCAGATCAATAGTTCTAGTTCCAGCCTGAAAAGATTATCTAATGACAGCTAAAGAAACAATAAAAGCAAAATGGAAGTGATAATAGCAAATAGTTCAAAACTTGCATTCACAAAATATCTTTGAAATATACAAGGGCATGAAGTGTACCACACGTTTTGGTTTAAGCTATTCCATTCCTAAAAACCAAGAGGCATGAGCATCCTCAGGTTATAACAGTAACAATTTCTAATTTTTTTAAGGCTTCAGTTTCTTTGATGAAAAATCTTTTCAAGCAATTTTGGCTTAATAAAAGATAAATTTCAGATGTCAACCTGACTGAAGAGACATGTTAAATCTACCCAAGATTTATGTTAAAATTAACATCATCTATAAATCTTCGAGAGATTCTTATGCCCCAGAAATCTATAAACTCCATTTTTTGAAGAAGCAAAGGAATCCATCCTTTTATTCTCTTACAAAGAAAAAAGATCATTTTGAATCTCAGTTTTATCTTGTTCAGACTCTACTAATTAAAACTCGTTTCCATCAATTCAAATAGTTGAATTACATGGTATGAGTTAAGTTTTCTCTTTTCTGCTCCAAACAATGAAAAACATAATATGTAAGATTTTCAGTTTCTTTTGTTTAGTTTATTTTCCACTAAGTTTTGCAATGATTGGTATGTTTCAGCATGTTCTATGACTTCATTACTTCAGATCTTATCATTGTAAAAGAATTAAAAAGAGCTAATAGTTTTTTCTTTTCCTTCGTCAATACAGAAAGGGGAAAAGCAAGAGAATAGAAGAACCTTACATCAATTTTCCATGTCTTGTTCTCTACCTTCACCTGTAATCAAAATCAACAAAAAAAAATATATATTCATTGAGACACATTAAGCCAGCTTGCCAAACTTTGTTGAAAAAACTGAGAAAATGAAAAGAAATTTTCCAAATCTTATCATGATTTTCGTTGTTCTTTTTTCTAAGTGAAAAGAACTCTCCTCAAATTAGCCGCATAGATGCATTGGCCACAATTGGATGGAGGATTATATTTTTGTTGGGTCACAAATTAATAAAAAAAATCAAAATAAAAAATTAAAATTTGAAATTCTAATTTATTTTCTATCTAGGGTAAGAACCTTCCCCCACGTAGCCTCCCAACCAAAAAAAGCAACTTTGGTTAGGACTCTAGCCACCCAAATGCAATTCTTCAGGAAAGAAATGTCATTAGGTGTAATCAGCAATCTATATGCTTCCTTACCACCAAACTTTCCATTTCTCCCACCCTTCCAAGTAACTGAATCCCCCTCCAAAGTTAGCCTGTAGCCCCTCAAAGCAGTTAACAAGTCTCCTACCAAATCCAGCTCTCAATCATTGAATGCTCTAATGAATCTTGGATTTCATCCTCCCTGTCCAAAATCCAGATCCCAAACTTCATCCACCGTTGCATTCCTATGGACAGCCAAAGCATATAATTGGGGAAAACTTTGGGACAATGCTGCAAGGCCACACCAATGATCAGTCCAAAATTTAATTTTAGTACCATTACCAATTGTGAACTCTATATTTTCCTAACACCAATTTGTTTCCTTCAAAATCTACTTCCAAACCCCCACTCCAAACGTCCCATTAGCCTCATTTATCCTCCAACTAAGGCCCTCTTGCCCATACTTCACCGAAATCACCTTCTTCCAAAGGTTTTCCTTTTCAAAAGTAAATCTCCATATCCATTTGCCAAGCAAGGCCTTATTCAAAAGTGCTAGCTTCCTTATGCCTAGCCCACCCTTCTCCTTATCCGCACATACCACCTCTCATTTAACTAAGTGGACTTTCCTCTCCAAGTTTCCCCCTCCCCATAGAAAATCTCTTTGTAATTTTTCTAATTTTCTTGCTACTACCTTGGGCATTCGAAATAGAGATATCTGGTAGATGGGCATACTAGCCATCGTGCTCTTTATGAGAGTGATTCTTCCACCTTTGGAAATATATTGTCTTTTCCAAAGTGCTAGACTCTTGCGCACGAGGGTGGCAGCTCCCAAATCGTTGCTATTTGTGTGGCTGTGAAGAAGAAACTGTAAATCATATACTTTTACACTGTATAGTGGTCAGAGTTTTTTGGGAGATTGTCTTTGTCTTGTTTGGCATTCAGTGGGTTTTCCTAGAAACAATAAAAGAGGTGTTAATTAGTTCGAAGGGCCCTTTTGTGGGCAAAAAAAGGAAAAAGATTTGGAAATTCATTCCGTTGTGTATTTTTTAGACGGTTTGGAAGGAAATGAATAGATTAACTTTTAGGGGGAATTCTTTAGCAGTACAGAAACTCAAAAATTCTTTTGTTTGTAACTTGTGGAGTTGGGTTAGATTGTATATTGGAGAGGATTCTTCTTCACTTATAGGTTTTTTGGAGTGGTTGGCATCCACTTAAGGGCTGGTGAGGTTTTTTGTTTCAAATCTTGCTCTTAGTGGTTTAGGCTACCTTGTATACATCTTGTATGCTTTGTGGTTGTTTGCCTTTTGATAATATACTTCATGTTTATTTATCAAAAATATATATATATTCTAATTTATTTTCATATATTTTCTCCCTGATCAAACTCTAAAAAAGGGGGAATAAAAAGAAATAAAATGGAAAAGCAATCTTATGCTTGAATAACTAAAACACTAAGAAAAATCAAAAGAAAACAATATTTATTCCAAAATGCTTCCCAAATGCTTCCCATCATCAATAAATAGCATGGGTGATAGCTATTTACAAGATCAATGTCTTTAAGCCATATGCATGTTTGGAGAAGCAATTCGAGAAACATAATGGGGAATAAGAGGATTAGCAAAACACCAGTTATTTTCATCTCAGAACGAGAGAAACCAAGCTGAGTGGAGGTTTATATTTCTGTTGTCCCCAATAGAAAATAATAATGAATTTTGAAATTTAAATTCTTTCACGTGCATTTTCTCGCTGACCAAACTAAAACAAAGGGGGAATAAAACCAAATAGAAGAAAAGAAAATAACCATCTCGTTGGATTACTGAGAAAACTAAGAAACATAGAAGAAAACAAAATTTGAATAGCACCCTTCAGTCATTTTCATCTCAAAAGAAAAGAGAACTAAAAGTAAAGAACAAAACCCTCTGTTAGGCCGGGGGGTGGAGTTTTACATAAAACCCAGCACACTTTTCTGAGCAGCCAAAAAGACCAAAATGAAAAAGAAAAAGAAAAAGAAAAAAAAAAACGAAGAAGAAGAGAGAGACCTTGTCAGCGCTGGGTCCGAACATCTGTCTGAGAATGGCCATGATTAGGGTTTTTTTGCCCGATCCGGGTGGGCCGTAGAACAGCAAATGGGGGCAATCCTGCTCAGTAACCTTTGCCCACAGAAATAGAAACCCTATATCACAAATCGTGGTTTTGCGTGCACAAAAGAGAAGATCAGAAGAAAAATCATACCAGTTTCTTCAGATTTTGAGCGACATCATTGTGGACTATGAGATTGTCAAGGGTTTTAGGCCTGTACTTGTCCACCCACAACATCTTTGATTCCTAGAAGTGAGATGGCGGGAAAACGAGTAGACTGCGACAATGGACTATGAAGAGAGCCTGAAGTCAGTTTATATAGGGTTTTAGGAATGTCACGAGTTTTGCACGTGCGCATCCCCCCTCTTTCACAACGCATTCCAAAAAAACTAGGCGGTTTGATAACAGGCCTTGAATTTTTGTAGCGTTATGAAGTCATAATTTTTAGGTGTTTTTTATAAAGTTTTTTGAGGAATAGGTATACATAGATATAAAAAAAATTTGATGGATTAAATTAATCATCAAATTATGACTCTCAACTTAAGCGAATATAATTTTTACAAGTGACTAATGTTAGGGTTTAGTGACTCGAATTCTATTTAGTTAAACCCGAAAAGCTCATGATGTAACATATGTGATAAAGTTAAAATTATGAGGTTTTTTGAAGGGTTTATGGTGGTTTATAAACATACTTTGTTAATTACTCTTGCATATATATATATGCTTATGTTGTAACCAATGTTGTCAAAACCAGATCAGACATTGAATTAGAAAAGTTGTTTATTTACGGTTCACTGATCAGACCAATGATTGAATCGCGGTCGAACTGGTGACGTCAAAAATATATATTTTATATTTTATTAAAATTTAAAATAACTATAAGAATTTTAAAATATATATAATTAAAATTTTTAATAATATTTCATTTTTTATATTTGATATGTAAAACTAAATAATAAAGATAAATATAAATGTGTTAATATATTAAACTTTATTAAATAAAACATTTATAATATTTAAATATGAAGATATATTTAAGATGAAAAAATATATAATATTTAATTTAATCACATATCTAAGTATTTTGTTATTTTAAAATTTTAAAAATTATTATATTAATTTCATACTTATTATTAATAATTATTATAAAAATAAACATTGATATAAATATTTATATTTGTTTAAATGTTTGAAATGAAAAATATTTATAAGAAGTATATTAGATTTAGCAAATAAAATGTTAAAATGGTCGTGTAGCTAAGTTGGTCCTAAGCTTGCTTTCCTGAATGACAGGTCCCAGGTTCAAGTTATAGCCCGTATAAGACAGTTAAGATGATGGACATTGATGAGAAAAATTAGGCTTTCAATTTTAGCCCATTAAAGTTTTGGGTCAAATATGGGTTGATTGGTGTGTCCGGCTCATCGGTTAGACCATTCCAACCCTTCAAGAGTTCAATTCATTGGACCAAATCGGAGAAGCCATCAGTCTAAGGTCGGACTGGCCAAATCCGGTTTTCAAAACGATGGTTGTAACAATTAACAACTCTCTCTTCTTGTACCAATTTTTAACATAGTGGATCTTATTCTTCTTTACATATGGTTTTTCCCGTCTAGGATTTTTCACGTAAGTTTATGTATTTTGTTTTTTTTTATTGTTTATTCTCATTATTTCGTAATATGGAATTCAAAAGGTGATATATGAGGAAATTTGGAAAACCACAAAATATAAAATAATTAGAGTAAAAGGAGAATTAAAAATAAATATTATACCATTAGCAAATTTCCTAAATAAAATAGACAAACTAATAAAATTAATTAATCAAATTCCTTGAGTTGTGC
This sequence comes from Vitis rotundifolia, assembly GCA_030254885.1. Classification (NCBI taxonomy): domain Eukaryota; kingdom Viridiplantae; phylum Streptophyta; class Magnoliopsida; order Vitales; family Vitaceae; genus Vitis; species Vitis rotundifolia. The sequence continues at coordinate 2,830,095 of CM058158.1, forward strand.
AATCAAATCTTGGGAATTTGAAACTTAATTTTCTAAATCCACCTATGAATAACAGGATCTCTTCAATATAGAGGGACCAAAGGGAAAAAAAAAGCTTCACGGGGGATTTGGAAAAGGCTTCACAAGATGCCCTACAAGCTTGAAAAAACATATGAAATATATCACACACGCTCTTCACCATTTTCAAAATTCAATAGCCATTTAGGAACAAGTTACACTCAACCCTTGATCAAACTTTGACCTCAAGAAAATACTCACATCATCATCTCATGAATTGTGATAAAAGTGATCAAAATCATAGGAAAGGATTTTTTTTTTTTTTTTGTAAACAATATTACCGCAAAAAATTGTACCTCATAAATTTTCTAATACAAACAATTTTATTCACATACTTTTCTAAAAAAAATATTTTATAAGACTTCCAAAATTTATATGTATAGAGTAAAAAATAAAAAAAATATATTCTGTAACTTGTTACATTGCCTAGAAGCTTGTAGCACCTAAGACATAACCGATAAAATTGTTTTTCATATTTGAATTCCTAAATGGAATTTTATTTCAAAAAACAATTAAGAACCATTCTCAAAAAATTGTTTTTTGATAATTAATTTTGAAAATGTCTCCAAATAGGTCCTAGTTTTGTAATATTTTCTAAAGATGACTAATTTAAAAAAGGAATTATAGTGTACCACAATTAGATTGTCGATAAATAAAATAAATATTGGCCTAGAAGGAAAAAAAAGTATGTCTATTGCCTAGAGAACACTTCTACCTCTCTTCTTCTTGCCTCATTCCAAAGATATACCTTTCTAGAACTTCTTTGCTTATGATGTAACAACTCACATCCAACCATGTTAATATTATTCGCTCCAAACCCAAAGGGGCCTTCATAGTTTTAAAATATGTCTATAGGGTTAAGATAAACCTCTACATATATAGTGCCAGAAACTTTCTTCTTTATTCAATGTGGGACATCATAAACATCCTCCCATATAGACATAACGTCCTTATTATGTACCATAAGATTGTGGGGTCAAATAGATAAACATCCTCTATAAGGCCAAATAAACTTCCACATCAGGGTTGAGAATTGACTTTAATACCATTTGTAACGACTCATACTCAATTGTATAAATATTATCTGTTCTGGGTTCAAAGGGGCCTTCACGATTTTAAAACACGTCTATAGGGTTAAGAAGAACCTCTACATATATAACACCAAGAATTGTCTCCAATATATGATGTGGGACATCACATAGGATCTCCTCTCTAACTACAAATATCTATTATGTCTTCAATTTATTGTAAAAAATAAAACTAAACAAAATTAGATGAAATGATCTAGTGAGATTTTTAAAGCCTTAGCCACATTGTTCATGTTATTCATAATGCTTTTAACAAATATTGTTGTTTCACTCACTAAAGATACCTTAGAGAAGAAGGCCATACAAGATCTTGGTGTCCTTGTTGATTTTCTATGCCTCATGGTTTGCTTTACCTCATGCATATGGTTCTACACTTCATTCATTGTTTTCCTTTAATTGTTTGTTTTGATGTGTGGTTTTCTAGATAACAATTTTTCATCATAACTATAATATGAATTAAACTATTTTTGTCTAATTTTGATAGTGATTTTGCACTACTACAAAAATAATTTATGGCGTCACTTTTAAAATAATGACACCATATGACTTAAAATTCATAAAGGTGACATATCATATAAAAATTTTCAATTAGGATAGATGATATTAATTTTAAGTTTATAGTGCTAACTTTCGAAAAGTGACACCATATAAAATAAATTTTTTTTAAATATTATAACTTAATGGACCCACTTTGAGAATAATGATAGTATATAAAAAAACACATTGTTTCCACATACCCACAATCCAAAAAAAATCTCATTCCATAACCCTAACCATAATTTTCTTCTACCTCTTCTCACACTCATAGTTAACACACAATTGCTCTTCTTTACTTCGTGAACTCTTAGGTAACCCAAAATCTCTTAGATCTATCATTTTTTATTTTTTTTTATTAATGCCAAAATCTTAATTAGCACAACTGATTTACATTCATTGATTTGGTATATTTGTAATGTGGATTGTGTAAATAGTATTTTTTTTATATTGAATTGTAGGAAAGTAAAAATTAGATTTAACATTCCATTATATCTTCTGTTTCATTGTTAAATCCATAAACCCAAAAATGAATGAAAATAAGATAAATGAATGATTTTTTAATATCTTTCATACTCAAAATGAGGGATTAACATTTTACAATATGAAATTTTCTTTTGATCTTAACTTTCTGTTTGTTTTCTAAGAATATTATAGTATATTGTGATGAGGATATGTATAGATGATATTTGAAAAATAATTTTTTAGAAAATTATTTCTCAATATTGTCATCTCCCACAAAAGGAAAAATGAAATAATTTCCATATCATGTTAGAGTTGGTTTGGAATGTTGGAAACAATGAGAAATTAAATTTATTTTTTATTTATTAATGTAAATGAATTGTTTTTTAAAATTTAAATAGGAATGAAAATTTTTATAATTATAAAAATTATCAAATCTTATATTTTGATTTTTTTTTTTTTTTATTCTTTTACATGGTATTATGGTTAATATCTCATCTTGTTCTATTCATTTTTTTTTATATTCTTAAAATATGTTTTTTTTTTAACCTTCTTTTCTTAGTGTTTTTATATGGGTTATCCAAAATTTAGAGTAATTTGAGATTGATGATGAAATTTCATTTTCAAGGTTAGAAAATTTCTATACAATCCTTTTATTTCCATAAAACTTTTTTTTTTTTTTTTTTTTGAAAAAAATGTTTTATAATTTTCTTTTGATTTTCTATGAAATTTCCTTTAATCAGACTGTTTGTTTATTTTCTAAGAATATTATAGTATGTTGTGATGAAGATATTGGTTGGTCATATTTGAAAAATAATTTTTGAGAAAATTATTCTCAATATTGTCATCTCCCTCAAAAGGATTCTAAAAATATGTTTTTTTTTTTTTGTATTCTTTTCTTATTGGTTTTATATGCATTAACCAAACTTTGGAGTAATTTGAGATTGATGATGAAATTTTCCTTTCAAGGTTAGGAAATTTTTATAAAATCCTTTTACTACAAAAAATTTTCCAATCACTTCCATAAAACTCTTTCTTTTCTTCATTTTCTTTTTTCTGAAAAAGATGTTTCATAATGTATTGATCTAAAGAATATTAAAAGTAACAAATTTAAAATATTGAATATCTTTTCCTTTGACGTTTTTGATTTTATTTATTTTTATTTGAACATTTTTTTCATATCCAAATTTTTTATTAATTATTTTAATTAGAAAAAATAAATATCAATTGGAGTTATGACTAAAAAATCAATAATTTTTATGAAAGGTTCTTTAATTCTTTCTCATACTTATTTTTCTTTTAACATTTTTTAATAATGAATTAAGTTTTTTGTCTTATATACACAATCTTCATGCTTGTTATAATATCATGTCCTCTCATATTAGTAGTTGAAAACATTTTTGTATTTTGTTACTAAAATTTTATTTTATATAATTGAGATGAAATTTAATGGACATTGTTATTTCACAAAATGAACATTAAAAAAATATTAAAATTAAAAAAATCCTTCCAAGAAATAAAAAAAAATATAAAAATAATTAAATGTTAAAAATGATTTTTAAAAGCATAATGAATTATAAAAAAATAATTTTAAAAAGTGCAGGTTTTAAGTGGAAGATTACTGTTTTCTAAAATTTTAGATTATTTTTTGATTTTCTATTTTTGATTTATTTTTTATTTTCTTGAATTGTTTTTATTTGAGTTCAAATATGACTACTTTGTTATGAGATTCATTAAAGAGATAATCGTTGATTCTACAATTATTGTATTAAAAGTTTTACTCATTTAATGAATTGTACTTAGTTTCATACTTCTAATTATTGTGATATTAATGTTATTCTCATTTTATTTTAGTTTGATGATAAAAAAAAAAAACATATTCTCAAGTAAAATTTGATGAAATTAGAGGAAAATTGACTACTTTTGTGTTATAACTAATCATGAATCATGTTGATATATCATGATCATGCATGGTGAGTCCCTTAGTTGTTATATGAATTTTCCATTGGTATTGTATAGCATTACTTATTCTTTACAAACTATTTTTATATCAAAATGGGAAAAAGAAAAAAGAAAACATTAGTACTTAGATTTGTTTATTTTTTATAACATCAATTAATTTTTATTTTCAATAAGAACTCTAAAACTCATTAAACTACGAAATGCAGATATATACTCTTAGGAGGATATTATGAAGAATAAAAAGAAAGGAGAAAGAGGCAACAAGATTTGGGGTTTTTAGATGTGACTCTTATGCCATACATTATAGGACATCAATGTTACTTTATTTGGTATTGAGAATTTTGGGTTTTTGGATGCAACTCTTGTGTCATTTTATGTTTAACCGGTTTTATGCATATGAAATGCAGGTATTCATGAATGTTGGAATGTTTAACATTTCTAAATCATATTTTAATGTATATTCACTTTTCTTTTTTAGTTTTGGTGGGTTTGATGTACTATCATTTTGTGAACATTTGATATACAAATATTACTGGCTTATGTAATGTATTACAGGTTAATCCATAAGCATTATAGAAATATAAGTTAAATATGATATGATTATTATATTTATGGACAAAATATACACAAGTTGATCTTATTTATTAATAAGTATTACAAAAATCTACAAGCTAATTAACAAAAAACAACCATATCTTCCATAATCATTTACAATGATGTGACACCATAACTCAAAGATGATGCATTTAACATGACACCATAACTCAAAAGTGATGCATTTAATATGACACCTTATATATCTCACACAACTCTATATCAAATTAAGTATCACTAAAAATATATGACGTCACTTCTGAATATGTCACTATTTATTTACTTTGGTGTCACTTCCAAATACATCACCAATTGGTACCCTCTATGGTGTTAGTAGATAAGGTGACATTATGTTGTAACGACACCCTATGTTTATAGTGACTCATTATAAATGTCACCATATATCTTTTTTCTTGTAGTGTTGACTATTAGAAATAATAAAAGTTTTCAAGAGAATCAACAAAATGTTTTTATTTTAGATCTGATTTCCTTTGTCATTTGCAAACACAAATATGTATCTATCCTATCCTATATACAAATCTAATTGAAAATTAGATTTTTTATTTGTATTTATTACCTTTATTTGATGAATTAGGTATTCAAAAAAAAATTAAGATTATTGTTTATACCATGTTAAAATGACCAATTATCGATGAGTAAAATTCATATATTTAAATTTGACCCTGTATATGTAATGATTATATTTGGGGATTTAAGCTATTAGTTGTTATTAAGAAATTTGAGTTTGATAAAAACTAAGGATAATCCAAGGAGTTTAAAAGAGTTCAAAGTAAATTCAAATATTTGTCTACCAAATCATATCTTGTGCATGTTTGTCATAACAACTCATTTTGATTTATTATTTATCCTTGTTTATATGGTGTAACCAATCTAATGGAGATGTATTCTATAAATAAAGTGATTCTTTTTGTTTTCCTCATTACCTTGAAAGGAAGATCAATTTAATTCTTTTATCTATTTTTGAACTCCTTTATGGTATTAGAGTGTTTGAACTACTTCTATAGTGGTGACAAACTCTTTAGCATCCTTAGTCCATAGTTCTTTCTATCACAACATTTTAGTTAAATAGTCAAGAGGGAGCTATATACTTTAGAAATCTCGAGTGAAATTAGTGAACAAAATGCATAGTTTGAATAATATATATTTCAATGAAGACAAAACCACCTCCGAAACTTAAGGACAATGAACCTAATGAAGGTGAAGACTCTAATGATGAAAACATGAATACAAAATTTCTTCTCTAATAACAATAAGATGAAATGTTAGGATTTGAACTACTTTATCAAATACGGTGCTTAAGTGATAAAACAAACAACCTCTCATAAGTTATGAAGTACATTAGAGGGAATGTTTGCTAATTAATTTATTGCAACAAAGAATCAACTTGTTTTGCAACTCCAAACTACAGAGCAAGGTACTCAATCTATCTTTGAATATGCCTCTCTAATGTGGTCTATTGTTGATAATCTTGTAATAGTAGTGAAAATTATAGTAGAAGAGAATCTTACTATGCACATTCTTAGGGCACTTAGACCTTAGTATAGGCAATTTGTTATTGTATTAATAACAAAAAAAAAAAAAGGACTCTTTCCTTTGATGATTTTTATGGAATGCTTCTCAATCATGAGAGTAGACTTTCTCCTTAATCAACATATGAAGAATCAACTCTTCAATCATAGCAAACACATGCAATAATGAGGAAAGGCTAGAAAAATATACCAAAAAATAAGATAAAGCGATAAAATGATGAGAATTTGAATAATAATCAATTTCAAAATTAGTTTCATAATCATGATTTTCAAAATAGTCAAAATTTAAATAAAGGCAAGAATGGTCTTGGAAATATGAAACTCTTTAATAAAATCATGTGTATGCCAAATTTGAAATAAGATTAGCCATGATGCAACATCTTGTTGAAAAATATTTTACACGTGTTTGTAATTCATAAAAATATATTAAGTGTCTCTAAGCTAGCTACTAATGATAGTTTTTATATAGAATTCATTCCACTAATTATTTTATGAAGGATCATGTAATGGGATAAACTATATCCTTGTTTATTTGGTGTAACCAATCTAATGGAGATGTATTCTATAAATAAAGTGATTCTATTGTTTTCCTCATTACCTTGAAAGGAAGATCAATTTCATTCTTTTATCTATTTCCGAACTCCTTTATTGTATTAGAGTGTTTGACCTACATCTAGTGGTGGCAAACTCTTTAGTATTCTTAGTCCCTAGTTTTTTCTACCGTAACATTTTAGTTAAGTTGACAAGAGGAAACTATATACTTTAGAAATCTTAAGTGAAACTAGTGAATGAAGAAACGTTTCACAACCTTATCCCTATGTCCTCTTCTCAAGATTAAGATGCGGTTAAGAATGTGATGGAGAACTTAGCTTGTGACAATGAGGTTATAAGTAGTAGGCTTCCCGGTCCAAGAGTCATTTGGTAGTCCATATAGGTGTTGTACAACCTTGACTATGTCAAAATCATCTAAGTTGGGTCATGCCTTAGTCTCATAAATCCTCAATCCAACAACAACCACGTTTAGAATATGGTAAATGGCCTCTTGATCCAAATCAATCCTCATACCTTTGATTGTGGTGGTTATAGGGCTACTAATTGTGTACCTCATGCTTGAAGAGAAAATATGAACAAAGGTAAGATACACCGGCTCCAAGCAAGTGACAACAAGAAGCCAACCTATCCCTATGTACATGTCATCAAAATGAAAATGCAATAGCTAAAGGAAATTAATGTCCCATCATGAGACAACCTTTTGCCCAAAGAAATGGCAATTGTACCTCTAGTACTCGTCAATCATATCAAAATTGGAAGTGTCATATCTTGCTTTTCGGTGCACTTTTGGCTCTATGGATTCAATTGGGTGCTTTCTTTGTACCTTAAAGGTACCAGTCTTGAAGCCATGAGAGATGAAAAGTCACTGTGAAAAGGCGTGAAATCGCGGGTGGAGAGAGAAACTACAAGGAGGAAAAGCAAAATGGACCTAAGGCTTGTAGATCTGAACCAAAATCCACATTTTATGGCTAAATGACCTTAAAAAATCCTTCCCCATGCATTGTATGAAGAAAACCTTTGAAGAACCAGTAAAAAAGGAGTTACATGAAACCTATAGAGGGGTTTTCAAGACTTATGGCTTGACGAACCGGTTTAACCAATTCACCTTTCTTTCGACCAATTAAGTCAAACTTGGTCAATGATCAAATTTCTCAGTTGTGCAAAATATTAAGCCTTTTTACATAACAACTTTAGTTAAGAAAAACTAGAGAAATAATCATTACAACTTTTATAGTACTCTGGGTATTGTCCTTAGGGACTGACTTATGAAATTTGTCAAAACTAGGTTAAAATAGTTACTTTTATTTAAATCCTAAAGTGAAAAAAAATATGTGAACTGATTTTTATGAAGTAAAACTAAGTAAAGAAAACTAAATTAATAACAAAGTGAATATTGATTTTTAATTCTATTGATTCAAGTTTGAGGCTTTCTACAATCCAATTTTAGGTATAGAAATTAGAGAGAACGAAGGTTTCTTTAGTAGAGTGATCTTAGGGTTTTGGGATCCTTGGTCGCTCACAATCAACCTAAGCTCTATAACTCATAATTGCATCCAAAACCTAATTTTTTTCTTTTTAAAATAGATTCCTAAAATCATTAAATGAATGAGATTGATTACTGGTTTAAAGTTCATCTTTTTAACCCTTCCTAATCTTTACAGTTTTGTTTTAGGGCAGATAATGATAGGGAAGATCAAAGATAACTAATGACCAAGAATCACTAGTATCGGGTAATAACTTATCATATTATTCCCTAAAATAACTCACAAGGATAAGATAAAAAATTGATAAATCATAAACTAATAACTAATTATGCTCATTGTTACAATAACTTACACATTGTTCCTATAAGTTTCTAGTCCTAAGGTTGTCATGCTTGCAACACCAAGTTTAAGATAAGACATTTGTAACCAAAGACCTTAAAATATCTAATATTAGGTTTTTTGTTTTTCCAAAGTTCATAGGAAGTTTTCTTGAAAATGGGCATAAGTAAAACTTGATTTAGTACATACCAAGTCGTAATAATCATTTTGACCCAAAAGTATTTTGGTAAATCATTTTCATTAAGCATGGTTCTTGTCATTTTTTTAAAGTCCTATTTTTCCTTTCAACTACTCTATTTTGTTGAGGAGTTCTAGGAGTTGAAAATTATGGTCAATTCTATGCTCATTGCAAAAAGTTTCAAAGTTAACATTTCCAAATTCTCTCTTTTGATCACTTTTTATGTAAGTAATAGTAAAAAAAATTCATTGTAAACTTTTTTGCAAAACTTTGAAAAAGCTTGAAACAAAAATAAGATCCATGTAAATTTAGAGAAGTCATCCACAATCACATATGTTTAAAACTTCCCTTCAAAACTTGGTGTCTTAAAGGGACAAAAAGGATCCATTTGCAATAAATCCAAAGGTCTTGATGCAGAAATCAAAATTTTGTTTTCAATTATTTATTTATTTATTTTCTTTCCCACTTGGCATGTATCATAAATATCTTTTTGAAAATTGATTTTGGGAAAAACTCTTATAAGTTCATATTTATTGAGTTAGGAAAGGAGGTTCATGTTAGCATGTCCTAACCTGCTTGTCATAATCAACTTTGATCATGCATGCTAGAAAAACATTTATTGTGACCATCATACTTTTGAATATCAATTGTGTAAACATTATCACTTCTATGACTCATGAAAATGGCTTTATCATTTTGAATATCTTTAATGATGTAATGAGATGCTTTAAAAATAAAAAAACCTTTTTCACAAAGTTGACTAATGCTCAAATGATTATATTTTAAACCATCAACAAGCAACATATTTTCAATAAGGGAAGAGGTACTATTACCAACATTTCTTTGCCCAACTTTTCCTCCATTTGCATTGTCACCAAAGATTACATAATCACTCTTCTTTTTTATGAGAAATGTAAACTTGCAGTCATCTGTGATCATGTGTCTTGAATATTCACTATCCAAGAACCACTTATCCTTCGTTAAACCTCACAAGATAAGTCAAGAACCACTTATTCTTCGTTAAGCCTTATGAGATAAGTTAAGTAAATGTAGGTACTTATATCTTCTTGGGTACTTGAGGGTTAGTACCTTTAGAATGTTCAACCCAAATCTCTTTCTTTTGGAAATAGTGACCTTTTGGGAACCATTTTTAAGTAGGCAAGTGCTACTTATGCATCCTCTTCTTCCACACAGATTGCAAGTGGTAGAGGGGCTTGCACTGGAAGATTCTTTGACAAAATAATTTTTGAAATACTTTTAATTCTTAGAAGACTTGTATCTTAGTCATTATTTGTCAAATATTCATTTTTGGCTAGTAAGTATCATATCAAGAGATTTTGATCACAAGAGAAAATTGAGAGTGAGGAAGTCAACTACTCATTTTTCTTTTTCGAAATCTCATTCTCTTTTTCTAAAGAAGCCTTAGCATTTTTAACATTTAAAATTTTTTCTTACAAATCCTTAAGTTCTTTTTCAAGACTTTGAATTTTCTTTTTGAGTGAGGCATTTTTCAAACCAAGCTTTTTAAGATCTTCATAAAGTTCTTCAAAAGCATCTTACAAATCATCATAGCTTAGATTTGAATTTACTTCATCAAGTTCATAAATAACCATAAAGCACATGTTAGTCATTTTTTTTTTTTTCCTCATTTTCTTCTTTGGTGGAGTCATCTTCATTATCACTCAAAGTAGCCATCATTACCTTTTTCTTTCATTTCTTAGCTTTACTCTTGTAGAGAGGAAAATCATATTTGATATGCCCTAGCTTCTTGCACTTGTAACATATCAAATCTTTTTTTTTCCTTGTCTTTATTAGATGGTGTCTCCTTTTTTTGAGAGTCCCTTATTGGTGTGAATTGCCTTACTTTATTTTTGTTACCCTTCATGAATTTCTTGAACTTTCTTGTGATATACTCTTCTTTTTATCCTCAACTTCTTGATGGCTCTTCATGGTGATTTCATGAGTCATCAATGACCCAATCAACTCTTCCAAAGGTAGCTTGGTCATGTCTTTTGCCTCTTGAATTTTAGTGACCGTGGTTTCTCACTTCTTAGGAAAAGACCTTAATATCTTCATCACTTTCTTGAATTCCTTGTAGGTCTTTACCAAAACTTGAAGACCATTAACAATATTGGTGAAACTTGTAAACATCACAACAATGGTTTCATTATCATTCATAGAAAATAATTCATAGTTATGAACAAGTATATTAATTTTAGACTCTTTTATTTGATTTGTCCCTTCTTGAGTTATTTCAAGTAGTCTCAAAATATTTGTTGCCTACTCACATTGACAAACACGATTGCATTCATTTCTATTTGTAGCATAATGTAAGAACTAAACAACTTTTACATTCAATTGGACTTTCTTTTTATCAAGTTCATCTCATTTTTGCTTAGGTTTCAGAATAACTACTTCATTATCTAATTTAGCTAGAATATAGGGGGGCACTTTCAATGACATCCTTAAGATGAAAATTGGTTGATTTTAAAAAACATGTCATTATTCCAATAAGCATAATTGGTTCTTGTTAAGAATGGAGGTCGGGAAGTTGAAGACTCTTTCATATGGGATGTGTTTGGTGGATTAGCATATTCTTTTAGATGGTTAAATCTAAAAAAAAGAGGTTTAGCTCTAATGCTAATTATGAAATGAAACCAATGAAAATACCAAGAGGGAGGGTTGAGGGGTTGAATTAGGTGATTATTATTTTTTTTCAAAATTAAGTTAAAATAAACAATAATTGAAGTAATTTAATAAAGAGAAAAGAAAAGAAAGATGTAAACTCATTTTATTGTAGTTTGACAAATCCGCCTACATCCCCTCTCCTCAATCTTCTTTCCAAGTGAGAGTTCCACTAACCAAGGCTTCAAGCCAAACCTTCAAACTTGAACAATTTGATTTAATGGCTCCAACAAGCTTTATAAAGCTTTTTAAGCTCAATGCTAACTTAAAGCTCCAAACACTCAACCTTTCACAAATAAGAAATGTTTAACAACTCTTAACCCAACTTAATGATGACTCAACACAATAAAAGCTAGGATGAAAACAAATGTGGATGCACTAAAAGATTTATAGCGAGGAAATAAATGCACTTGAGTTAGACAGTTTCAAAAGAGAGAAAAGATTAGGTAGGCAAGTTAATGTAGATGTTTTCTTGTCAATAAATGTATGAGAGCTCTTAATTTAAAGGAAACCAACCTTGGACACCCAATTTACCAAAAGTTAGCGTCAACTAATTGAGCTCTAGTTCAATTGGTTGAGTAGCCATTGGACATTTAATGCCTTGTAGGTGACCATTGGTCCTGTCTGAGCTTCAACTAACCCTCAATTGGACCTCAACCATTGCTTGATTAGGAAAGGTTAAGCCTTGTCCAACAACACTGAGGTTTTGGAAGAAAAAGAAAAACCTTTGGAACCTTGATTAGACCTCGATTAGGAGCACCCAACTGGATGAACCAATTCCCAATCAGTTGAATTGGTTCTAGGAGGGGCTTGATCGGTTGGGCCAAAATTAGCCCAAAAGCTTCCCCTTTTTAATCTAAAGCTTCCCAACACTTAGGCAACTGAATTAGAAACCCATGTAAGTTAATTTTGAAAGATTTTAGCCTAAGGTTTCAAATACTAACTCATGTTCATTAAGTTTATAAATGTTTATGCTCATTTTTTTGAAAATCAAGTATGAATGAATGCATGAAAAACACTTTAATCTTAAGTGCACTCATAGGATTCATCTTACAAATTTATCCTAAACTTAATGAGTCTTTAGGCATCCAAGTCTTTATGTTCTTTGGATCCCTTTTAAGCAACCTTGAGCTTTCTTTTGATATTCTTAATAAAACCTAAAGCTTTACTTGATTTAAACATATTAATTCACTAACCATATTTTGTTATCTTCAAGATATACTTAGGAGAACTCTTGGGCTAACATTTACTCTATTACTCACTTCTATTCTAATATTGAAAAAGAGAATGAAATGTTTTAATTCCTTATAGACCTCCTAGAAAACTCTCCATTATTGTTGGTGTTCTTGATATTAAAATGACCCATTTAACTAGTTTCCTTGCATATTACAATGAATTTATTATATGGAAATAATATGTTAATAATTTGTAAAACTCCGTTGAACTTAAAGTATATGTTATACAACTTCTACTTTTAGACAGGAGGTTAGTGAGTTTCGTAAAATCTTTTAAGGAGATATCCAATTTTGTGGAGAGACAAGCAAGATATCCCAACACATTGGCATCTTGATATCACTAGGAACGATAAAAACAAATTCCAAAGAATTAAAAAATTGAAAATTTGGGTTTATGTCCAAGATGACGAGGGTTGTAGGCAAGGAGTACTAGTAGTTGTGTTACCTTGATGATCTCAAATACATTCAAGACAAAAGTTGCTTTTGGGTTGATTTGAAGTAGAAGAAATTGGGTGTCATTTGAGGAGTAAGGTTATGTTTGTCTTTTGTATTGAAATCTAAATAAAATTTAATTTAACTTCAAATACAACTTAATAATATTAAATATTAAGTTGTTTATTTTTTATTATTTTATTTCTATTAAATATTAAATATTAATAAGATAAAGTTCATGTTGAAATTGTGTTTTCCTTGTTTAATTCAATTGTTGATTTTTTCTATTCTATAATTTTTTAAAATAATAATTAAGTAAAAGAAATGATGAATTAATGAAATATGAAGTCAGTGCTAATAGTAATGTATGGCTTGTCACCAAATTTGACTCGACACAACCTAACGATACATCCAATATGATACATTTTATTAACATGTGGAATAGATAAATTTGCTTAATTTGATCTCTATAATATTACATATAAAAAAAATATTATGGCCACAAACTCGTATAACTTTTGTGTGATGATGAATACTTAAACAAATTTTGGACTACTTCTAACATCAAGAATTAACCATAATTAATTTTCCTTACCACATCCCCATCACATCATTTATTTTTCTCTTTCTTTAGTCTGGCAATGGTGAAAAGGGTAACTGGCTTTTAAAAAATTAAGACTGAGAGACCTTAAAGCTGAGTGAGAGGGGGGAAAAATCATAGGTTGAGACCCTAAAGCTAGGAATATATTGAATAGGAATTTAGTGTTTGGCATGAAGGAAGACAACCTAGACATGTGGAGAAAGCAACTCAAAACCCTAAGACACAAAAAAGAAGATTCTCTTTCAATTTAGAGGAAACCCAAAAGAAAAGAAAACTCCTAAACAATATTCCTCCCACAGCCTCCTGCAACTTTCACGTTTCATGATCTTTATGCATAAAAGGGCTCAGATGTGTATAAGCATTTTCATTCAACCTACAGCTTGGCATAACAACCATCTTTCTGAAAAGACTAAAGCAGAGCAAGAGAGAAAACTCCATTAATGGACGCCAAAGCTGAAGCTACTAAGCCATTGCGTTCCTACAGAGAATTCGAACCCTTCTGCGAATGGGAAAGGAAGGAAGACAAGGACACTCTTTTGGTTCAACTCCCTCCAGGTACCCACCAACCCTGCATTTTTTTTTTTTTTTTTTTTGGATTGGATGAGTGGTTAGTTTTCCTTCAAAGAAGATTAGAAAAGCTTCCGTTAATGTTCCTTTTTCCTTATTTGTTTGTATCCTGGTAGGATTCAAGAAGGATCACCTGAAGGTACTGGTGAGCAATCAAGGACTGGTAAGGTTTTCTGGAGAATGCCCTGCTGATGGAAATACCTGGCACCGTTTCCAGAGGGAAATTCGCGTTCCAAGGAACTGTTATATGAATGGTATTCAAGCCAAGTTTTTGCGTGGTAATCTTCATATCATAATGCCCAAAAACACTAACTCCACAGCCGCGCAAGGTCAAGCTGCACCACCAGTCGGAGAATCTCAAGAACAATCAAAGGCAAAACCCAAAGAAGAAAAGGGGGAGGGTGATGAAAAAGCAAAAGTAGATGAATCAAGAAATGTTGAGGAGGGTAGAAATGGGGTGGAAAGCAGTGTTTCCAGGTTGAAAATGGGCTTCCTGGTGGTTGCACTAGTGGTGGCTTTTGGAGCCTATGCAGCATACAATTATCAGTACTTCATCAACTGGACTGAAAAGTAAACTCAATCCTGATTTGAATCTGTATCTGATTGTAGTGAAACGCATTGAAATCAATACGTGATACCATAGAAATCAATATATTTATGGGTCACCTCTGCATTTTTTTTCCCCATATCCGCACACAATTATATTTATATATAGGCTTAATTTCATTAACGCCTTTATTTCAAATTTCATTAATTAACACTCTTATATTTCATATATAAAATTTATTTTATAGACAATTATTAAATAAATTTAACAAAAATCTTTATAAAAAATAAATTTTATTAATAAGGTGTTAACTAATAAAATTTGAAATAAATAGTAGTTATATGTTTGAGGTTGGAGGGCAATTTACACTTTATATATATAAGGGTAATTTTGGGTAGTTTTTCAATGCCTAAATTATGATTTGTAGGCTGTTTGGATATAACAATTAAAATATTATAAGGCTAAAGCTTATAAATGTTAAACTTTTTTATCTTGAGAGTAAGTGATCGAGCTTGTTATCAATTGGTTCAAATAGGATAAAAGTCCATTCCCCTCTTTTTTATAGATGAGAGTGTTGTCGAATAAAGGTAAAGATTGAAGTTTAATCCTACTATCAATTGAGGATTGAAATGTCATGAAATATTAAGTATTGGCTAGGCTTGATATGACACATGGCATGGAATTCTCGATTGACCGAAGTTTAGAATTTTTTTTAAAATTTATGTCAAAATATCTACTAATATTAATTTTTCGATACATTCGTAAAATCACATTATTGATATATTCATTAAAATCGATATTTTTACCCTTGCTATCAATAGATCCTATCCTCTTGCCTCCATAAACAGAAGGTTTCTCTTCTCGCACCAATCATTAATTGATGGGAAAATTTCACTCCACCCTTGGGTTAAAGGGTAAATTTCGCTCATTTCCTTTAAGTTTCATATTATATGTATTTAATTACTATAAGTTTAAAATTTCATCAAATATCAGTCTACCTTTTCCATTTGTTTTTTTCACTCACTTCTTTATTAATTTAAAATAAAGAAGGTATTTGATAAAATTTCAAATTAACAATCGTCATGTGTATTTAATCCAAACCTTTGGGAAGGTGATTGAAATTAATCCTTGGTCAAAGTATTAATATCCTCTCCCTACTTTCTATGAATCCTTTTGAATTGAGAATACATGGTGCTAGCTCTTAGCTCTCTCAACCATGAGACATTGTAAACACATTGTGAGGACATTCCCAGGATTCTTGATTTCATACAAAATTCGAAATAGGCAAGTGTTTTGGAGTGTGGCTCTTTTCTCTTATTCTTATATAATCATTTGATGCAAACTAGTAATTTTTTGGGTTATTTGATTAAAAGGGTCATTGAAAATCCAAAATTTGAAATTTAACTCTCTATCCTATTTTGACCTCACTTGGACAAAAATGCCCTCATTATTTTCTTATAAAATAATCTTATCTTTTAAACCCTACATATTAATACTTTAAATGACAAAGGACATTTATGTTAAAAATGAATTGTTTTTCTGGTAAAACACATAGGAAGGGTTAGATTCACAAATTGAGGGATCATTCCATCCCTTTTAACCAATTAATTCCAATTTTTTTCCTTTGCGAAAAATGAATATATAAAAAAAATTCATTCTTTTTCCAGATTTGTATAAAAAAAATTCTTGTCATAAGCTTTCTAAAAACATATTATTTGTAATTTTTGGTCAAAAATTAAGGTTTTGAATTTTCAATTTTCGGATAAATTAAAATTAAGAAAGATGCTTATTTTTCTATGGAAAAGAGTGATGGCTGCGGGGGAATGTAGAACAACAGCCTAGAGCAGGCCTGTTGGGCCTCATTTATGGTCCAACCCATTAGGACTGTTTGAGCCCGTGACCACTTCCAAAAAGGGCCAATTTGCCATTGTGCCATTTTTTTCTTTTGGGTTTTATTTTAATAGTGAACCTATATTTTAATTTCAAGAAGTATGCAACATAAATTCTAAATTTTCTATTTTTTTGGGAGATTAATAAGTATTCTGGAATGATGGAATTATATTATTAATTTTACATATATTTTTATGCAATTATTTAAGAATTATTATTATTATTATTGTTTAGACATAAAAAATTATAAGTAGATGTGGGATCATATGGAAATTTTTTTATGATACTTTTTTTGCACAAAATTTAGTTAAAATGAGTAATAGATTTATATGACACGAGATGATTGAGAATTCATTTCCTCTTTCAATCTTGAGACCATTGGAAAATCTGATTAGTCCTCAGATTTGTGCAGTGAAAATTAATAAGATATGGGAAGAAAAATAGGCCTAAAAAAATACAATAGCTGACATAAACAAGGCAGAAAATATTGAATGATGACATTTATGAAATTTGTCTTCTCAAAATCTAATACCTTCTATGAGGTTTTATAAACCCTAATCTAATCAATGTTGAACCTAAGCAAGGATAAGATACACTCCAATCGACGAAAAAGCATCTTAAAATGATGCTAACAATGATCCGCAAATTGTAAGAATTAAAAATGATCTCACCATATATAATAGGTTTAAGCAACAAATATGAGGCATAAGGAGAACATTAAAATGCTCGATGACTTGTCGCATCATCTTGAACTTTAAGTTGAGCACTTGAAGCTATTAAAAAAATATCTCGACCTATGCAACAAAGGAAGCTCACGCAAGTGAGGGACTTGGATGTAAGTATGATAACTTCAAGAAAGCTACTAGAAGGGGAAAAATTAGGGATCAAAATCTAATAAGACTAAGAGTGCATTTTGTAGTGATTCTAAAAAATGTTTCTAGTCTTTCTAATACTTGAAAGATAAAATTTTTAAATGTTAGAAAGGTTAGAAACACTTTCTAGAATCACTATTAAACGGACGGTAAGGACACCAAGTACAAGTGAGTCGATTATAGTGAAAAAAAAAAGGAAAAGATAGTAAGGTATGTTTCAACTATGGCAAGGAAGAATAGTTCGCTAGTGATTGCACTGAGTCGAAGAAGTTTTTTCTAAACTTAGATTTTTATTATGTTTATGTTTCTAGTCATATATAGTGGCTTTTCATTCATTTTTTGATTGAACTATGGATTTGAGAACAACAAAACATATGGCGGGAGATCAAGTTGTCTTCATAGAGTGTTGTCAAGTCCTATAAACAATAATAAATCCACTGTGTAATAAAATTGGTACATCAATATTACTCAAGTGATGCCCCTACTTGAGTTTCTCACACCCTAGGATATGATCACAATCCTCACAATTTTATCACTCAGTACTTTCTTTGTGAAGCACTTGATTTTTTTCTCTTACTCTCTCTGGTATGATACCCACAACTCTTTTTGTCTATTTCTCACAACTTTCTATGGCTGTGTTACTCTAAAATGAGCTTATTTCTCACCTTGTTACTCCTTGAATGCCTCTATTTATAGGCATATTTCAACTGATTATTTAGTGTGTGAATTGAAGAAAAAACTTCAATTCATGTGTCCAACAAAGGTGGGCAACTTTTGTTGAAAAATATTGCTCCACATGTGTGCATTAATAGGATTGGACCCCATCAAATCTCCCCCTCCAAACCCATGCATCAGCTAAAGGTAGGAGTCCTCTTGACTCCTAGTAGGAGCCTATGTTGGCGTTCTTGAGACATCATTCAAGTTTTTCTTTTGTAACGACCTTCATCATCATGTTAGTAGTGTTCTTATCTGTGTGGATCTTTCTTACTTGGAATAGTTTCTCTCTAATACCCTTTATGATCTAATGATATATCACATCTATATTCTTAGTCCTCGCATGGTACATAGTGTTCTTGCTCAAGTCTATAGCACTTTGACCATCGCAATATACTATGTAGTCTTTCTATTTTAAACCCAATTCCTAAAGAAACCGTTTCATCTAGAACATCTCTTTCATAGCTTTAGTAGCTACTATGTACTTTGCCTTCATAGTAAATAATGAAACACACTTCTATAATTTTGATTGCCATGATATAGCTCTCCCTGTAAATGTAAATAAGTACTTAGTAGTAGATTTTCTTCTATCTAGGTCTTTAGCTATATCAAAATCTGTGTACCCTTCAAGAAATGGTTTTGATTCCCCAAAGCTTAAACATACCTTTGAGGTTCCTATGAGATATATGAAAATCCATTTCACTAGGTCCCAATGTGTCTTATTGGGATTTGCTAGAAATCTGGTTACGACTCCAACTGCATGAGATATATCTGAATGTGTACCCATCATAGTGTACATCAAACTTCTAATTGTCGATAATGCGAAATGATTGACATTTTATCTTTCTTTTTCTCCATAGATGGATAAGACTTCTTACTCAACTTGAAATGTCCAGTAGTGAAGTAGAAACTAGATTTGAATTTTTCATATTGAACATTTTCAGTATCTATTCTATATACCTCTCTTGTGATAACCATTGCTTACCAACCTTCCTATCTCGTAGGATCTCCATCCTCAAGATATGCTTTACAGTACCTAGCTCTTTCATGTCAAACGTCTTTGACAATTCCTTTTTCAGTTTTCGAATCATGTTTGCATCTTGTCTCACAATTAACATATCATTAACATATAATAAGAGACTGATGAATTTACCATTAGGGAATCTTCAGACATATACACATGGATATGCAATTGTTTTGTTGTACTCTTGACTCATCATGAAAGAGTCAAATTTCTTATACCATTGTTGTGGTGCCTGTTTTAGTCTATTCAAGCTCTTCTTTAACTTGTAGACCATGCCCTCCTTCCTTTTAACCTTGAAGCCTTCTAGTTGCTTTATAAAGATCTCTTCATCAAGATCACCATATAGAAACATGATTTTTACATTGAGTTGCTCCAATTTGAGGTTTATATTTGCTGTCAATCCTAGTATTACTTGAATTGAACACATTTTTAAAACAGGTGAAAATATTTCATCAAAGTTACTACCTTGCTTTTGATCGAATCCTTTCACCACCAATCGAGCCTTGTACTTTAATAGTTTCTTGTCGTCTTTTTTTAGTTTGAACACTCATTTATTCTTGAGTGCTTTCCTTCTCTTTGGCAATTCTATCAACTCGTATGTATAATTTTTCCACAAGCAATTTATATTTTCTTACACAACTTTTATCCATCAATCTTCATCTTTATAAGACTACACTTCCTAGAAGCTCCCAAGCTCTTCTTCATCAGCAATTAACATATACTCAGAATTGGGATACCTTGTAGATGGTCGGTGTTCTCTGGTTGACCTTCTCAACTGAGGTTCTTCTTTTAGTGAAAGGGGCTGCTCTTTTTTATCAACACCTCTTGTGTTACTGTCATCTACATTTTCTTCCTTCCTAGTAGTTGGCTCTTTAATTTATGTCCCTTATTTTGATTCAGGTGTCTCTGCTCCATCTATGGCACTTTCTGATGGAGTTTGTCCTGGTGTTAAATCTACAACACCATCATATGTGAGTTTGGTACTACCCATATTTTTCTCCATATCTGCAATGGTCTCATGTTCGTGGAACATGATGTCTTTGCTTTTGATTGTCTTTTACTTTTCTAGATCCCATAGCCTGTAGTCGAATACCTCATTTCCATATTCGACAAAGATGCAAGGAATTACTTTATCATCAAGCTTCGTTCTTCACTTCTTTGGCACATGCATAAATGCTTTGCATCCAAATACCTTCAAGTGAGATGAAGAAACATGTTTTCTTGTTTAGACTCTCTTAAGAATATCAAAACCTAAAGGAATTGATGGTGATCTAATCATTCGGTAGATGGTACCATTGAGAGCTTCACACCAAAATGGCTTAGGTAGTTTAGCCATTTTCAATATGCACCAAACTTTTTTCACAATAGTTTGATTCATCCGTTCAACAACGTCATTATGCTACGACATACTAGGAACCATCTTCTCGTGCTTGATTCCATGCTTTGATTCCACCATTATCTGTTCGGAGATGTTTTAATGGATTTCCTGTCTCTCTCTCCACCATGGTATGGAATTGTTGAAAATATTGGAATACCTAATTTTTTGTATACAATAAGTACACCCACATCTTCTGTGAAGCGTCATGAATGAAAGTAACTAAGTACTTGTTACCACCCAACGAGTCTACCTTCATGGGTTCACAAACATCAAAATATACTAATTCCAACTTCCTTAATTTTCAGTTGAAATTCTTTTGGAATGAAACTCTATGATGTTTTCTAAATAGATAATGGTAATAGGGGTTTAATAATTTACCTTTGGTCATAGGAATGAGGAACTATTTGGCCAAAAGTTATAACCCCTTCTCACTCATGCGCCAATCGTTTGTGCCAGAAATTTGGAGAAGCATCATCCTCAACTGTATTTAGTTGACCTCCATACACCTTTATGTGTGTTTTGTATAGCGAGTAACATAATTTACCTCATGCTATATAATTTACCTTGTGCTGCCACCAAGGATCCCTTGGTGAGTTTTCAATTGTCATTGCCAATTGAGTGGCTATATGTATCATTTTTTTAGCATATGCATAGAAATTAGGTTTCGACGTAGATTTGGAATGTGTCACACATCTTTCAATGTTAATGTGCACCCCATACTTGTCTGTATGCAAATGTTGTCAATCCCTATGATCTAAGAAACACTTGTGGTTCCCATTTTCTCAACACCAAAGTCCTTCACTTTGTATGTAGAGAAATATTCCCTTTTTGGGACACGATGGTATGACGCCGTTGAGTTTACTATCCACTCAACATCTTGATCTGCTGATTACTACTCAAAAAGAGCATATTTTAGATAATAATTCTCATGAGTTTCACATATTTTGAGTAGTAATTATGCTTAAAACACTCAATTAACATGTTGTTACCCTTGTAAGAGTTACTAATAAGTTTTATGAAAATTTGGAGTCATTTCAAGGTATGATTTTGATAAATTGGTGACAAAAGAAATGAATCAAATTGAAGAGAACAAATAAAGTTGATGAAGATCCAAATGCATAATGAAATAAGTAGTGCAATTGGTTTGGACCGGGATTTGAAGTTGATTTGGAGGTGATTGAGGTAGATTCAAAAGAAAGAAATGGAAGAAATGACAAAAAAGAGTTGAAAAATTATTTCCATTTCGCATGATCATGCGAAAATTTCGCACAGTCATGCAAAATGGACTAGGATCTCATGCGAAATGGCCATTTTATTACTAAAATCCAGATTTCTTGGTGAAAAAGCCTTCGGAAGACCTCTTAGATGATGCTAAGTGTCCACTTGACCTTGGCCTATAAAGAGAAACTTAATTTTCTTCATTGAAAAACTTGTTGGACATTTCTAATTGTAAAATTTTCTAGATTTTCCTTCTTTAGAGAATTCTTTACTTTCCTTCGTTTTCTCTCATTTTCTCGCTAGCCAAACATGCCTTGTGAGACCAAATCTCCAAGCATGAGTGGCTAAATCTCGTTTTTCTCAGAGTTGGGAGGATCTAGAAGCAAGATTTATGGTGAATTAGAGAAATGAGCTTGAATTGCAAAGGTAATTTGATCCAATTGATTGATTAACTAAATTTTGGGGATTTTTCTTTTCAAATTGTCTTGGATGATTACTACAATACAAACTAGGTAGATTCATTAAATTCTTAAAGTTAGATTTGATGAGATTGAATAGTTGCATTGTGTGAATCATCAAAAGATAATTTAAGATGAATTGAATATATGATTTGAATTGATCTCTTGGATTAAGTGACCTAATTTGAAGATAAATTAGATCTAGACCTAAAGCTAAATAAAAAATTGGTTTAGATGAAAATTTAGGTTTTCAATCTAACTTGATGGAAATTAGATCTCAACATCTATTCACCATGGAAATTGTTTTCTAGAAAATCTTAACTCCGAGAATTTCATTTTCTATTAATTTTCTTCTATTTTACATTTCATTTTTTTTCTCAATTTGAGACCATTGTTACATTGATTTTTCACTATGAATTTTCAAATCAATTTCACTTTATCATAATCATTTCTTATTCTCTCATTCAAGCCTTAATTACCGAGAATAATCCATCATAGTGGACGACACCTAAAAACCACTATACTACAGTAGTTTGTACTAAAACCACTTTTTGATTGGGTACAAGCTGCTCTAGAATAGTGAATTAGGTTATAAATTTTGTTTTGATCCAATAAATGACGAAAAATCAAGCGATCATCTGGTATATGACAACAATCTTCTTGGTTGTAGAGTAAGGTCACCTTGTTGTCACTAGTAGATGTGGTAGCAGTAGTATTTCTATTGTCTACTTGCTTTTGATTCTTGTCTATTCCCTATTTCAAGAATTTACAATTTCTTTTCATGTGGCTTATTTTACCACAATGATAACATTTTACTTTCTCTCTAGCCTTAGATCTACATTTTGATTTGTTTTGCCTAGAAGGTCATCTACTCTTATTTCTAGCCCCGTTTTCCATGACAAAGGCATGTGTGTCATTTCCCATTAGATTCTTCATTTGAATTTCCTGATTGAATAGGCTATTTCTAACCATACTCAATGTAACTTTTCCTTCAAGGGCTAAATTTCCCAGAGACACTACCAAAGTATTCCAGTTGTCGGGTAATGAACCCTGTAGCAAGCATGCCTGCGTCTCATCATCAAGAGAAAGGTTTGCAACAAATAATTGAGCATTCATACCTTCAAAATCATTCAAATGTTCGACAATTGATCGTCCCTCCTTTAGTTTCAAGTTCATCAACTTCCGCATTAAGAAAAGTTTTGCTTGTGCATTCTTTGTCTCGTACATGCTTTCTTAATTCTTCCAAAGAGTTTGAAGATTCATCTCTTTGGCAACATGGTTGTAGAGACTAATATCCACCTATTGGTGGATAGCACCCAATGTCTTTTTCTTCAATTTATTCTAGTCGAGATTCAACATTTCACTTGACTTGGCTTTATCTCCCTCAATAGGATCATATAGATATTTGCAATTGAGGAGATCCTCCATAATGGATTTCCATAATGACTAATTTGTCATCATTAATTTAACCAATAGATCTCCTGATCATATCTAGTTTCAATGGGGGGTTCCCATCCATATTCCACTACATTTCAAACCTTTTTCTTTGCATTTCTAGAAAAAATTCCATTTGAGCCTTCCAATGGGGATAGTTACTTCCATCGAAATAGGGTGGACTATTTAAAGGAGCTCCATACCTAGGTTGTTCCATATTGGACTTGTACGATCGATAAAAATATTATTTTTATTTTGAAAAACATGATTTGATAACAATTGAAAAACCTTTTGTCCAGTAAGGTAACGCCTGGGGGGTGGCTGAGTTTTTTTTTTTTTTAAATTACAATATAAGAGTTGAATAAAAATACTCAAATTAAACATATGAGATAATAAGGATAATCAAAACAATCAAAGACCAAAGTAATAAAAAGATTAAGCAAGGAACACAATAAATTTTACATGGAAAACTTTCACACTAACTGTAGAGATAAAAAACCATAGGGTCTAAGACCTTTAATTCACAATCACTATTTGAGATCAAAGTGAAAAAATTTACTTGATTACTTTACCCTAAAGACTTACTCTCCAACATCTATACCTTGATTCATGTCCACAACGCAACACCTCCAATGCTCTAATGGATTCCTTTCAACCTCAGAAGGAATGCAGGTCCTTCTAATAATACAAAATTCAATCCTTTGAATTATTTCTGAAGAGATTAGGAATGATAAGGAAGTTGGTTGATTCTCTCAAAGTGTCCCCCCAACCCCCTTAAAAAAAAAGGATTAAGAGAGGGTTTATATAGGCTTATAGGCCTAAGGGATCGATATCTAAAATTTACTAAAAAAAATACTCATGAATTTTTCAAAAACGATTTTTGCCATATTTTAGACAATCGCTCAAGTGCACTTAACTAATGGTCGAGCACCTTGGGTGCTTAAGCATTAGATAAATGCTTGAGCAGTTCCAACGCTTGAATGTTGTTTTCACCACTTGAGTGTTGTTTTCACCACTTAAGCGTTCCCTATTTTTTCAAAACATTAATTCAAGCAATTTTAGTTCATAGAAAAAAAATACCAATCCACTTTAACTCTTCAATCACCTACTTACCACCAAATAAACTTTTTTAAACTTACATGTGACTTTCTGATTAAACCACAAGTAACCTTGAATTTTCAACGAAGAGTAAGTCGCTATCTAAAAAGTTTCCTAAGTCGGGATAAATAAGAATAAAATTGCCAAAAAACATAAATAAGACTCCATGTCCTAAGAGTATTAACCATAATATCTATTGAATAAGATATTTTAGAAAACTTGATTAGAAAAAATTAGTTAATTATTTTGCTTTCAAAAATCCTATATTATGTAGATAAATAAATAATAATATTTATATAATAAGGAAAATTCTCATTTAGAATTTGTGTTAAAGTCAGGGATGACAATATCATAGATTTTTTCGAACATCCATCTTATCATGCTCATAATAGAATGGATTTAAAATAAAGATAAACAGGTTAATAACGATTTTAGAACTAGATTTAAATAATGGGTAGAGACAGGATGAGAGTGACCCGTCTGAGAACCTCCTTTTGCCATCCCTAGTCAGGATCCATTTTATGTTGAGTCGGCCATGTTGTCCCTCCAAGTTTTCATTTATATTGTTATCACAAATATTTATATACATATTATTACATGGCATTTAGAAAATAAAATTAGATTTTTTTTTCTCAAAAAAAGTATGGACCTGCCCATGAATTTTTATGAAGACCAATGGCACTTTGAAATTGCAGTTTCTACAAGTGTGTACCCGGCCTAATGTCCAAGCCGGCAAGATTCACATTTTCAAAGAAGTTCCACTTTCATATATCTATTTTTAAAGCTAAACATTGTTCATTGTTTAACTTATAACAGGGAACCTTGTCATTGTTCAAAGAAAATACAACTCACTATTTGTCTATGTGCATGCCTCTGGATAAAAGGAAACCACCAAAACAAATATGTTTTTATAACTTTAGCCATGCCATACCTGCGTACTAACCAAAGTTTTCTCTAATTACAACGCATTTGTGGCCTGCATGCCTACCTGTTTCCGATCTCTTTCGAGGCTTTCGAAGAAATTTTGATCCGAAACTCACTATAAATAGACCCTCTACATTCCTAGATGGGCATCACAAGTTCAAAGATAGCATTCATTATTGGAGCTGAGATAAGAAATTTTGATCAGCTCTAATGGCTTCTAGACAGTTTGTGGTCCTTGCAATCGTTGCAGTTGTTCTTCCTAGCGTGGCCATGGCAACTGAGTTTATTGTTGGAGATGAAAAAGGCTGGAACATTACCGTCGACTATCAAGCTTGGGCCAAGGGTAAAACGTTTCTTGTTGGAGACACACTAGGTAATGAATCAAGAACTTAAACCATTGAGTTTTTCTTCCCTTTTCTTGTTTCCATTTAAGCTGCTGATTGAAGGCAAAAATATTGTTACCAGATGCTTGGTCTTGTTTGTTAACTGTTCTTGAAACCAGATTTTTACTCACTGAAACATCATATAACAGTTTTCAAAAACAGTTGTCAAACATTGTTTTTAAAACCATTTTTCAAAATAACATGCCTTAAGATTTTTGTACATGCATGCAGTCTTCAAGTACACTCAGGGAGCCCACAATGTCTTCAAAGTGAACGGGACTGCCTTCAAGGACTGCACTAAACCACCAGAGAATGAGGCTCTTACCTCTGGAAATGATACGATAACACTCGCCGCCCCTGGAACTAAGTGGTACATTTGTGGTGTAGGCGAACACTGCGCCAAATTAGGACAGAAGCTGGTCAT
This sequence comes from Vitis rotundifolia, assembly GCA_030254885.1. NCBI lineage: Eukaryota > Viridiplantae > Streptophyta > Magnoliopsida > Vitales > Vitaceae > Vitis > Vitis rotundifolia. The sequence goes on from CM058158.1 coordinate 2,856,779, forward strand.
CACTGTATATGGCACCGATTCTCCTTCACCGGCCCCCACTACCCCAAACACACCACCCGCCTCCGTACCTGCACCTGCACCTGCACCCAGTTCTGCTCATGGGTTCTCAGTGTCTGGTGATCTAGTTCCATTGGCTGCCATGGTTGCAGTCGCTCTCCTTGCAGTTTGATCAGTCTTAACCTGAGTGCATTTCATCGTTTTCAGTTTGTTTCCAGAAAGAATAAGAATTGCGCTGTGCCCAATATTAGTTTTTTCCAGACTATTTGTTTGTGTTTTACCATCATGTATGGATTGAAAACCAATCCAAGTACTTTATGATTGTGTTTCCTCAATTATTTTGTCAATGAGACAAAGCTCATGATTGTCTTACAATATTTTGCTGATCAGCTCTTCTTATCCTCAATTGAATATTGCCAAACTACTGAGAAATGCAAATTTCACTATTTAAAGTTAACCTTCTCGGTTTACCCTTTTACCTATTCTCCCCTGTTCTTTAGGTTATGTTTGTTTTCGGAAAATTTAAGAAAAAATATGGAAGAAAAGAAAATAAAGAGGAAAAGTAAAAAAGAGAAAAAGGTAAAAAAAATAAATAAAAAATAAATTTAAAGTTAATAAATTATTTTTATATTACCTTAAACTCATTTTATTTATTTTAACTCTTTTATATAAAGATTAAATAACCTAAAAATATATTAAATTTCTAACTAAGTTTATTTATATTTGCATTTGTCATAATAAAATCGAGTATGAGAAAATTATAATTATTTTTTAACATTTTTTTAATATTTGTTTTCTTTTATTAGTATTTTCTAGGGAAAAACACGACCTTAGAAATTTTTTTTTTTTTAAAAAGGGAAAAACAGCAAGCCATTGTGTAGAAACTCGCATGACCTAGTGGGCTTGAGGGGTGAAGATGAAAAAAATGAACCAGAGGCAAAGAAGTAAATATGAAAATAAAAAATGGGTCAAGTTGCACCAAACCATGAAGCTTGAGCAAGGTGTAAGGGGGGGGGGGGGGGGGGGGGGGGTTTACGGCCTAATGGTCTTTAAAGCCCAATGCCCTAAATCAAAATCTTAGAAATTACTAACCTCCATGTTCATTATGTAAGCGGAAGGTAAAGTAATAGCTTGTTATTGGGCTAATGGTAGGGAGAATTAGGCTTCACACCCATTTGACTTTGATAATTAATAAAAAGTCTTTCAAATATCCGTAATTGATTATAAGGATACAAGATAGGAATGAAAAAAAAAAATCATTTTGACTTACACCCATCATTTTGTCTTTGTACCACCACTCTTTATGTCACTTCTATAAAATTCTCAATTATTTAATTTTTTTTATTGTTTTTTTAAACTCTTTTAAAAATAATTGAAAAATCAACACTATTTTCTAAACAAAAATTATATTAATGATTCAAAAACTATTTTGAAAAATACTTTAAAAATATATATATTAATTTAAATGAATAAAAATTATCTTTTACATTTTAGAAGTAAATAATTTAATGATTAAAATACTATTTAAAATAAATTACTATTTTTTTCTTTTATACTAAAAAAGTATTTTAAAGTTTATTTTTTTACTATTATAAAATTAAAAAAATTAATTTTTTTAATCTTCTTCCTTCTTTATTTTAATAATTTTTTTTACATAGACTTTTGGTAATAAGTTATATGAAATGTTACAAATTTGTTTATTAAGGAATTTTTTTAATAATTTGACTTAATTGAAAATTTATTGAAATAAAAAAAAAAAAAAAAAAAGAAAGAAGATGGATGAAGAGTTTTTATTTTAAATATCCAAATAAAATGTTTTCGTATTTAGAAATGGATTATATTAATACATAGTATAATAGAGATTGAAGTTTTCACATATAAAAGGGTTGAATGGTATATTTACCTATTTTAAATGAAAACAGTAGTTAAAAATTGTATAGATTATGTTTGAGTTTGGTTTTAAGATATTTTTTTAGTTTTTACTTCTTTTATTTTTAAAAATAATTTTTATTTTCTATATTGTCTCTTTTTTAAAATATGTTTAATTAAAAAAAGAAAATTATTTTTAAAAATGAAAATTGAATACCTTGTTTAATACTATTTGTATGAAAATAATAAAAAGAATTAAATTTTATTTATTGATTATTCTTTTTTATTTTTTCTATTAGTTATTTTAATAATAAAATAAAAAAATATAATATGTTCACAATTAAATAAATGAATCGGTCAATTGTATATTTTTTTCACAAAAATATAATATATTCACAAAAAAAATTAGATTTTAGTTTTTCGCTCTTTTTCATAATCAAACTACTAAAATCATATTTAATTTGTATTATTGTACAAAGGTATTCACTAATTATACAAGGGAAATGTACTAAATGTACAAGGGGTGTAAAAGATTACCATTTGTAAAATATTTTAATCAATTCTGAACCACTCATTTATCTTCCTTGTCACCTATGAATTGCATACTCATATCATGCACTTTATTTAACTCTCACATATAAATTCCAATACTTTCTCCAATAATGATCTTTGAGAAAAAAATTTTAACCCTAATTCATTCACCATTTTCTCAACTATTAGAAATATGATTAACACACGTACGTTGACACATTACTTAGGAGGGATATATTGCGTTATTGTACAATGGTATTACACTAACTGTATAAGGGAAATGTACTAAGTGTACAAGGGTGTACAAGACTACCATCTATGAAAGATTTTAATCAATTATGAGTCACTTTTTCATTTTCTTTATCACCCACGGATTACATACCCATGTCATGTACTTTATTTAACTCCCATATGGAAATTCCACTACTTTATCTAGTAATAATGTTTGGGGAAAAAATTAGTTCTAATTCATCCACCATTTTCTTAGCCAAACCATTAGAAATATGGTTAATTTACCTAAGTGGACACATAACTTAAGAGAGATATATTGCATCATTGTACAATTGTGTTACACTAACTGTACAAGAGAAATGTACTAAGTGTACAAGGGTGTACAAGGTTACCATTTGTGAAAGATTTTAATCCATTTTGAATCACTTCTTTATTTTTCTTGTTACCCACGAATTGTATATGAAATTTGCACTACTGTACAAGGGTGTTATACTCACTATACAAGACAAATGTACTAACTATATAAGACAAATACATTAACTGTACAAGGGGTGTACAAGACTACCTTGTATGCAAGATTTCAATCAATTTTGAACCTTTTTTTTTCTTGTCACCTAAGGATTAAACACTTTCCCCTCACGCATTCCTTCACCTAAAAATTGTTACAATTTGAATTTTTAAATTTCATCATCCAAATTTTGTAATTCCATATTTTCTTTGAGTAGTTTTAACAATTTTTTTTTAGTACAGTTACATCTCATATAAAGGAAAATTAACCACAATATTTAGGTACTACCTTTTTATGAAATCATGTATGAGGAAAAAAAAAAAATTATGATACATTTGCTTGATTTGATGAAATCGTGTTTTAATAATTTAAACCATGTAAGTCCACATCTATTCCATATTTAAAAGGGTAAAATATTTTTCAAATTATTAAATTATAATACGTTATTCAATTAAAAATTAATTATCACCATTAGTTAAAAGATGACCATGTTACAAAATAATATATTAAGACAGTATTTATGTATTATCTATAAAATAGAGAAAATATTCAAATAATTGTCTATAACCTTAAAGATATTTATATAAAAAATAACTTATATATATATATATTAGATAAAAAATAATAATACTATTTTTTAAGATGTTTAAAAAATATTTATTACATATTTTGTAAGTTTGAAAAAAAAAATATTTTATGAGATGTTTAAAAAATATTTACTTAAAAAATGTAGTAACTATTGATTTCTAATATTTTTTTGAGAGAAAAATAATTGGTGGAAATAGTGACACTTCCTTAACTAGGAATTAATTTATATGATCCCACCAATTAATATGTGAGAGAAAGATAAAGTGAATAATGAAAGAGAAAGGGAAAAAGAGAATGAGAGAGAAGTAGGAAGTCTATTGGTTTTTTTTTTTTGACAGCCAAGGGGATTTCAAGAAATTTTCAAAAGTAATGTTCTTCAATTTAATTTTCACTTTTTCATTATATCTTAGGCTTAAATATAAAAGATATAAAAATTTTAGGCCAATTTTCAAGCCTAATCGGGTGTAAAACACAATTCTCCCAAAAGCAAGCAAATCAAAAGAGTGGAGCCAACAACCTCAATGGTCATCGCATAAAGTGGAAAGGTAAAATATTTACCTTGGTTGCATGTGCTGGTCGTCATAATCAAAGCCTTGAAGGGCTAGTGGTCATAATTATCCTTGGTATAGGCGCTTCAGCCTTGTCCTTGTGACAGGGCACTGATTTGATTCCTTTATTTAAATTAAAAAATAAACATGAAAATTAAATAACAAGACTCAGGCTCTAAGAGGAAGAGAGGAAGAAGATAATGAATAGTAGTAAAAAACATTTGTTTCCTTCTACTGACAAAAGATCAGCAATGGAACTGTATTAGTAATGAGAGAACATCCTCCAATTCCTATGGACTTTCCTCCCTCAAGGATGTTTTTTCCAGAAACAACGCAGAAGTGAAATTTTAACTAAAAGATAGGCCTGGTGTTGGTGGAGGTGTAAAATGAAAATTCATTTTAATAAATCAGAGTAGACGAAGTTATTCCTAAAATAATTCAATAAAATACATCTAATCTATGAACTCTTAACAGATTAGTACCATCTGAAAGAGCTCATCAGGATTTACAAAAGCCAAAGCCAAAGACACCACCCTGTACACCACCATTACCTCCTGTTACATCCATCTACCATCAGACCATCATCATCGTCATACTAAGTTATTGGATTACAAAAAGTAAAATGCTTATTGATTTAGTCGGAAAAGATGTTACGCATCTCCTTCTCAATTGCTCACCACATCACTCCCCATCAATCTGTAAAACCATCAAACTATATATTAGGATGAGGATTTTATGTTTCAAGAAAAAAAAAAGGTATACATATTCACAATTTCTTTCTTTGCTTTAATGCTCTACAAATAAACAGCCACAACTAAAAGATGAGGTCATAATATAAGAGAGAAATAATAACCATAAAACAAAACAAATGTGTGAGTGATTCTATTTATGTAAAAGATAGCTGAAAGAGAAAAATGTGAATTTCACTTACATCGACCATATAGACCATTGCTCCCATTGTAAGAAGCTCCTTCTCTCTGCCAAAAATTCAGATGCACCATGAATCAGTTGCATTTAGACAGAATATCTTTATTCAAAGGTAAACCAATGTCTGGTCGAACAGAGTATATATCACAAACAGAAATATCTATCATCTGTTACATAAATAGAACTGCATCACAACATTTATTTATTTATTGCACAGACCAAATATATCTTAACATTGTTTCAGTTCAAAGAATGTGTGCTATAAGTGCATTGCTTGTTAAATATCCCAACGACAGCCAATAAGGTGAAGAAAAAAAAGAGAAATAAAGAGGGAAAAGAGAAAGGAAAAATAAGAGGTATCAGAACATGTGCAATGTTTTAAAAGGCTGAAAGAGATTTTGAGGTGTTTTGCCCAAATAAGGTGGAGGTGCAAGTGTCAAGATGGGAGCAAGGCATAAGCTTTAACTTGGAAATGGAATAATGAGAAAACCATACAATTCATAATAACCAAATTAACTTTTTTGCCATTATCAATAGTTTCTAAATCATTCCTCCTTTTATCTTTTAAAATTCAACCCTCTCGTGGCTTTATCAAATAATCTTCAGCACTACCATTGTTATTACTAGTAGGATCATCCAACAAATAATAATTATATCCAATTGTCCTATTATCCTCCACACTAATGTTAATGTCTGCGCATTCTTTTTCTTCATCCATCAATTATAATGGCCTTTGCTCCTTATTTATCAATAATATGAGATTAATAATTATATATGAGTTAAACTTAAATCATTACAATGATCAATAACTCCTTTATTTCTTCCTTCTCTGTTTAGGCTATGTTTGGTTGGCTAGATAGAGTACAATAAGATATATATATATATATATATATTTTTTGATAAGTACGATAGGATATATATATCGTAGGATATCATATCCCTTGGGATAGAATAGGTATATTATTGTATATTATATCCAATAGAATATATGGGATTTATTATGCTATGTTTCTATTTGATTTATAACAAATTCATATGATATGATAAGTGATGAGATAATTTATCCTATCACATCACCATGAAATAGGATATATCATCCCATCTTTTCTTTTACCGCATGTTATATCCAACAAACCAAATATCACCATAAAGAATATATATATATATATTTAATAAACAAACAAAAATATGATAATAAAGAAAGCACCAAAAACAGGCACCACAAGGTACATGGGATTTGTGATATCCCATATCGGATAAGGGAGAAAGTTATCGAGACTATATATGTATGGGCTCTTCTTAATCTTATAGACGCATTTTAAAGTCAAGAGGGTCCCTTTGGGTTTAGAGCGGACAATATCCACACAATTGGAAGTAGGTTATTACAAATGGTATCAAAACCAATCCTTGACCCTGGTGTGGGGATGTGTTTGGCCCTATAAGGGGTATTTATTTGTTTGGTCTCGTAATCCCATGTGACACAAGGACGTTGTGTTTGCATAGGGCAGTGTTTATGATATCTCACATCAAATAAGAGAGAAAGTTTCAAAAGCTATATATGTATGGGTTCCTCCTAACCTTGTAGACGTGTTTTAAAACTGTAAAAGTCTCTTTAGGCCTAGAGTAGACAATATCTACATGGTTGTGTGCGAGTTGTTACAAGATTCATGTAAAGAGTGTCATCATAGTCAAGCAAAAAGGAAAAATGAAAATAAAAAACAATTTCCCTCTCCTTACTTTGAGCTCAATCAATCTAGAAAGCTTGCCTACCATTGATGTAGCATGATCATTTAAATACAATCTAGTCCAATTCATGAAGTTATACATAAAGGAAGATTTAGTTGCTTTTCTAATTGCTCTACACCTTCAAAAAACCTCTTGTTTCTTTCCTTCCATAACGACCAAAATAGGCACAAAGAAATAGTCCTCCAAGCTTTCTTTATCTTCTTTCCTATAAAAGAACCATCCTAACTCAAAAGATTGCCTTTAATGGAGTAATACATGATCCAGACCACTCCAAATAAAGAGAACAAATTGCCATAAGATTTTCACCTTGGGGTAGTGAAGAAGTAATCAACAGACTCTTACACATGTAGCATTTGTTTTGAAAGCTCCAACCCATCCTCCAGAGCTGATCAAGCGTTAAAATCCTTTCCCAAAAAGCTTCCTAGGAGAAGAAACCCACCTTCATTGGCACCTAAGGGTTCCAAATGACATTTGCAGGAAAAGGCTCATTACTTCCTAGGGCTAAGGATGCATAGAAAGATTTGACAGAGAATTTACTAGTCTAAGTTTTTCAACCCAAACTATCTTCCCGTCCCTTTTAATTGAGAAAGGATACAATTTTTTTTTTAAAAAAAGACCTTTACTCCTTCCAATTCCTATTCATAGTGGAAATGACTGCTCCATCAACTCCCTTTTGTATCTTACTCCCACAAATTTGCCATCTAAGACACTTTGTCAGTGGCTATGGCAAATAACATCGGGAAAGTCTTTTCCTATGAGATTTCACCCTATCAATTATCTTTCAAAATTTTATTTATCTACCATTGCCCATAATGAAGTAGGTTTTATTTTTCAAGACTTCCCACCCATTTCTGATGATCTCCCACAGCCCCACTCATAGTCATTCCCCACCGCCCTTAAGTATCATCTCCTCTTTTGTGCTCCATACTTTTAAGCTATAACTTGTTTCCAAAGGGACTTCCTCTCAAACGGGAATCCTTGACTCCATTTACCTAGGAGAGCCTTATTAAGAGTATGAAGAATTTTGATGCATAACCTACATCCTTTTTATACAAGCAAACACTAATCCAATTAACCAAGTGAGGTTTTCTCTCAAGACCCCTTCTGCCTCAAAGAAAATTACTTTGAATTTGCTCCAATCATGAGGTTTCCTTTTTGTGTGCATGACTTGCATTCTTGTTTTTTTTTTTCTACTATCCTAATTTGATTTCATTATTTATATAATTTCCCACACACTGCTATATCTTGGGTATTTATGTTAGGTGTGTATAGGTTATAGGTATAGGGATTTTTTTTTTTTTTTTTTTTTTGATAAGAAAAATGTGTGTTGTATTAAAGAAAAGGTATACATGACGTATACATATACAAAAACCAATAGGGGCAATAACATAACTGCTCCCTACCAAGAACCTAACCAATCCACAAATTCTATCAAAGAAGTAATGTTATCCCCCATGTACACCCTAACCCAATCCCAAAATAGGTACAAAAAAGAACTTTTAAAAGATTGATCTAAGCGTTCCTTATCCTCAAAAGCTCTCCTATTTCGCCCCCTCCAAATGGACCAAAAAAATGCAAAGAAGAGCAACTTTCCAAGCCTTTTTCCTTTTCTTATCAATTGAAACACCATTCCAACTTAGAAGCACCCCCCTAACCGAAGAATACATCACTCACTGAATGTGAAAAAGAGCACAAACCGGCTGCCACAATGTACTTGCTTTCGGACAAAGCAAAAGTAAATGATCTACTGTTTCCTCTTCAGCCTTGCACATGTAGCACCTATTTGGCATCTTCCAACCCCTCTCTCTAAGTTGATCATGTGTCAAAATCTTAGCCCAAGTTGCCTCCCAAGCAAAAAAGCTAGCTCTAAAGGGGCCTAAGAATTCCACATTGTGCCATACAGGAAAGGCTCCACTCTTCTACTTGCCAAAGAGGAGTAAAAGGACTGAACTGAAAAATCACCATCCTTAGTCTCCAGCCAAACCATGGTATCAAAAGTACCCAAATCAATGGAGTAACTATGCAACCTCCTGAATAAGGCATCAACCTCCTCTAATTCCCAATTATTGAATTGTCTAATAAACCTTGATCCCCAACTACCCCCATCCCAAACATCTATCACCCAAGCATCCTTAAAGGAAGCTATAGCATAAAGACCCAAGAACTCATCCCTCAAAGACATATCCTCACACCATCTATCTTTCCCAAATTTTACTCGATTCATCGAGCCAACCTGAACTATTGGATACATAGTTTTGTACTTTGCATATGGTCGATTGAATAGGTTTAGACAAGCGTTATGAAGTGTTATGTACCGTTTGAGAGTTTTGGGGGTTTTATGTAACTTTGTTCTATCACAAAATTGTGAAAGGGGGAGATTGTTAGGGCATTATGTTTTGTTTTTGTTGTTGACAATTTTGTTCCTTTATATTTTGGCACAGGATCTTTATAGACAGTGACTTACTCTCCATTGAAAATTCAAGGTTGTCATTTAATCAATCGGACCATCATAGGTGAGTCTAAAAAGGTTTGAGTAAAGACAAGTTAGTTTTTTTGATAAGGTAGGGTTGGATTGGAAGTTTTAAAATTGAGCTAAAATATCTTAATTTTTGAAAAGTTGAGATTTTATTTTTTAAAAAAATTTTGTTTCCAACCCTTTAGGCTTTTGAGTCTATGTATACCCTACCTAAATGTGTTTTAAGGTTGGATGCTCTCATTTAAAAAACACCCTAACTTGCCTTACCATTCCCAAAAGCTCCCAAAGGTTCTTTGAACAATCTCTGGGTTGTTGAAGAGACCTACATCCCCTTAGAGGCTGAGACGAATTCATTGGAGCACTCAAGGTACTACTTCACAAATATGAATTGTGATATAGGTATTGGAAAGTAAGTTTTAGGTAGTGTCTGTCAAATAAAACTGTATATTATGATTTCGTATAGTGGATTTTAGATCTAAGGTCTTAAACCCTATGGTTTTTTATCTCCACACATTGTGTAGGGGTTTTCCATGTAAAAATCCTCTTGACTCGTGTATTGGATTGTCATTGATCATTCCTAATTTCCTATAGGGTTTAATTGAGTTAAAAATGATTAAATAATTCTCAAAGGTTTAATTGGATTAAAAATCTCAACACTTATATTAAAATCTTTGAAACACACCCATTCATCCCCCTCTAGGTGTTACCCTATTGGAACATGGGTTTTTCAGATGTCATTGCAGAAAGTCTCAACCCCTTTCAACAAGAGAGTAAGCCCTTTTTCACCAAATCTAATCTAAGAAGAGAGACCTAGACCCCTTTTTCCATTCACCTTTCCTTTGACCTTCTCAGCAATGATCCCTAAAGAATTTTGAATCGACTCCAAACCAGCAGTACACCACTAGGATCAGCCATCCTCAACTAGTTTCATGCTTTCTTCCCATTTAATTATAACTAAGACCTTACTTTATAAAAGGTTTTCTTACATATCATTACAAAACCCTAGTCTGTTTTTTTTTTTTTTAAGGAAAAATATATATTAATAGAGCCTTAAGAAAAGGACACACCAAAGTATATACAATGTATACAATAAGCACCAACAGACAAGCAAAAAATGCAGAGAACCAAAAACCACAAGCTTCCTCTCCTTAAGAGCTAAGCCAATTAATAAATCCTATCAAGGCCATTGAATGATCATCTATATACACTCGAACCCTAGTTTTGAACGCAAAACAAAACTTATAAATATAAACCAAAATCTCACAAAAACACAATTAATTAAAACCATTGAATGTTGAAGCTTAAATATTTGAGGCTTAAACCTTAATGGCCTCGAGGCCGTAGACTCAAGACTATAAGCCTTAGTTGGGTGAGACATAAGCTTCAATTACCTTATACTAAGTCTATAGCCTTGAGGTAAAAGCCTAATAGTTTTTTAAAACACTAAATATTTGTATATGTGTGTATCTCCATACCTGGAAACCAGTTGGAAGATCCAAGTATGCATATCCTAACAAAGAAAAAAAAAAAGTAAAAATCAATAAAATACAATTTGTATTGTTCCAAAGCAATAATCAACGTAAAAAATAGCTAACCTGATGTATAACGAGCACCTTGACGCTCATGATAGGAAAGAGATGTCATACCAGCACCTTGGGAAATTGCAGTGTAACTAAAAAGCAACAAAAAGTAATGTAACATGTGTAAACAAATGAAACATACTAGAAGGCAGAGGATTAACTATTGATAGGGACATCTTTTACAAAGGTTTTTATTATTTTTATTTTTGTCTTTTTAATTACATCTTTGACCTGGGGATCTGTCTCTAATATTCACTTCCTTGTTTCTTCTCATTTTTCTCTCATACAATCTTCTGGTTCTCTCCTGTGTATGAGAATGTAGTTCAGAGATAACTTATTTCTTTTACAGTCCACTTTTACAAATACCAAAGTCACACCCTTCAGTTTGGATTGGAACTATAATGAAGAATTTCAAGGTTAAACAAGCAGCCATTGGTTCATGCAAAACCTACAAACCCTTTGGATTTAACTCAGTTTAACTAAAAAGCCACTAAATTCAATTATCTATAACTATAAAAGCATTCTTGATATTATTCAGTCATTCCGCTGATTAACATTTTTTTTTTTTTTTATCAGAAATGAAGAAATATGTATTAATATAAGAAAAGATATAAGAGAAGGATGAGAGGTCCTTCCCACAAAAAACAGAAACTGATCAAAGGAGAAAATCCCGCTGATTAACTTTGACCATTCAAAGGTTTTTTTCCGACCATTTAGTCCAAAGACCTCAGTTATGGTGAAACGAGAGTGGGTTAAGTGTTCTTCCTATCAAGTTTGACAACAAAATAGAGAAGGGGCACAAAAAAAAAAAAAAACCCTTCTAGAAACAAAAATGAGGACTGCTAATTAATAATCTTAGCAATTTAAAATAGACAATCCCACTCATTAAGATGTTTTATACAAAGACTTGAATAATAATTGATCTTAACTTAACAACTGTAAATATTTTGAAAATTTTATCATTTTAATTATCATTTATCCCTCTCAAGATGAAATAATCAGAATGCATTTTTATCAATTTAGCTGGCTGGGTGCCTTTGTAGGGAAGAAAAGAAATAAGGCATGGAAAGCAACTCCTTTGTGCTTATTTTGGACCTTATGGAAGGAGAGAAACCGAAGAGCATTTGAAGATTCTGATTAACGGACAAAGCTATTTTATAGTCCTTCATGTAAATGTTCTTAGAGTGGGTCAGGGTGCATTTAAGCTATTGTTCGTTGTCTTTAATTGACTTTATTGATTGGCTTGGCTGTAAGTGAGGAGAGGGATTGGTTTTTGGTGTATCCCTCCTTTTTTTGGCCCCGTATACCTCATGTATACTTTTGGGCACTTTTTTGGTGCTTTTAATACAACTGCTTTTACCTATCAAAAGAATCAATTTAGAATAGAGGGTTGTGTATATCTGCATATGCACAAGCATGTACCCGTTTACGATCGATCACATGCAAGTGTGCGCCTGTGTAGTGAACCCACGCCAACAGGTGCATATGCGCATGTGCACATGTGCATGTGCACATGTGTATCCAATTCATCCACTCACTTATTTCAATTTTCAACTTAAACCTAACATGCTCACCAATTTTGAATTAGCATTGCTTAATTCCTGTTCCTGTATAACCATCAAATGAAATGTTAAAACTCCTTTGTTCTAAATGCTTCTAGTTCCATAAAACAAAAATTCAAGAGGTACCTAGACTCTAGAGAATCATATATAAAAAATGGAAGTGTTATTTTAGTTCATCAGGTTCAACATAGAGACAAAAGGTCAGTTTCAAAACATTTCAAAACCTCACTTAAGATGCCAATATTTAAAATTTAGCTTAAAAAATTCTGAAGCATTATGTTCGTTGGAAATTTATAAAATTAATTCCATAACAGAACAAACCTGCTCAACCATCCAATTTTGTTCACTTCAATACAATGTTTGAAAATAAATGCTAAACAAGTAAGTGATGAACTATCAAACTCAACCAATTTACATTTAAAGATATCTGCATGTTTTTAACAGAACTGCAAAAAATTTACACTAATTTATTTAGTCTTAATATTCTATTATTCCTTAATTCTACATAGTCCCACACATCCAACAGGTTCTTTGCTAGTTCATGTAAAAGAATTTGTAAAAAGAATCATTTAACATGAATGATGAGTGGATCACTTTCAATAAAGGAACTTATTAGAAACACATCAAACTAAATTAAATAAGATTACCCTGGGCTTGCAACTGGAAAAGAACTTTCTAAGTGTGTGCGAGGATGCACTCTCGGGTCTGAATAAAGTGGATCATCTCCCTGCATTTGAAGAGGAAGCCAAGAGCATTTTAAGATGCATACAGCTCAAAAATGTCCACCCAATCTCCACAATACAGGACTTACCAATGCAGCATATGGACGCTTGCTTCCAGGTAGAGAGTAAGGATACTCCAGATTAACAGATGCTGTCCATCACAAGAAAAGACGAGTTAGGAAATTCTGGCACTTTGCCCTTAAAAAGCATTCCATCTAAAAGACATAAAACTCTAGGGTAAACATGACGAGAAGGAAACCAGAATTTTGTAAGAATCCTGTGCAGTTTCATACAGAAATTTAAAATTGATATTGGTGTGAACCCAATTAATCATGCCATTTATGGTTCCAACCAAATAAATTATCATATTGAATGCTACAATTTGCTACGGTTGCCACCATGTACAGACCAGGCCTACTTGGAATTTCTTCTTTCAAAGTAACCCTAAAGACTTCAGGATGAGGAATCATCTTCTCTACTCAACATCATAATGAGGTGCACAACTTTGAGTCCGTGGTTGAATCCAAAACATGTTCTCCTGAGCCCTCTAAACAGCATTTCTACAAATCTTTCTGAATTGTCATCTGTCCTATTACCAAAACTTGTTCCCTGAGAAGTAGATCTGGAAATAGAGTTTCTCCCTATTGTTAAGGCTCCTGTCTGGATGATTGCAATAGCAAAGTAAAAAAAATGATTGAAGTTTAGACTTGTAACAATTAGTGTGGGGGAGCCCATACAAAGGCAATTAACTTCGTTCATCAGAAGTTTCCACATTGGTCACTTGAAGGGTAAAATGCATTGAGATTGCATGGTTACAGGATCTTTGGAATCAAAGAAAAAGGTCTGATGGTTTGGGGAATTGATAGAGCATGGTAGCTGCCTGCAAATTTTACCTTCTAGAAAGGATCAATAGTTCAATGAAAAGTGAACAACAGAACATACTAGTTAAAAGTGGTTCTAATGATCACTCCAAGAAACTGGTGAACTTGGTAAGTATATCTTCTTCCCAAAAGCATGTCCTCTATCAAAAATCTATTTACTTATGGATGCATTAAGAACAACTTTTGACTGGTAAATCTAGCATTTAAAAACAAGTGAACTTGGTTAAATAAGCCTTCTTAGCTATGGATTCACCAAAAAAGAATTTATTGGTAAACCTAGGATCTACTGACAGCATACTATTTGATTTTCCACAGTACCAACCTCCCTTGTCTATAATTGTCTTTTCATCATTTAGAATGGTTAAAAAACTAAAAAGAAAACGAAAACAAATAATTTCACTGCGAAACACTAGATACATAAATCACATGACACATTTGTACACAAAATTCTAAACCCCAAACAAAAACAATGTTAATTGTTCACAGTTCACTAAATAGAAAGTTACTAATTGAAAGCATGAAAATAAATGTCTCAAAGAAGCATACACAGGAGGAACCAAAGATGGATGGAAGACTACCTCCACCTAATCCTCTTTGTGGCTGCCTCCATGAAGCCTGCTCCCTCAAAAGCTGTACAAGTTCAGCATTTGTAGAAGACCGTCCTACAACATTTTTTTCTTCATAAGTATTTCCTATAGATTTTCCCTTGTTTCTGGGGTTATTCGGCTTTATATCACCTGAAAGAAATGAAGATGTTGAATTAACCACATACAGACAATTTTTTAATATGAAATTAAGACATGACTTGAAGTGACAAAAAAAAAAAAAAAAGATGACACCAACAATTTCTGAATGTACAGCTATCAACAACATACAGTACACAATATGATAAATATACCACATTTTTCATGCACAATGAAAAACATATATTTTTTGATAGACAACAAAGACATGTATAAAGAAACCCTAAAAAGAAGGGACACACCCAACGTTTACCAGCAATAGACACAGAAAATGCCAAAGCAACCACCAATTAAGACAAAAAAGACCTAAAAAAGTGCAAAGCTAGCCACAATAAAGAGCATCTAAGAAATGCAAAATGGAGGGGTTCTCCAATTCCAAACACTCTTAGGACTACTCTAACATCGACTAAATGAAGAGATCCTTCAAAAATTGATTTGACAATTCTTCATCTTCAAAATTCCTTCAGTTGCACTCCCTCCAGATACACCAAAAGAGGCAAATCAGAGCTAAGCGCCAAACTGTAAGGGTGCATGTTTGGTAAGGTTGATGACTTATAAGGATGGATTTGAAAATAAATTAAGTAATATGAGGAATTGCATATTAACCCTGATATTTTCAAACTTACATTCGAAAGCTCATCTATAAGAAGTATTAATAGGTTATTTGGAATAAAGAAAGAAATAAAAATTCTTCACAAAGTTTGACCAGGTATCAAGAACAAATGCAGATCAGGTTACTAATACCAGCTCCCTAGAGCACCAATGTAATTAGAGCCAAGGGGTTTACAAGATTTTATGGAGCTACCTTGCATGATTTCTTCAATTGGTTTTGATACAGTACACAACTAAATTTTATGCTTTGTTAAGTGCTTTGTAAGTTATACTTGTTATGCCTTTAAGATGTGAATCACATTAAGATTTGAGCTTTATACTCATGTAGTTTGCCTCCAAAAATTCAACAAATAACCAAATCAGAAAGAACCACCAGCAAGTGATTTGAGAATAATTCACAGCCTGTCAATGTTAGGCTACTTAATGCAAAATTGTTCTGGAATATACTCAAAGAAAGAATTCAAAACAGTCCATGGAAAAGATACCAATAGCAACCAAGATACGCACAAGACAACTAACAGCAGTATGATATTCTTTATTCTTGTAGCATAACAACTTACATTATTTTTCAGCTTTTCTTTCCCTATTTTAGTTCGAAGTATAAAAATCTTTCAATGGTATTGTTCTTTAAGTTTTAATGGTGAAAAAATATAACCACCATTGGAATATGAAGTGAATACCCACGTTTAGTTGCCTTTGGCTTCTGATTGGAGATGTCCTTGCTAAGAGGATCTGAGACTCGCTTGCTTTGCTTGCCCTTTGGTATGGGTTTTGCAAGAGATACCTTCACCTTAACCTAAAAAATTCAACTGTATTAACCATTTAGAGCACAGTGAAGTAAATAACTAGCTTCATATAGAAAAATATAGAACCTTGCAATCCGCATCATGCAATGGCTCCCGACTAAACGACTCAATGCACTCTAGAGCAGCCTCACGGGTTGTATACTTAATAAATGCGAAGTCTTTCCTCTTAGATGAGCGTAGATTTCGAGCAAGAACAACACTTTCAATCTCCCCAAACTTTTTGAAACAATCATGCACTTTCTCTTCCTCCCACGAAGAAGGTATGTATTCTGCATAAACTGTTTTCACCTAGAAAGAGGCAAGAGAATAAGTACTGCAGAAAAATAATTGAATCTCAAGAGAGAATCCTGCTTATCAAAGAAAAACTAATTGGAGAGGAAGTCCAGATAATGAAAAATAAAACTCTAATAAAAATAAATCAAATAAAATTTTATTCAACTCTAAAATTAGAATAATTAGAATTTAATTAGAAGCCAACTGCAAACAAAAATTAAGGCCCCGTAAATATCTAATCCTCCATTTATGCAATCAAGAAATCTAACTAGACAGACCTTCAGCATCTCGTCTTCATCTGGCTCATTCAACGGTTCGGCCCAAGCAACTTTAATGTTCTGGTGCTTCCCAAAGACGTCCTTCTTTTGAAGTTTCTTGTATGCTAATTGAGCATCTTTGTTAGTTTCAAGTTCTAGAAATGCAAAACCACGGTTACGTTCAATATTGCTAGGATCAACCATAACGGTAACTTTATCAATTTTATCTATTCCAATCTCCTGCAACAGTTTAACAACCTGTTCCAAAAAAAAAAAAAAACAAAATCTCTTTTCAGATACACCATTTTAGCCCTAAAAATATACAGAATGAAACCAACAGTAAAAAAATCTTACATCTTCATTCTTCCAGTTTTTGTCAATATTACCGAGAAATATCGTGTCGTTGCCCTCAACAGGTGCTGTTCCACACTGCTTTCCGCAAATCTTTGGTTTAATAAACAAATAAAAAAGAGTAGTTATTTTAAAATAATGATGACCAAGCTAATATCCTCCATTTAAGATGCGTAAGTTGAGCAAACATATTTACAAAAAGAAAATTCAACAGCAACAAACGCATGGCATAGCAATAACAACTTGAATGAAGAAAGAGCCAACAAAGTTTAAAAAAAAATTATTTGAAGCATAGACCATACTGCAGTGTATACAAAAAGGAAAAAAAAAGGATTATAAAATACCTGTTCAGCTTTTAAGTCTAGTTTTTAATTCAATATCATTTTTATACAAAACAAAGAATTTAATATTATGCGAACATTGGAACTGCAAAAGAGGAAAAAAAATCCAGAGACATTCCATGGTAACTTAACATTTCCACATGTAACTAAGATTATAGTTTGATTTCAAGGATATTAAGTAAGAAACTTTTCTGACCCTTTACATCAAATGCAACTATGAGGAGAAAAAAATAATCTCTTCAATTATCTTGAGGTATCAAGTCCCATAGATTTACACAGAGAAAAGTGTGCTTTCATACACAGATTTGAAAATAATCACAAAATGAGAATCCTCAAAAAGTAATTCAAGTTTCATACACTCTAAATTCCAAGGTAGTACTTCTGATTGAAAAGTGCACAAAATTCAAATTATTTTTACGTTAAGTGTATTCGATTTGGGTTTTTGAAATTAGGGTTTTTATTTTGTGATTTTTTTCCAAGGGTGTGTATGAAAACACGCTTTTCCCATTTACACATAGCATAACTAAGTTTCGGTAACAACCCTAAACCTAAATCTTAAACCCCAAACTAACAGCATCCACACAAATACCTGAGTTACATTGAATATACAACTGAAAGAATCAAGAAAGAAATTTTTCACAAGAAAGAGATGCACAAAATTTATCCAAGGGCCCAAATTA
Organism: Vitis rotundifolia; assembly: GCA_030254885.1. Lineage (NCBI taxonomy): Eukaryota > Viridiplantae > Streptophyta > Magnoliopsida > Vitales > Vitaceae > Vitis > Vitis rotundifolia. The sequence continues at coordinate 2,875,008 of CM058158.1, forward strand.
TTAGGTATCCACTAATACAAACCCATATCCAAAGCCTTTATTACGAGTTGGAGCAGGATTTTCCCCTTAGGGTTCAGTCCCAACATACTCTTGTGCACAGGATAGTAACCTCTAATTTAATTTCTTTATTTGAAATAAACAATTGTACAATAGTATAGTATATATGTCAAGGAAACCATCATGAGTTTTACAAAAGATATAGGCAAACTAAGGAACCCCCTTCTGGTAAACACTTTATGAGGTTGTCAGAAGTAATGCCTACCTGACTACCTCTCATGTAGTTCTATAAGGTGAATAAATTAGTGGCAAAAACTATCATGATAAGGATGCTAGAAGGGGCACAACCTGAGTACATTGGAGTGCACACAGGAAACTCACAGCAAGCATAGAAATAACAAGTAGGAAGAAAGGGAAAAGGAAAAAAATAGAGAAAGCAAAAATAATGAACAAAAAAAGAAACAAGCAACTTTTTAAACCCCTATACAATATAGCCCTTAATAAACTCCAATGTTTTAAAAGGCTATAAGTAGCCTTGAGGAATTTTGCCCAAATGAGGCAAAGCATAAGTCTCAAGGCAAAACAAGGCACCCTTGTTGGAAATAGGTGATTGTAGACAAGTATGAACAAACAGAAAGGGGGTGGTGCACTAAAGAAGTGAGAGAGGGAGGGACATGGACTAGGGGTGTGGAAGGCTATTAGAGGTGGCTGGGAGGATTTCAAGGATAAAACAAGTTTTAAGATTTGATCCGAGAACAGGGTGAAATTTTGGAAGGACAAATGGTGTGGGGACACACCTTTGAGGGAATCTTTCTAGGAACTCTTTTCTATAGCCTCTTCAAAAATTCTTGGGTGGTTGATGTATCAGACAACAGTAGTTGGAATCCTAGATTTGGAAGGCAATTGCATGATTGGGAATTAGAGGAGGTTGAAGTCTTTTTTGGGAGGTTGTATAAGTATTCCATTAGTGTGGGCACTGAAGACATTGCGGTATGGTTGTTTAGAATGAATTGTAGTTTCTCAATTAAGTCCTTTTACTTTTCTTTGGCAATTAGGAGAGCAAAGGCATTTCCAATAGGCATAATTTGGAATTCTTGAGTATGGTCGAAAATCAACTTCTTTGCTTGGGAAGCAACTTAGGGCAGGATTTTAACTTTGGATCAAAAGGAGTATGGTCAAAAGGAGGGTTGGAGGATTCCTAATAAATGCTACATGTGTGAAGCAGAAGAAGAAACAGTTGACCATATTCTCCTTCATTGTTTGAAAGCACAAAGTTTATGGAAAGCGATTTTTGCTCTCTTTTGGGTTCAATTGGTGTTTTCTTGAGCTAGCGTGGGGCCATTGTAGGTAAAAAGAGAAAAAAAGCTTGGAAGGTTGCTCCGTTGTGCTTATTTTGGACCATTTAGAGGAAGACAAATAGGAGAGCTTTTGATAATTGTGAAAATATGAACTAATTGATCAAAAATTCTTTTTTGTATTTTTCTTAGGATTAGCTTAGATTGTATAGTGGGGATGGCTCCATGTCGTTAATTGAGTTTGTGGATTGGTTAGGCTCTATGTAAAGCATGGTTGCAGTTTTTTGTGTTTTCACGTTATTTTTTGGTAGTTGGGTTACTTTGTATACATCGTGTATACTTTTATCTTTTAATACAATTTTTATATTACCTATAAAAAAAAGGCAAAACAAGACACAAAACTCAACTTAAACAAAAAATAATTATTATAAATAATATTACAAAGAAAAGAAAATATCTCAATTGAAAAAAAAAAACAAAAAAAAACTAATAAATTAAATAATAAAAAACATAAAATGCATAACCACAAATTAATTGCGTCATTATCAATAGCTTCTAATTTGGTTCCTCCTTATCTGCTCTAAAATCCAACCCTCTATAATACTTTTATCAAATAATGCTTATAAAAAAATAAAAAAATAAAAAAAAACCTCTTATCAAAGAATCTTCAAAACTACCATCATTATTACTAGTAGGATCCTATCTTCCAAAAAAATCATAATTATATCCAATTGCTCTATTATTCTCTCCATCAGTATCTTTGTCAACCCTTTGCTCCTCTCCATCCATTAATTACAGTAATCTTTTCCCTTTATCTATCAATAATAAGGTTATGATGATATAAGCTCAGCCACAATAGTGGCTAATAATTCCTTTATTTCTTCTTTTCAATCTCTTATTTTCCTTACCATTTAAAGGGTTAACTAGTAGCCAAATAAGCCCTTATTTTAAAAAAAATTTAACCCAATCTTGGATGCAAAACAAAACTAGTAAATCTATACCAAAACCCCGTAAAAGCTCAATTCATTGAAAGTAATGAATATTGAGACTTACACCTTTTATAAAACATATACAAAAAGCTCATAAAAACCCTAAACTCATTAAAACCTTTTGAATATTTGAGGCTTAAGCCTCAATAGCCTCGAGGCAATAACCTCAAGGTTATAAGCTTCTACTTTTGGAATGCTAAAGGAAAGGAAAAAAACCATCTTGGATGAAATAGCTGACATTGATGTTATTGGACAGGAAGGGGTTCTCTCTTCTGATCTTTCTGCTCAAAGAGTTGTAAGAAAAGGGGAGTTAGAGGAATTAATTTTGAGGGAAGAAATTCATTGGAGACAAAAAGCTAATAAGGTGAAATGGGTTAAGGATGGGGATTGCATTTCAAAGTTGTTTCACAAAGTGGCTAACGGGAGACGAAACAAGAATTTCATCAAATCCTTGGAGAATGAAAGAGGTGTGGTGTTAGACAATTCCGAGAGCATCACAGAGGAGATTTTACTTTATTTCAAAAAGCTTTACTCGAGTCCTAATGGAGAGTCTTGGAGAGTAGAAGGTATTGATTGGTCTCCTATATCATAAGAGAGTGCTTCTAGGTTGGATTCCCCTTTCTCAGAAGAAGAGATCTTTATTGTTATTTTTCAGTTAGATAGGGATAAGGCGCCGGGGCCTGATGGTTTCACCATTGCAGTGTTTCAGGAATGTTGGGATGTGATCAAGGATGACTTAGTGAGGGTGTTTGCAGAGTTTCACAATAGCGGGATTATTAATCAAAACACCAATGCATCCTTCATAGTTCTTTTGCCCAAAAAAAGTCAATCAAAGAAGATTTCGGATTGTAGACCTATCAGCCTAATCACTTGTCTCTGTAAGGTAATAACAAAAGTCTTGTCAGGGCGATTGAGAGGAGTACTACATGAGACCATCCACTCTACTCAAGGTGCTTTTGTTCATGGAAGACATATTCTGGATGCAGTTCTTATAGCCAATGAGATTGTGGATGAGAAAAGGCAATCAGGGGAAGAAGGAGTTGTCTTCAAGATAGACTTTGAAAAGGTGTATGACCATGTGAAATGAGATTTTTTGGATCATGTGTTGGAGAAAAAGGGATTAGTTCTAAATGGAGGATTTGGATGAGAGGTTGTCTGTCTTCGATCTCTTATGCTATTCTAGTGAATGGTAATGCTAAAGGGTGGGTCAAGGCATCTAGAGGTTTAAGGCAAGGTGACCCTTTATCCCCTTTCCTGTTCACTATTGTTGCAGATGTGCTGAGTAGAATGTTGTTGAAAGCTGAAGAAAGAAGTTTGCCGGAGGGCTTCAAGGTAGGTAGAGATAGATTTAGGGTGTCCCATCTGCAATTCGCAGATGATACCATCCTCTTTGCTAACTCTTGTGCGGAAGAGTTGCAAACTCTTAAGAGTTTATTGTTAGTGTTCGGACAAATTTCTGGGCTTAAGGTCAATCTTGACAAGAGTAATCTTTTTGGCATCAACCTTGATCAGAATCATCTCTCTAGGTTAGCCTTGTCGCTTGACTGCAAGGCTTCAGATTGGCCTATACTTTGTTTGGGTCTTCCTTTGGGAGGGAATTCAATTGCCTGTGGATGCTGGGATCTAGTGATTGAGAGAATCTCTAGGAGATTAGACGGGTGGCAAAACGCTTACTTATCTTTCGGTGGTAGGATAACTCTTGTACACTCATGCCTTTCCCACATCCCTAGCTACTTTCTTTCTCTGTTTAAGATTCCCGCTTCAGTGGTTGCAAAAGTTGAGAGGATGCAAAATGATTTTCTTTGGTCAGGGGTTGGGGAAGGTAAAAGAGATCATCTTGTTAGTTGGGATGCAGTGTGTAAGCCGAGGGTAAAAGGAGGTTTAGGGTTTGGGAAGATTCCTTTAAGGAATTGTGCTCTTTTACGGAAGTGGTTGTGGAGGTTTCCTAGGGAGAGTACAGCTCTGTGGCATCAGGTCATTCTTAGCATCTACGGGACACACTCAAATGGTTGGGATGTCAACACTATAGTCAGATGGTCACATCGTTGTCCTTGGAAGACCATTGCACAAGTCTTTTAGGATTTTTCCAAGTATACTCGATTTGTCGTAGGAGATGAGGAAAAAATTCGTTTTTGGGAAGATTTGTGGTAGGGGGACCAAATCTTCAAAGTCCTATATCCAAGACTATTTAGAGTAGTCACGGATAAAAATATTCCTATATCTTCAATTCTTGGTTCTACCCGCCCTTTCTCATGGAACTTTAATTTCCGTCATAATCTATCCGATTCTGAGATAGAAGATCTAGAATGCCTCATGCGTTCTCTTGATTGTATGCATTTATCCACTTCCGCTTCAGATGCGACATCTTGGTCTTTATCGTCTTCAGGATTGTTTACAGTCAAGTCTTTCTTTACAGCCTTGTCCCAAATGCCTAATTCATCTCCATTTTTCCCCACTAAGTTTGTATGGAAATCTCAAGTCCCTTTCAAAGTTAAGGCCTTTATCTGGCTTGTGGCACACAAAAAGGTAAATACTAATGACTTGCTACAATTGAGGAGACCCCACAAAGCTCTTAGCCCTGACATTTGTAAGTTGTGCATGGAGCAAGGAGAATCAGTAGATCATCTCTTCCTTCATTGTTCTGTGTCGTTGGGGTTGTGGCACAGATTATTTCAATTAGCCAAAATGGATTGGGTTCCTCCGAAAAGCATTTCAGACATGATGTTCATCAATTACAAAGGTTTTGGCAAGTCCAAGAGAGGGTTAGTTTTGTGGCAAATCGTGTGCATAGCTTTAATTTGGGTTGTGTGGCGGGAAAGGAATGCTAGGATATTTGAGGACAAAGCTAGGAGTTCAGAGAATCTTTGGGACTCCATTCATTTCCTTGCTTCTCTATAGGCTTTTTGTTCCGCGTTTTTTAAGGGCATTCCCCTTAACGTATTACAACTAGATTGGCTAGCGGTGTGTAGTCCCAATGGGACGGTCTAGTCAAGGGTGATTGTGCATAGTTGACATAGTAGTGTCTTGTTATCATTTTGTGTTGTTTAGTTTCACCTTTGGTGGGAGGATTCCTCATCCTCCTTTTGTACATCTGTTTTTATCAATATATATATATGTGTTGTTTCCTATAAAAAAAAAATAAGCTTCAATATAGTGAGGCTTAAGCCTCAGTTACCCTATATTGAGGGTATAGCCTTGAGATTAATTTACATAATGTCAAACTTGAGACAAAACTGAAGGAGTAAGTCTCAACAACCTTTTAAAACACTAATGACCTACATGGAAAACTTTCAACTAGCTTCTAACAATGTCTTTGCTCAAATGCCTAAAGAACCCAAAGTAGTCACTTTAAGCTTTCTCTTAGAAGTTTCTATACCCTCAAGTTTTTCAATTCCTTTCTTCCTAAGACACAAAGCCAAGCAAGGTGGGTTATCCTCCACTCATGCCCATATTAGTCCTGTGAATTTTCTATGCCAACATGAAAGCACCTCTTTTATCATTCTTGAAGGCGCCTAAACAACATAAAAAAATGGACAAAGATCAATGTTAAGGAACCAAAAGTTGGCTAATCAACTCCTCACTCATTTTGCACATGCAACACCAATCTACTAGGAAGCCCACCTTAACACCCATACCATTTTTCCTAACCCCCTTCCCCTTTTTCTATTCTATGCATCAACTATTCAACTGTTGAAATTTCTCTCAAACTTCTAAACAAACAAACAAACAAGACCATTTTTAGGGGAGAAATTCATGAGTGAGAGCAACCTCTCTCATCTTCGTCTGGAGATCTTCTTTCAACCCAGCATCATCCCAATTTCCCTCCACCCCATAAACATTCCCCATTACAAAATTCACTATCCCCATCGCCCAATCATGAGAATCCTTAATGAACCTTAATCGCCAATGATGCTTGGCTCTATCGCATGCTAATAATTGGCAACTGGTGTTTATATGGTAAAAAATATTGAATCGTTGCTAAATCAGCAATAATATTATCAGAGCCATGAGATGTTACATCACTTAGCATTTTGGTTACAGAAAAAAGGTAGTAGAAATTATAATGACCATGATAACCATAACCCAGTGAAACAATCAGATCTTTCCCTAAAAAAAAAAAAAAAAAGAAAGAAAAAGAAAAAAAGAGTAACACTCATGAGTCATGAGAACACATGAGTCCAAGTATGTTACATGAGCAACTAGGATGGTAGCCAACCTGTGAAATAAAACAACATATCTAACAACCACATGGGCACTAATTGTCTTACTAGTTCAATGCCCCAAAGGTATTACCCTAATAGTCAACTAGCAGGTGCGACCTAGTTAGCATTAGCCTTCACCTACACCCAAAATTTCTTCTTTTATTTTACTCAATACCTCCCCTGTCTTCCTTCCAATAATTTTACCTGCCTTCCTTATAACCTAATGAAGTGTATTATCTGGGAACTTTTGGCAGAAGGGTTTTACTAACAGGACACTAGGCGGGCATACAACTATACAACTAGGGGTAGAGGGCAATAAGAGGCATGCACTGGCGAGGCCCTTGCCAAGGCTGGAAGATAAGAGAACATGTTCTCCAGCTAGGTGACACAGTAATGAACTAATAGTACTCACCACATTAAAAAATATTTAAACTTCCCATCAAATTACAAGTAGAAAAAACAGGAAAACGTACACCCAATTATATCCAAATAGAATTACCTCAATTTTTGGGTATTTTGCCAGGGCCTTTTTAGCATCAGATGCTAAAGCAAACCGCAGAAATGCATACCCCTTATTCTTCCCCGTCTTACTATTCATCATCAGCCTCACTTCCAAAACCTCACCCACTTCCTCAAAAACTTTCCTAATGTCTTCCTCCTTGGCACTCTTGTCCAACCCACCAATAAAGATCTCAGTTTTCCTCCTCTTCTGTCTCTCTAATGCCTCCATTTCCTCGCTCAGGACTACCATGCTATCCTCCACCTCAGCCACTTCCTTCGAACCACCTCCATCGCAATTCTCCACCTCTTCCTTCATTTCGCCCTGGGGATTCATATTTTCATTCTCTGATTCGCCCTTCTGATCTTTAATTGAATCCACATTTACATCTTCCATAGCAGAAATACGGGGGTTTTCAATGGTATCCTCTACCAAATTCGATACAAGACCTTCCGTCGGAATCACAGCCGCAGCTTCAGTCAGAATCTTTGGGTTAGGGTTTGGTTTTTCAACTTCATCTGCCGAACTCAAAATAGCGACTCCCTCCATTGTAACAGAAATGGGAGGGCTAGGCTTTTCAATTTCATGATCCAAGCCCGAAATCACCACCCCATCCAAGGGAGGTTTAGGGTTTTCAACTTCCTCAGCCAAACCCGAAACAACCACCCCCTCCATTGCAGCAGATACGGCAGGATCAGAATTAGGACTAGGTTTTGGCTCCGACTGTGTAGTGGAAGACCCAACCAAACCCTTTTCCACTCTTCTGGTAACCATTTTTCTGACCACCTTCTTTTTCACAACCCTGACCGTCTTCTTGGCCGGCGGAGGAGAGGTCAATGGAGGAGCATCACTTTCTTCATTGACTTCAGGCGAAGGCTCCACCAATTGAGGCACAATTATCGTTTCATTTTCGTTTTCAGTTCCAGTTCCAGTTCCAGATTGAGGGGCGGCTTCTGGAGCTGTTGGAGTTTCAACGGAATTGGCTTCAGCCGAGGTCGTTAAAGAAGGGACGGTGGTTTCACTTTCAGAAGCAGGGGCGGTGGTAGAAATGGCAGTGGCGGAGGTGGCGGCGGTCGGGGCCGGAGGATGTACGTGATCATCTGGAGCGGGGTTGGTAGGAGGGACGCTTTTCCGGGCGGTAACCCTAGGCGCTCTTCTAGGGCGAGGCCCTGTCTTGGGAGGCATTTTTTGGCAATCTAGCCTTTGTGCGCTTGTCTTTACGGAAAATATATACACTCACAGGGAGTGCGAAGGTACGCACCTATGCGAGCTAGTCCCTGGGCCTAAAACGTTATTATAGGCTGTCTTTCCTTCTGATTTCTCATTTTGATCCTTGCAGATTTTTTCCAAAATAATAATAATAATCACAACAAATAAGTCTTGATTTCATATATTTTTTTATATTGATGTTGTCCATATATGTTTAAGTTTTTGACCTAGTGTTTGGGATAAAAGAAAATTTAGGCTCCCTTTGCTAATTATTTTTCGGAACACTCTTTTGTTTCTCAAAATAACAAAATTAAAAATATATAAACAAACAAAAAAAAATTTATTCTTAAAAATAAAAAATAAAGCCCTGTTTAGTAACTGTTTTTTAAAACAATCATAAAAAATAGTTTTTAAGAATAGTTTTTTAAAATTATTCTCTAATATTTTGCAAAATAAAAGTCTTTTTAAGAACCTAAAATATTTTTAATTTATTTGTAATATTTTTTAATATATTTAAAAAATAATTTTTATGTCCACAGTTTTATTTTTAATCATTATATATATGTTTGTATAATTATTTTTTAAAATGACTCTTAAAAAAAAAAATGAAAACAAAAAACAGTTTTTGATTGTCAAACGTATTTTCCAGTTTTTTTGTTCTAAAAAATATAAAATTGTTCTTAAAAATAGCTATCAAACAAGCCCTAAGGTGTTATTGAAATATGACAATTGTTTTAAAAAATAATTATATATACATATAAAATGATTAAAAATAAATTTTTATTATTTACAACATTTAAGGTCCTATTTGATAACTGTTTTGAAACATAGTTTTTAAGAATAGTTTTTGAAAATTGTTTTATAATATTTTGTATAACAAAATTTTGTTTGAAAATTTAAAATATTTTTAACTTGTTTTAAATATTTTTAAAGTAATTTTTATGTCAAAACTTTTATTTTTAATCATATATATATATATATATATATATATATATATATATATATATATATATATATATATATATATATATATATATATATTTGTATAATTATTTTTTTAAATAGTTTTTAAAAAAGTGAAAATAATTTAAAATAGTTAAAATATGTTTTCTCAAAACAGTTTTTTATTACCAAACATGCTTTCTAATTTTTTGTTTTAAAAAATAGAAAAATATTCTTAAAAACAATTACTACACATGTTATGTCCCAAAGAACCGTTATAAAAAACTAATATAAAAAACTATTTTTAAAATTATTTTAAAAAACAATTATGTCAAGGCGACACTTCTTGACAAGCTTTTTAGAAAACATAGACAATATTTTTAGTTTATTTGGAAAAGTCGGAATGCAAATTGACATTTATTTAAGAGAAAATTGATCTTCATTTATATGGAAATTTGATTTTCTTTGTAAGGAAAATAAAATCATAAAGAAATCTTGTAGGATCCCAGATGATTTCTAAAAGATTCGTACACTATCTAAGTTGTCTAATGAAAAAAATATCAGTTAAGTTTAAAATATGTGATTTCCATTAAGGGGAGATAATTTTGAAAATTAATTAATTTATTAATGGGTTTGTGCCATTTGAAAGCCGCCGAATTCATTTACCAATGAGAACCTAACTTATCACTGAAAGCAAAAAGCGGTTGGTAAATTATAAATTTTTATGACTTTTCAGTTCATTTTTGTCCTTGTTATAAATAATTTTTTTTTTTTTTTAATAATTGAATCTTTTTATAATAAAATATAATTTCTCCACAAATGAATCGATACATTTCCATTTGAGGGCACACTTTAAACTATATGAAAAAAAAATGGTTTTATTTTTAAAAACGTTTTTAAGTTTTTTATTTTATTTTTTAAAAAAGAAAAACCTAAAATATAAAATTCTAAGAGTGACAACATTAGGAAAAACTAGTTAGTGAATCGAGAAATGGATTGGCGATCGGGATACCTATTGAGAATGTATGAGAATAAATCGTAGCACCGTTTCAAACTTGTGTACCTATGATATTTAATAAACAAGTTGAACGAACTCTAATATTTTTTATTAATTAATTAATGAATATAATAAAGAATAAAATATGACACAAAAAAAAAAAAAAACACCCAATATCATGAAAAAAATATACAAGATAATGATTTTTAGTCATTTTATTAGGAAAATAATTTTTTTGCAATATTATTTATAGAACATACATTCCAATTCAATTTTATTTGTAGAAAATGACTTTTATTTAATGTTTATTAAAAATGATTTTTTTTTTTTTTTTTTTTTTTTGCAATTTTTTACTAGAAAACTTTCCAATTGAAATCATTATTATTATTATTATTATTATTATTATTAAAATTCAATTTTATTAAAAAATGTTTTAGTTATTTTTTTTTTCAAAAAATGATTTCATGTCTTTTAAAAGAAATTCAATTTTTTTTTAATTAAAAGTAACAGTTTTAATTTAATAAAAGAAGGATTTCAATTTATTAACAAAAATAATTTGGGCTTTATTAAAAAAATACTTTCAATTTTATTTTATTTTAAAAAGTTTTTGTTAAAAATTTATTTCAAATCATAAATAAAATGATTATTTTTTTCTTTTGCAATTTTTTAATAGAAATTTTCCAATTGAAATCATTATTATTTTTTAAAAAAAAATCAATTTTATTTAAAAAATGGTTTTAGTTTTTTTTTTTTTTTTTTTTTTAAAAAAAAATGATTTCTTGTTTTTTAAAATAAATTCAAATTTTTATTAAAAGTAACAGTTTTAATTTAATAAAAGAAGAATTTCAATTTATTAAAAAAAATTGGATTTATTAAAAAAAATTCTTTCAGTTTTATTTTATTTTTTAAAGTTTCAGTTTGTTAAAAATTTATTTCAAATCATAAAAGAAAATGATTTTATCTTTATTAAAAACTTAGTTTGAGTTTGAGTTTTATTTTTATTTTTTTTTAAATGGTTTCTATTATAAAATATGAAAACTTATTGGATTAAAAGAACTTGTGAATGATCATGTAAATATTTTTGTAACTCCCTATAAAAAAGGGAGACCGTTAATGAAATATTTATTTTCTCATATATTTTCTTCCCATTTTTTTTCTATGATTCTTCTATTTTGTAACATGTCATTAGCATGATGTACTAACAAAAGTTTGAAATATCATTTTTTTTTTCAAGTCTTCTACATCAAATATTATGAGAAGATATATCATAATATAAGTTTTTTATTTTTTATGTAATTACTATAATTATGCATCGGTTTACAATGTTTGATTACCTACATTTTAATCATTCATAGTCTAAAGCTATGTAAAATAAATGTTAAAAGTCATTTACCAAAAGTTATATGAAAAATATTGTGTTTATCTATACTAAAAAACTATGCAATTATTATTATTATTTATAACCAAAAGTTATGAATGAGTCAAAGGCTATAAAAATTTAGTGTTATTATATATAGCAAAAAGCTATATCTTATTATTATTTTTCATAACCAAAAGCTATGAATATAAGAATATTAACGATATTCATATTAGTTAGAGACTTTAGCTAAAAGAAAAAGTTACTATTTGTTAGGTTTGACCTTGTTCACCTATCTAGGTCCTGACTTAAATTTTTTCAATCAATCATGCTACTCTAGTTAAGATTATTTATTCATTTTTCAATGATACATGATTGCTTTTATTTATTATTGTTTATATTACAAATATAATGGATTTAAACCGGTAGATTTTATTTTTATTAAAAAATGTTTAAAACATTATCTAAGAGATTTCTTTATTGTTAATTAAATTTGTCTTATATATTTATATTCTTTTGAACATTTTTATGTCTTATTGTATAATTTTGTAAAATTCATATAGTAAAAAATTAAGTAAAAAAATAATTCATAGTTTGAAATTATACAATATTTACTTTAAAATTTTTCTAGTAATAAAATTATTATGGCTTGAAGCATTAAAAAAAGCATGTAGATATTATTTACATATTTTTATAATAAAAAATTAATATTTTGCAAATGATAAGGTATATAAATAATTTTTCATTCTGTTGTATATGCATAACAATTTTTTTATAATTATATAGCTAAAAACTATATAAAGAATATTACCTGAAGTTAATATCTTATATATTGTTTCAATGTTTTTTTTTAAAAAAAAAAATAGAAAAAAATGATTTCTACGCTAGTAGAAACTTAAAATCATATTGATGATTAAAAAAAGGTTCAAAATACTAATGCAACAAATCTAAAATCCATAAGCATATAGAGAAAAAAAAAGAAAATAAACAAAGGGTATAATAACCCAAAAACTACAAATTAGTTTAAACATGTTAACCCATGCAACTCTCATCCATGTTAATCAAGAATATATACAATAATTTTATTTATGAAAATGCCAAAGAAAAAAAGTAAGGAAAATATACTAAATGAGTGTAGTGAGTATGATAATGGTAGAAGAGACTCTAATATACACAAATTTGGCTTTTCAATCTTCTACTTTTCAATGCAATAGTCCTCTATCCAAAACTAGTTTCTACAAAGAAACTTAATATGACTCTCCTCTCAAAAATACAATCCTCCTCTTAAAGAAGAGCCAAACATACCAAATTAATCCTACAACAAAATGGGGTTAGTAAATAGAAAAAAACAACCCCAATGTTATCCTTAATTACTACCAAACAACCATTACCATCACTCGAGCACTTGAGGACTACTTGAGTGCTCTGGTAAAATCCAAAGAATCGGAGAACGGATTTCTACAACTCCAGCTCCATGGGAACTACCCTCTAGTTGGGGACTATGCTTGAATGCCTTATGATTGTTCAAATCACTTACTTAGTCTCCATGGTTTACATAGATTAATAAAATATAGATTTTTACATGGATTATTAAAAGAGAGCACACATTAAAGAGCATTTATATTCATTCTTGAGGTCATGGGATAAATAAAATACCTTACAAAACTAAGGTTAGCACACCCTAAAAAGGTTCTAATATGCTTTTGCTAACCTATGGATCTGATACAGTTGTAGGGAATCCTAGATCATTTGATGCGACCTTGATCCATAGGCTAAGTACCAAGGTAATTTTATTAGCAAATTTTCAAAAAGATTATATATATCTTAATAAGAAATAATAAAAAATTATCCTTTCGCACGAAATCCATAATCCATAATCCATTTTTGAGTTTGTTTGGGTATTAAGCCTTTTATATTTATCAATCTAATGAGTTTCAAGTTGTTTTCTTTGTTGTTTGTAGCTATCTCAACAAAGTTAACATACATCAACCCTCAAAGGATGTTAGTGATGGTAAAAGGATGAGGACACCTCATGCTTGATATTTCAAAGGATGACATACTTGATGATACTACAATCATAAACATCCCCAAGTTCAATGAGTTGGTTAAGGGGGGATCAAAATGCACATTACATACTTATACCCTCCATCATATATTAGCACTGGATATGGTTGTTTATTATGATGTAATTCTTTGATACACAAGTTTGAGTTCATAAGCAATGAGGTAACATACTTCCACCCTATTCTTTTCACTCGTTCTACACATTGGGGACAATGTGTAACCTAGGTTGAGGGGGGATGGTATGTTAGCCCACCTAATTTTATTTTTTTTTCAAAAGTTTGCTTGCTATCTTTGGTTAATTAATGAGATTCTTGATTTGCCTTAGTGACTCATGGTTTATTTTGCATGAGAATGCTTTAAGTAGCATTATGTTTTTAGAATTTGAGAAAAGATGTAGTTAGAGCAAGAGTATTAGTTTGCTTACCTTTTCTTTTTATACCTTCAAGTGCAAAAATAGTTAGGTTGAATCCTTGGGATACCTTCAATTTTTCTTTGATGGTTATGTTCTATTTAAGACTCAAAGCACACACAAAGTATTTCTAACCTTATGGTATCTTGATTAAGATAATTTCTTTAGCTTAAAAGGAGTTGTTCTTAAGCAACAAGAGGAGAAAATAATATATATAATAAAAAAAATGAAAATGACTAATTTAAGCTTGAGCAATTATTGGAGGGGGTAATGGCCTTGTGTCTTCAAGCCCTAGTGCCTGAAACCAATTGGTTAGAAGTCATCAATATCTTGCTCGTTACACAAGCTAAACATAGTTTTGAAAAAAGAAAAAAGAATAGAAATAAATATTTGGGAAATTCAACCTTGTTCTACCTTGAGCTAGGGTGATACATGAGGATTAAGTGGCCTATAAAGGTCCTCAATACCTGGTACCTTGGGTGAAAACTCGGGAGTTGCCTATGGATCCCTATTGAGCCATATAGAAGGGGATTTCCTAAACTAAGAAAGAAAAACCAAAATAAATTTTCTTTCCTCTTTAACTTAATGAATGATGAAATCTAAGTTTAAGAAAAATTCTTAAGAAGAATACTATAAGGGGACACCAAAATTAAGCACATGAGATTTAGGTGGAAAGAACTAATAAAAGGAAAATCAGGAGACACTAAGGGGAATGCTAAACATGGATGCATGTTTATGTATAAAAAGATAAGGTGAGAAAACTAAAAGATTGCATATCTTCTGTCATCTTGCTCAATTATAGGAAATTTGACTATTTGAGTATCTTGTGTGTGAAACATGCTATGTTGAGTCATTGTAGTTTCATGAATTCCATTACATATTTTTCTTTCTTTTTACTCTTTCTATTTGTTGGGGACTAGCAAAGTTTAGGTTGAGGGGGATGATTAGAGTCAAAATATGTGCTCTAATGGCACATATTCGATATGATTTATGCACCATTAGACACTCAAATCATTCGACCTAACCCAAATTGTTGCTAAGGCCCTAGCCATGAGTTTAACTTGCATTTTAGAGATTTATCTTAGGTTTAAGGAAAAAAATGCTGCAAGTTGAATCGCTTTAGATTTTGAAAGATCAAGAAAAGGTTTAAATGAGGAAATGGGCGAGTCAAGACTCATGGATTATGAGGAAAGATAAGCGAACATGGATAATGAGGCATGAAACAAATTCATCAAGTTGCATGAAAATTTAGAATTCAAAATCTGGTGGCAACATGTACTCTGAATTTGAAGCGAAATTTAGAACACTTTCCGAATTCCATTTTAGGCAAGCTATATCGCTTCGAAGCTCTAGAAGTCAAAAATCCAACGCTTTAAATGATGTACAAATCGGAGCTCAAATGAAGAAGTTATGACCATTTGAAGATAAATATGCAGAGTTAAAGGACTATTTTGAAATGATTTCGAAATCCAATTCGAAATGACCCCAATTTTGAATTCATACATTGCCACATTGATATTTCACCTCCTCTACTTCAGGAATTGCATCTTGGGCACTTCATCCGCCTTAAGTGGGCCCTACACGACTATAAATAATGATTTTATTATTTTTTTAGTTATTTTTAGATAATTATTTGTAAAATAAGTGGCCAGTAGGAATATGCCATGTGTTATATTTTTTGGTGGAAACTATAAAAACTCGATATTTAGGTTTTTTAAGAGTTCTTGATTTTTTAGGAGTAGAGATGGTTCGACGATTCTTGGAAGACCTTGAAGGTTTTTCTTGGTTTGTCTTTATTATTATTATTATTATTATTCTTATTATTGTATAAATTTTTGTTTTTAATTTCTTTGAAATCAAGAATGGTTCTTTCTTATTCTTTTCTAGCCTATGTATGTGAAGACATGCCCATAAGAGGCTAAAAAGCCATCTTGGGGTGAAACATGAAAACCTAGGGTTAGATCCAAAGGGAAACAATGGGTTAAATCAGATTAATAATGGAATGAATGAAAGGTTATGACACTAATATGAGATCAAAATACCCTCTAAAGTTAGTTTGATTTAGGAGATAATACAATTGCATATTCCTTGATAATAGGGATTCTTGGTCATTTTTGATCTCTAGTTATCAAAGGTTTTGTCATTATTATCTACCATAAGACAAATCTACACGGAGTGGTAAAAACTTAAAAACCTTAGACCTAAACTTAGATTCTATGTCCATTCATCTATTAGGTAATTCAATAAAATAAAATATTAAAAGTTAGTATATGGATCAACAATGAGGTGTGGAACTTAGGTTAATTTCATTAGACCATGCATTTTGATTACCCTAAGACTAATAAATTATATACTCTTGTTTCGCCTAAAGGTTTATACTCGAAGTTGGATTGTGGATCCCCAATATTGATTAATTGAATTAAAAACCAATAATTATTCTATAATTTAGATAGGTTTATTTAGGAAATTTTCATCCATATTTTATTATGATTTATTTGAATTAGATTTTTTTTTTCTTTTAGTAAATAATTAATCCTTTGAATCTAAAAACAAATAAACATATTAGAGATGATCTTAGAGGACGACAACCCGGAATTCTACAAAGTCGTGGTTACTCTATCTCTAGTTTTTCTTGGCTGGAGTTATCATGTATTTAGGCTTTAGTATTTTATTTACAACATAGATTTACGGTCACTAGCTTCATGTGTTCCTTACATGATGGTGAACAGAACGAGAACCAATGTAATGGTATACCATAGGTTAACAACTACCTTATTGATTAGGTTTATAGATTATCATTACTTCCACTAAAGGTATTGAAAGTCAAAACATTTTTCCTTGTTAACAAGGGTCATATTACTAGAGTCCTAATTATTTTTTCTTTTAAAACAAAAAAATTCAAATCACATATGTAAGCAAACATATACAATATGAAAAATTATTTCCCAATTTCATTATCTCACAAATTTGACCAAACTTTTTGTTTGTTTTTTTTTTTGAAACTTTCAAAAGAAAATTATACTTGACCATTCATAAAAGAAATATTTTTGTATTAGTCCCCTTACTTGAACTCAAATTCTAAAGATCAAAGTGGTATAATTTCCTACAAATCACCAGAGAAATTAGAAGGGTTCTTTAAACTAATGTTCTAATAATAATTGCATTCTAAGTATGTTTTATATATATATATATATATATATCTATATATATACATAACTTATTCACACATCTAGGGAAAAATATCATATTTCCATTATTTAATTGTTTTGAATTTATTGTCCTAAACTTTTCAAAATCCCTCACTTATAATTAATCTAATTTAAATTACCTTAATTTAGTTTGATTTAATTTAATTTATCTAAGTTAGGCAAATTTAATTTATTCTAGACTCCTAACATAATAAAATTTCAGGCCTTTAATATTTTTATATTAGATTAGTTTTTTTTTTTTTTTAAACTCTATTTCCTATACAAACACTCCATCAAAAGTTTCTTTCACTTCCGCTATGCATGCACACCAATGCACAATACCACATGAAAGTCTTAGCTTAACAATCAAATTAAATCTTCCATATATTCCCTAACAAATTCTATTTCCTCTAAATAAAGAATTTCACTATGAACCAAATTATATTTCCTTTAAATAGAGAATCTTTCTATGCACCAAACTTTAGGTTTCATGTAGTTCTACTTCCTATATACTTGGAATCTTATTGTATGGATACCAATCTCTAGACTTTAGCCTTCAATTTTTATTTTTATTTTATTTTTTTAATATAATTCTTATCTCTTGTACATAAGAATTTCTATTTACATAGATATCCATTACTCAAAAATCCTATATTAAAAAAAAAAAAAAACTCCACTACTTCACATAGAAATTTTCTTTTAGGTTTCGACAACAAAGCATGAAGCTCTCTATGGTTATTATTATTATTAAAACTACACTACTTCACATTGAAATTTTTGTTTAGGTTTCGGCAACAAAGCATGAAGCTCTCTATGGTTATTATTATTTTATTCTATCATTCTAGATTTAATCACTTTCAATTTATTTTCTTAATTTCTTGCTTCAATTAATTCTTTCTGAATCTTATTAGGAAACTAAAGTTTCTAAGAAGAGCTAAAAAAAGAAAAAAAGAAATAGAATCCTTAAGAAGTATCACTTACCATAAAGTTTTTGTGGAAGAACAGAAAAAAAAAAAAAATCAAAATCAAAATCAAAATCCTCATTTTCCTTACTTAAATCTGGGACCCTAGATTCCACTGTATATGATCTCTAAAGCGTATGAGAGTTTAGAAACGATTCTTTAGAATGTGAGTTTACTATTTATATTTTATTATTTATTTTAAGCTAAAGCCCAAAGTTAAGTCCATAATTAAAAATATGATCTTTTAGGCTTAGGGTATTATATCATCCCCTCCTTAAAAAAAAGGTTTAGTACTCTAAACTTGTGTACCTAAAGTATGAAAGATGTTTGGGTATTTATCCTTTATCCCTTCCTCTAGTTCCCACATAGCCTCTCTTTCTGAGTGATTACTCCACTGAACTTTCACCAACTTAACTACTGCTCGTTGAAGAAACTTGTCCATTTTATCAACAATTCAAATAGGAAACTCTTCATAACTTAAGTTTTTTGCCAAGTAAAGGGACTTA
This sequence comes from Vitis rotundifolia, assembly GCA_030254885.1. NCBI lineage: Eukaryota > Viridiplantae > Streptophyta > Magnoliopsida > Vitales > Vitaceae > Vitis > Vitis rotundifolia. The sequence goes on from CM058158.1 coordinate 2,893,624, forward strand.
AGTTCTACTGTGTGAGAAGGATCATGCACAAAATTTCCTTACAGTTGAAACATGGAAGACATTAGAAATCCTCTCCAAACTTGGGGGCAAGGCAATTCAATAGGCTAAATTACCAATCTTCTCTAAAATCTCAAAAAGTCCCATATATCTAGGACTCAACTTCCCTTTCTTTCTAAACCTTATTACTGTTTTCATAGGCGAAACCTTGAGGAACACATGATCCCCAACTTGAAACTCTAAATTCTATCTTTGTTTGTTTGCATAACTTTTCTATCGACTTTAAGCAATTTTTAGTCTTTCTCTAATCAATGCAACTTTTTTTATAGTTACCTAAACTAACTCTAGACCTAGGAACTTCCTCTCACCAATGTCATCCCAACAAATTGAGGACTTACACCTCCTGCCATACAAAGCCTCAAATGGTGCCATACTAATACTAGCTTGATAGCTATTATTATAAGCAAACTCCACTAAAGGCATCTGGTCTTCTCAACTACCTCCCAAGTCTAGGATACATGCTCATAGCATATCCTCTAATATTTGAATCACCCTTCCTGATTAACCATCTGTTTGTGAATGAAAGGCAATATTGAAACTTAATTGACTTCCCAAGGCTTTTTGTAAGCTCTTTCAAAATCTAAAGGTTAAGCGGGTATCTATGTTTAAAACAATGGATACTAGAACTCTATTTAATCTTACAATCTCCTTAACACATAAGAAAGCCAATTTGTTTAGAGGAAATGTAGTCTGAATAGGTAAAAAATGAGTTGATTTTGTTAGTTTATCAATAATCACCCATACCACATTATTACCTCCCAAAGACTTAGGTAGCCTAGAAACAAAATCCATTATGATATGCTCCCATTTCTACTCAGGAATGGGAAATGGTTGCAATTGTCCTACTGGGCATTAATGCTCAGCTTTGACTTGTTGATAAGTTAAACACTATGATACAAAATGGGCAATATCTTACTTTAGACCAGGCCGCAAATAAAGTTGTCTCCTGCCTTTATACATCTTAGTCCTACTAGGATGAATTGAAAATTCCTGAGTTATGAGCTTTTTTTATAATTTCTCCTCAAATTCCCAACTTGGGGAACACAAAGTCTGCTCTTGAACTTCAAGATCCTATCATCTGAAAGTACAAACTCGGGCTTAGTGTTCATTTTTACACCATCCATGATCTTTACAAACTATGGATTATCCTCTTGTGATAACTTAATTCTCTCAACCACATTGGGTTGTACACTATGTCTAACTAGCAATACCCCATAATCTCAAACTATAAATTGAGCCCTAAGTTCTCTAAATCATGCAATAAATATGGTTGTCTTCTTGCTATGGTTGCTAAAGATCCCATAGACTTCCTACTTAAAGCATCGACAACTACATTCACCTTACTAGGGTAATACAAAATAGTGCAATCATAGTTCTTAAGGAGTTTAATCCACTTTCTTTATCATATTGTAGACCCCCCTCAGCAGACCCTTCTCAGATTTATTTATTTATTTTATTATTATTTTTTTGGCCACCCTAAAAGGAGCCGTTCTAGGCCGCTAAATGGGATGGCAGGAGCAGGGGGCTGGTGAAAACACGTCTCTGACCAAGAGCAGAGAGAGGGTAGCAGTTTGAAAAAGAAGAAAACTAGCTGAAAAAGAGAACAGAGTACTGGAGGGAGTTTTCAGGGGCAGAAAACAGAGAAAGGGACAGGATTTTGGGGAGAATTTTTCGGTTTTTCTTGGAGGGTGAAGCTGGCTAAGGAAGGAGATATTTTTTTCGTTTTCGAAGGGCATAGATAGCTTCAGGAGGAAGCTGGTTGAGGGAGCGGAATGAGAGGACCGTGAGGAAGAGAGCTGGGAATGGAAAGATTATAGAGATGAGATTAAGAGTTCGAAACCAGGCATAACAATGCTTAAAGGGAGCTGTCTAGGTACGATTACTGAAGCTTCATGTTCTCCTATCTTCATATTGTTTTCCTTTTGGTTTCTGCATATTATTTTGTTGACTGAATCTGAATATCAGAAACCATCATGTTATTGTTGAGTCTGAGATTGTTTTTATGCTTCCACTGTTTGGGTTATGCTCTGGTTTCTTTGTCTCTATTTTATACCAGATTTGCAGCATTTAGAGGTATTATTTACATTCCTATTTTGGACCCCATTTTGAGATTTCTATACATTGGCTCTCAAGTTCACTGGTAACTGCTGAAGTGAAGCTTCACTTGTTGACCTGGTGATTTATGTTTATGTCTTGTTTCTCTGGTTGTTATTTTTGCTGTGATTTTCCTATGTTCCTGTTGACCATCCATGGTGTACATCAAGTGGTGCACTTCCACCTAGGGCTGCTCTGATCTGTTAGATAACGTACCATTGATTGGAGGAGCTATGAAAAGAAAGAAAAGTTGAATCAGTCTCAAAATGCTTTGAGAAGGCTAGTTGCAGTTGGGTTAAAGTTGCAGGGCATGTAAGCTGCTTCATGTCTAGGAATCATTATATGGCAATATCTAGGAATCATTATATGGTAGTGAATGGAAGACTTTTTGGTGGGCCATACCTAGAATATATATGCCCATTTTTCTTTTGGTCTCACACGTTTTCACAAGTTGTTTTCTTAAAATAACTTTCAAATTTCTAGATTTTCAATCACTTCAATCTTCAAATTAATTTTTCAAAAATTCTAACTTCCAAATTTATTTTAATTTAATTTTTAAAATGTCATCTTAAAATATATCTTCCAAAAAAAATTCAAATTTCCAAATTCGTTTTTTTCATTTCATCTTTAAATAATTCTTCAAAATTCCAATTCCCAAATTTAATTTCCATTTTCTAAATTTCCAATTTTCACAATGATTTATCTAATCATTATTATTATTATTATTATTATTATTATTCCATTTATTTATTTATTCACTTATTCATTTATTTAAAATTCCATCTCTAAATAATTCTTCAAATTTTCAACTTCTAAATTCAATTTCCAATTTACAAAATTCCAATTTTACATTTATTTATTCAATCATTATTATTTTCGTTATTATTATTATTTTATTTATTCATTTATTTAAAATTTCATCTCTAAATAATTTTTCAAATTTCCAATTCTAAATTCAATTTCCAAATTCCAAAATTCCAATTTTCGCAACTATTTATCCTATTTTTCGTTATTATTATTATTCTATTTATTTATTTATTTTTTAAACTCCGTCTTTAATTAATTCTTCAAATTTTCGATTTCCAAATTTAATTCCCAATTTCCAAAATGTCAATTTTCACATTTATTTATTTAATCATTATTATTCTCGTTATTATTATTATTTTATTTATTTATTTATTTATTTATTAAATTCCATCTTTAAATAATTATTCAAAATTTTAATTTTCAATTTTCACATTTATTTATTCAATTTTCATCTTTTATTGATTGCTATACATGATTGATTTATTCCACTCTATGACATGCATGTGATTATTCTGTCTTTGTTTACTAACCTTTGTTAACATGAAACAAATCAGCTCATCACTCAGGTACACTCTTTGCTTCTCTTGTTCATTCGATTATTTTGTTTTGATTGATATTCATTCGGGCATCCGTGTTTAATTAATCAATTGCCACACGTGCTTAATTTTATTAGTAGAGACCCATTTTAGGGGCTTAGAGGGGTGCTACAGTTTTTATCGTACCTTCTCGATAAGTAACCTAACCCCTGAGCCTAGACTCGATTTTTCACAGACCTGTTTTTCCTTCAGGAGTCACACTTAGGGTTTTCTTTCTTATTTTGTTTACCCTTTAAAAATAAAACAAAAACAAGTGGCGACTCCAAGTCATTTTCTAAAAAATAAATCATTTTCAAATAAAAAGCGAGTTCGCCATCGAGTGGGAGTGCATGAGGGCAAATGGCGGGTCCACACATATATTCAATTCTTTATGAGAGAATAAATACTTCAAGCTCTTATGGTCTTTATAAATTTCACATGTTTCACCATACAAATAATGTCTCCAAATTTTGATAGCAAAAACCACAGTTGCCAACTCCAAATCATGAGTAGGATAGTTCCACTCATAAGGTTTCAATTGTTTGGAGGCATAGCCAATGGCCTTCCTATGTTGTGTAAGTACACAACCAAGTCCCTGGTTTGAGGCATCACTAAAGATAACATAACCCCATGAACTTGAAGGAATAGTAAATATTGGAGTAGTCACCAATTTATTTTTTAGTTCTTCAAAACTATGCTCACATTCATCAGGCCATATGTACTTAGTTTTCTTTTGAGTAAGTTTGGTTAGAGCTAGGGCAATCTTAGAGAATCCTTTTATGAAACGTTTGTAATATCCAATCAATCCTAAAAAGCTTTTAACCTCAATTACAATGGTAGACCTTTTCCAACTAACCACAACCTTCACTTTAGCCTTCAATTTTTTTTTTTTTTTTTTTTATACGCTTTTTATCTCCTATGCACAAGAATTTCTATTTACATGGATACCCTTCTTTGGCCATATTTTCTTGGGATGGTATTTCATATGCTACTAGCATTTCACATAAATTTGATTAATAGTAAGTGTTGCATACAACACACTTATGCCAATTTTTTTTTTCTAATAACTTTTCTAACACTTTGAGAGTCTTAATATGCAGTGGATTGATTGTGAAAAAAATTACTATACTTTTTTTACAAATGATTGATATTAATGACAGGTTTAACGTCTGTAGCACTATCAGCTACTATAATGTCAAACATATTAAAGATAATATATACGAAGCAAAAGCAAAAAGAAACTATTTTAGGTTGGTGACTTTGAAAACAATGCATCCAAATGACAAAGAATTTCGTTCCTATGATATTGTGGAAACTTTGAATAAGCAGTATGTGTTGGCTAGCTATCATAGTTATGTAGAATCTGGACAACGTATAATTGTTTTTGAACACCACATCATCCTGCAAGATTGGGTCCAACAACACCAACTTATAATCAGACATAGACTTAACCAGGAATTGATATCAATTCTACGATATTTTTGTAATAAATATTTTATTTATTTTTTAATATTTTTTTTATTTATTTTAAATATTTTTATTTAATTAATATTTCCTATCCAATGACATGTTTGAAGGCATTCAATACTTGGTATCATGAAAGAAGTTGGAAGATGAATATGATATGGATAATGTAGTAGTGGTGAATAGTTGAGGGAAAATCAAATGATGATGTGATGACAATATGAGACTAGATCTTTAGTTTATGCAGAATAATATTGCACGTGTGTTGCACGATATTTTAAACAACTACTATGGGGTCGAAATGAATCAAACTAATGATTTCAGATTGCTTATTGATGTTTTAAGGGATGCATGAGCATTTCATGAGTAAGATTATTCATATATTAATTTTTTATTATTTTAATTTATATTAATTATTAATTATTGGTTTCATTTGTTGTACAGTGATGTTTTCACGACCAGACATAAGCATCCCTTATTTATGACCCTTGCTTGCCGTATTGCTTTTCGTTTACTCGCTCACGTACCACTACTTCAATATAGCAAATCATCAAACGTTTTGCCTTTTACGAAAACTTTGACACATATTTATGCAAGATATCCATGTATGAGCTCTTCATGGACCCAATGGGTGAAAAATAGTAATAGACCAAAGTATAGCCAAAAATTGAAAAGGGTTTTGGCATGACCAAGTTCTCATTATTCAAATTACCCTTAGTCATTTTTTTGTCTTCAAGCAAAATCTTGTAACTCATGAGGCCGTGGTAAGTTTAATTTATTTCTATTTTATTTATACATTATTTTATTTTATAAATCTAAAAGATATATGTTTATTTAATGTAGGAAAATGTTCAAGTTTTAGACGAAGAGTTAAACCTTCTTTGGCCTTGTTTTCTTGGGATGGTATTCCATATTCTACTAGTATTTCACATAAATTTGATTAATAGTAAGTGTTGCATACAACATACTTATGTCATTTTTTTTAATAACTTTTCTAACACTTTGATAGTCTCAATGTGCAGTGAATTGATTATGAAAAAAATTACTATACTTTTTTCATGAATGATTGATATTAATGACAGGTTTAATGTCCATAGCACTATTGCTACTATAATGTCAGACATATTAAAGATAATATATATGAAGCAGAAGCAAAAGAAAATTATTTTAGGTTGGTGACTTTGAAAACAATACATCCAAATGATAAAGAATTTCGTTCCTATGATATTGCGAAAACTTTGGATAAGCAGTATGTGTTGGCTAGCTATTATAGTTATGTAAAATCTGGACAACATATATTTGTTTTTGAACACCACATCAGCCTACAAGATTGATCCAACAACACCAACTTGTAACCGGACATAGACTTAACGTAGAATTAATATCAATTCTACGGTATTTTTGTAATAAACATTTTAGTTATTTTTTAATATTTTTTTATTTTATATATTTTCATTTAGTTAATATTTCCTATCCAATGACATGTTTGAATGTATTCAATACTTGGTATCATGAAAGAACTTGGAAGATGGATTTGGTATGGAGAATGTAGTGGTGGTGAATAGTAGTAGGAAAATCACAAGATTATGTGATGACAATATGAGACTGTATCTTCGGTTTATGCAAAATAATATTGCACGTGTGTTGTACGACATTTTGAACAATTGCTATGACCTCGAAATGAATAAAACTAATTATTTCAAATTGCTTATTGATGTTGTAAAGGATGCACGGGCATTTCATGAGTAAGATTATTCATATATTAATTTTTTTTATTATTTTAATTTATATTGATTATTAATTGTTGGTTTCATTTGTTGCACAATGATGTTTTTGCGACCATACATAAGCATCCCTTATTTATGACCCTTGTCGTACTGCTTTTCATTTACTCACTCACATATCTATGCTTCAATATAGCAGATTATGAAGTGTTTTGACCTTTAGGAGGACTTTGGCATATATTATTGCAAGATATTCATGTATTAGCTCTTTATGAACCCTATGGGTGAAAAATAATACTCGATTAAATTATAGCCAAGAATTGAAAAGGGTTTTGGCTGGCCAAGTTCTCATTATTCAAATTACCTTTGGTCATTTTTTATCTTCATGGGAAATCTTGTAACTCATGATGCCATGGTAAGTTTAATTTATTTATACATTATTTTGTTTTATAAATCTAAAAGATATATGTGGTTATGTAATATAGGGAAATTGTCAAGTTTTAGACGAAGAGTTAAACCTTCTTTGGCCTGGTTTTCTTGGGATGGTATTCTATATGCTACTAGCATTTCACATAAATTTGACTAATAGTAAGTGTTGCATACAACATACTTATGCCAATTTTTTTTTTATTAACTTTTCTAACACTTTAAGAGTCTTAATGTGCAGTGGAGAGATTGTGAAAAAAATTACTATACTTTTTTTTACGAATGATTGATATTAATGACAGGTTTAACGTCCATAACACTATCAACTACTATAATGTCAGACATATTAAAGATAATATATATGAATCAAAATAAAAAAGAAACTATTTTAGGTTGGTGACTTTGAAAATAGTGCATCCAAATGACAGAGAATTTCGTTCCTATGATATTGTGGAAACTTTGGATAAACAGTATATGTTGGCTGGCTATCATAGTTATGTAAAATCTGGACAACACATAATTGTTTTAGAACAACACATCAACCTATAAGATTGGATCCAACAACACCAACTTGTAATCAAACATAAACTTAACGAAGAATTGATATAAATTCTACGGTATTTTTGTAATAAACATTTTATTTACTTTTTAATTTTTTTTTATTTTATATATTTTTATTTAGTTAATATTTCAAATCCAATGACATGTTCGAGGGTATTCAATACTTGGTATCATCAAAGAAGCTGGAAGATTGATTTGTTATGGATAATGTAGTAGTGGTGAACAGTTGAGTGAAAATTAAAAGATTATGTGTTGACAATATGAGACTAGATCTTCAGTTTATGCAGAATAATATTGCACGTGTGTTGCACGACATTTTGAACAACTGCTATGAGTTCGAAATGAATCAAATAAATTATTTCATATTGCTTATTGATGTTTTAAGGATGCACGAGCATTTCATGAGAAAGATAATTCATATATTAATTACTTATTATTGGTTTCATTTGTTGTAAAGTGATGTTTTCACAACCATACATAAGCATCCCTTATTTATGACCTATGCTTGCCGTACTGGTTTTCGTTTGCTCACCCACGTATCTCTACTTTAATATAACAGATCATTAAACATGTTGGCCTTTAGGAGGACTTTGACACATATGTTTGCAAGATAGCCAAGAATTGAAAAGGGTTTTGGCATGGCCAAGTTCTCATTATTCAAATTACCCTTGGTCATTTTTTGTCTTCATGGAAAATCTTATAACTCATAATTCCGTGGTAAGTTTAATTTATTTCTACTTTATTTATACATTATTTTGTTCTATAAATCTAAAAGATATATGTGTTTATGTAATGTAGGGAAATGGTCAAGTTTTAGACGAAGAGTTAAACCTTCTTTGGCCTGGTTTTCTTGGGATGGTATTCCATATGCTATTAGCATTTCACATAAATTTGATTAATAGTAAGTGTTGCATACAATATACTTATGCCATTTTTTTTATTAGCTTTTCTAACACTTTAAAAGTCTCAATGTGCAATTAATAGATTGTGAAAAAATTACTATACCTTTTTTTACAAATGATTGATATTAATGTTATGTTTAACGTCCGTAGCACTATCAGCTACTATAATGTTAGACATATTAAACATAATATATATGAAGCAGAAGCAAAAGGAAACTATTTTAGGTTGGTGACTTTGAAAACAGTTCATTCAAATGACAGATAATTTCGTTCCTATGATATTGCGGAAACTTTGGATAAGCAATATGTGTTTGTTGGCTATCATAGTTATGTAGAATTTAGACAACGTATAATTATTTTTGAACACCACATCAGCTTATAAGATTGGATCCAACAACACTAACTTGTAATAAGATATAGACTTAACCAAGAATTGATATCAATTCTACAGTATTTTTGTAATAAACATTTTATTTACTTTTTAATTTTTTAATTTTATATATTTTTATTTAGTTAATATTTCATATCAAATGACATATTTAAAGGTATTCAATACTTGGTTTCATAAAAAAAGTTGGAAGATAGATTTGGTATGGAGAGTGTAGTAGTGGTGAACAGTAGAGGGAAAATCACAAGATTATATCATGACAATATGAGACTAGATCTTCGATTTATGTAAAACAATATTGCACGTGTGTTGCACGACATTTTGAACAACTGCTATGGGCTTGAAATGAATCAAACTAATGATTTTAGATTCCTTATTGATGTTTTAAAGGATGCACGAGCATTTCATGAGTAAGATTATTCATATATTAATTTTTTTATGATTTTAATTTATATTAATTATTAATTGTTGGTTTCATTTGTTGTACAATGTTGTTTTCACGACCATTCATATACCTCCCTTATTTATGACCCCTGTTTACCATATTGCTTTTCATTTGCTTGCCCACGTATCTTTGCTTCATTATAGCAGATCATCAAATGTGTTTGCCTTTAGGAAGACTTTGCCACATATTTTTGCAAGATATCTATGTATTAGCTCTTCATGGACTGAATGGGTGGAAAATAATAATAGACCAAATTATGCAAATAATTGAAAAGAGTTTTGGCATGACCAAGTTCTTATTATTCAAATTACCCTTGGTCATTTTTTGTCTTAATGGGAAATCTTGTAACTCATGATGCCGTGGTAAGTTTAATTTATTTCTATATTATTTATACATTATTTTATTTTATAAATTTAAAAGATATATGTGTTTATGTAATGTAGTGAAATGCTTAACTTTTAGATGAAGAGTTAAACCTTCTTTGGCCTGGTTTTCTTGGGATGGTATTCCATATGCTACTAGCATTTCAAATAAATTTGATTAATGGTAAGTGTTGCATACAACATAATTATGTTAATATTTTTTAGTTAACTTTTTTAACACTTTGAGAGTCTCAATGTGCAATGGATAGATTGTGAAAAAATTACTATACTTTTTTTACTAATGACTAATATTAATGACATGTTTAACGTCCGTAGCACTATCAGATACTGTAATGTCAAACATATTAAAGATAATATATATGATGCAGAAGCAAAAGGAAACTATTTTAGGCTGCTGACTTTGAGAGCAGTGCATCCAAATGATAGAGAATTTCGTTCCTATGATATTAAGGAAACATTGGTTAAACAGTATGTGTTGGCTGACTATCATAGTTATGTAGAATCTGGACAATGCATAATTGTTTTTGAAGGCCACATCAGCCTACAAGATTGGATCCAACAACACCAACTTGTAATCGAATATAGACTTAACCAAGAATTGATATTAATTCTACGGTATTTTCGTAATAAACATTTTATTTACTTTTTAATGTTTTTATTTTATTTTATATATTTTTATTTAGTTAATATTTCATATCCAATGACATATTTGAAGGTATTCAATATTTGGTATCATCAAAGAAGCTAAAAGATAGATTTGGTATGAAAAATGTAGTAGTGGTGAATAGTAGATGGAAAATCACAAGATTGTATCATGACAATATGAGACTAGATCTTCGGTTTATGCAAAATAATATTGCACATGTATTGCACGAAATTTTGAACAACTGCTATGGGCTTGAAATGAATCAAACTAATGATTTTAGATTCTTTATTGATGTTTTAAAGGATGCACGAACATTTCATGAGTAAGATTATTCATATATTATTTTTTTTATGATTTTAATATATATTAATTATTAATTGTTGGTTTCATTTGTTGTACAATGATGTTTTCAAGATCATACATATGCATCCCTTATTTATGATCCCTACTTGTCATATTGCTTTTTGTTTGCTCGCTCACGTATCTCTACTTCAATATAGCAGGTCATCAAACGTGTTGGCTTTTAGGAGGACTTTGCCACATATTTTTGCAAGATATCTGTGTATTATTTCTTGATGGACCTAATGGGTGAAAAATAATAATAGACCAAATTATAGCCAAGAATTGAAAAGGGTTTTGGCATGGCCAAATTCTCATTATTCAAATTACCATTGGTTATTTTTTGTCTTCATGGGAAATCTTGTAACTCATGATGTCGTGGTAAGTTTAATTTATTTCTATTTTATTTATACATTATTTTGTTTTATAAATTTAAAGGATATGTATTTATGTAATGTTGGGAAATGCTCATGTTTTAGACGAAGAGTTAAACCTTCTTTGACCTGGTTTTCTTGGGATGGTATTCCATATGCTACTAGCATTTTATATTAATTTGATTAATAGTAAGAGTTGCATACAATATACTTATGCTATTTTTTTTTTATTAACTTTTCTAACATTTTGAGTGTCTCAATGTGCAATGGATGGATTGTGAAAAAAGTTACTATACTTTTTTGTGAATGATTGATATTAATGATAGGTTTAACATCTGTAACACTATCAATTACTATAATATCAAACATATTAAAGATAATATATATGATGCATAAGCAAAAGGAAACTATTTTAGGTTGGTGACTTTGAAAATAGTGCATCCAAGTAATAGAGAATTTTGTTCTTATGATAGTGCGGAAATTTTGGATTAGCACCAAGAATTGATATCAAGTTTACGGTATTTTTGTAATAAACATTTTATTTACTTTATAATATTTTTTTATTTTACATATTTTTATTTACTTAATATTTCCTATCTAATGACATGTTTGAAGGTATTCAATACTTGGTATCATCAAAGAAGGTGGAAGATGGATTTGGTATGAAGAATGTAGTAGTGGTGAACAATAGTGGAAAAATCACAAGATTATGTGATGACAATATGGGACTGGATCTTCGATTTATGCAAAATAATATTGCATGTGTGTTGCACGACATTTTGAATAACTGCTATGGGCTTGAAATGAATCAAACTAATGATTTTAGATTGCTTATTGATGTTGTAAAGGATGTACGAGCTTTTCATGAGTAAGATTATTCATATATTAATTTTTTTATTGTTTTAATTTATATTAATTATTAATTGTTGGTTTCATTTGTTGCATAGTGATGTTTTCACAATCATACATAAGCATCCCTTATTTATGACCCCTGCTTGTCGTACTACTTTTCATTTGCTTGCCCATGTATTTCTGCTTTGACCTTTAGGAGGACTTTGATATATATTTCTCCAAGATATCCCTGTATTAGCTCTTCATGGGCCCAATGGGTAAATAATAACCACAGACCAAATTATAGCCAAGAATTGAAAACGGTTTTGGCATGACCAAGTTCTCCTTATTCAAATTACCCTTGGTCATTTTTTGTCTTCATGGGAAATCTTGTAACTCATGATGTCATAGTAAGTTTAATTTATTTATATTTTATTTATACATTATTTTGTTTTATAAATCTATAAGATATATGTGTTTATGTAATGTAGGGAAATGCTCAAGTTTTAGACGAAGAGTTCAACCTTCTTTGGCTTGGTTTTCTTGGGATGGTATTCCATATGCTATTAGCATTTGACATAAATTTGATTAATAGTTAGTGTTGCATACAACATAATTATGCAAATTTTTTATTTATTAACTTTTCTAACACTTTGAGAGTCTCAAAGTGCAATTGATAGATTGTGAAAAAAATTACTATACTTTTTTTACGAATGACTAATATTAATGATAGGTCTAACATTTGTAGCACTATCAGCTGCTGTAATGTCAGACATATTAAAGATAATATATATGTTGCAGAAGCAAAATGAAACTATTTTAGGTTGGTGACTTTGAAAACAGTGCGTCCAAATGATAGAGATTTTCGTTCCTATGATATTGCGGAAACTTTGGATAAGCAGTATGTGTTGGCTGGCTATCATAGTTATGTAGAATCTGGATAACGTATAATTGTTCCTAATATTAATGACAGGTCTAATGTCTGTAGCACTATCAGCTGCTGTAATGTCAGACATATTAAAGATAATATATATGTTGCAGAAGCAAAATGAAACTATTTTAGGTTGGTGACTTTGAAAACAGTGCATCCAAATGATAGAGATTTTCGTTCCTATGATATTGAGGAAACTTTGGATAAGCAGTATGCGTTGGCTAGCTATCATAGTTATGTAGAATCTGGATAACGTATAATTGTGTTTGAACGTCACATCAGCCTACAAGATTGGATCCAACAACACCAACTTGTAATAGGATATAGACTTAACCAAGAATTGATATCAATTCAACGGTATTTTTGTAATAAACATTTTATTTACTTTTTAATGTTTTTATTTTTATTTTTTATATATTTTTATTTAGTTAATATTTCATATCAATCGACTTATTTGAAGGTATTCAATACTTGGTACCATCAAAGAAGCTGGAAGATGGATTTGGTATGGAGAATGTAGTAGTGGTGAACAGTATAGGGAAAATCACAAGATTATGTGATGATAATATGAGACTAGATCTTCGGTTTATGCAAAATAATTTTGCACGTGGGTTGCATGACATTTTGAACAACTGCTATGGGCTCGAAATGAATCCAACTAATGATTTCAGATTTCTTATTGATGTTGTAAAAGATGCACGAGCATTTCATGAGTAGGATTATTCATATATTAATTTTTTTATTGTTTTAATTTCTATTAATTATTAATTGTTGGTTTCATTTGTTGCACAATGATGTTTTCATGACCATATATAAACATCCCTTATTTATGACCCCTATTTGTCGTATTGCTTTTCGTTTTCTCGCCCTCGTATCTTTGCTTCAATATAGCAGATCATCAAACGTGTAGGCTTTTAGGAGGACTTTGACATATATTTTTGCAAGATATCCATGTATTAACTCTTCATGGACCCAATGGGTAAAAAATAATAATATACCAAATTATAGCCAAGAATTGAAAAGGGTTTTAGCGTGGCCAAGTTCTCATTATTAAAATTACCCTTGGTCATTTTTTGTCTTAATGGGAAATCTTGTAACTCATGATGCCGTGGTAAGTTTAATTTATTTCTATTTTATTTATACATTATTTTATTTTATAAATCTACAAGATATATGTGTTTATGTAATGTAGGGAAATGCTCAAGTTTTAGATGAAGAGTTAAACCTCCTTTGGTCTGGTTTTCTTGGGATGGTATTCCATATGCTACTAGCATTTCACATAAATTTGATTAATAGTAAGTGTTGCATACAATATAATTATATAAAATTTTTTTTATTAACTTTTCTAACACTTTAAGAGTCTCAATGTGCAATGGATATATTGTGAAAAAAATTAGTACACTTTTTTTATGAATGACTGATATTAATGACAAGTTTAATGTCCGTAGCACTATCAGCTACTGTAATGTCAGATATATTAAAGATAATATATATGATGCAGAAGCAAAATAAAACTATTTTAGGTTGGTGACTTTGAAAATAGTGCATCCAAATGATAGAGAATTTCGTTCTTATGATATTGCGGAAACATTGGATAAGTAGTATGTGTTGACTGGCTATCATAGTTATCTAGAATCTGGAAAACGTATAATTGTTTTTGAATGCTACATCACCGTGATCCAAAAACACCATTTTGTAATTGGATATAGACTTAACCAAGAATTGATATCAATTCTACGGTATTTTTGTAATATATATTTTATTTACTTTTAAATATTTTTTTATCTTATATATTTTTATTTAGTTAATATTTCTTATCCAATGACATGTTTGAAAATATTCAGTACTTGGTATCATGAAAGAAACTAGAAGATTGATTTGGTATGGATAATGTAGTAGTGGTGAATAGTTAAGGGAAAATCAAAAGATTATGCGATGACAATATGGGACTAGATCTTCAGTTTATGCAGAATAATATTGCATGTGTGTTGCATGATATTTTGGACAACTGTTATGGGCTTGAAATGAATCAAACTAATGATTTCAGATTGCTTATTGATGTTTTAAGGGATGCATGAGCATTTCATGAGTAAGATTATTCATATATTAATTTTTTTTATTGTTTTAAGTTATATTAATTATTAATTGTTGGTTTCATTTGTTGCATAGTGATGTTTTTACGACCATACATAAGCATCCCTTATTTATGACCCCTACTTGTACTTTTTTTCGTTTGCTCGCCCACATATCTCTGCTTTAATATAGCAGATCATAAAATGTGTTTGTCTTTAGGAGGACTTTGACATATATTTCTTCAAGATATCCATGTATTAGCTCTTCATGGACGCAATGGGTAAAAATTAATAACAGACGAAATTATAACAAAGAATTGAAAAGGGTTTTGGTATGACCAAGTTCTCCTTATTCAAATTACCCTTGGTCATTTTTTGTCTTCAAGGGAAATCTTGTAACTCATGATGCCATGGTAAGTTTAATTTATTTCTATTTTATTTATACATTATTTTATTTTATAAATCTACAAGATATATGTGTTGATGTAATGTAGGGAAATCCTTAAGTTTTAGACGAAGAGTTAAACCTTCTTTGGCTTGGTTTTCTTGGGATGGTATGAAAAAATTATTATATATTTTTTTACGAATGATTGATATTAATGACAGGTTTAATGTCCGTAGCACTATCAGTTACTATAATATCAGACATATTAAAGATAATATATATGATGCAGAAGTAAAAAGAAACTACTTTAGGTTAGTGACTTTGAAAACAGTGCATTTAAATGACAGAGAATTTTGTTCCTATGATATTGTGGAAACATTGGAGAAGTAGTATGTGTTGGCTGACTATCATAGTTATCTAGAATTTGGACAACGTATAATTGTTTTTGGACGCCACATCAGTCTACAAGATTGGATCCAACAACACCAACTTGTAATCAGATATAGACTTAACCAAGAATTGAAATCCTTGGAGCACATGGTGTCAGTCTTAACAAACGCCCATGTCCTCATTAAATTCATCAATTACTTAAGCACTAAGTTAAAAAAAGAATTAGAGAAATTGAGGACCAAATTTAAGAATTTTAATTTATTTCTTTATATGATTGTCAAATTCATTTATAAATTAATTAAACAATACTAGAAAAAGTACTAGAAAAATGTTAATTAACTTTTAATAAAAAACCTCTTTACTTTATGCACTTCAACCCATCTCGATTTCATTTTTTTGTAATTATAATTTTATTATTTTACATTTTATATGTGATCTTAAAACATGGATGTGATAAAAAATCTATTATGTTATGTTTGATTTCTAAAAAATATTAAAAAAAGAAAAAAAATATTAAAAAAAATGATTTTTTTATTATTGGTTTCAATATAAAAAATAAGAAAGAAAATCAAATATGATTAAAATTAGTTACAAATTTATAAATTTATAAATTATTTAATTTTTATATAAAAAAGAAAAAATAAGTGAAATGAGTTTAAAATAGCATATGAAATAATTTATTGATTTTAAATCTATTTTTTTATTTTCTTTCACTTTATCTTTCCTTTCTATTTTCTTTCTATCACATTTTTCTTCACATTTTTCGAGAACCAAACAAAGTATTAAAGTTTGAATTGTGGGTGGATGGAAAGAACATTCATTTTATTTTATTTGTTGAGCTATCCCTACATATTCAGTTTCTAGTCAAGTCAGTAAAGAAAACTGATTCCATATCATCTTTACCCTCTCTCAATCATTTCTCAAGCCCTTTCTTCTCATTACCCTTGCTGCTTCAATTTCTCATCAGTTTCAGGTAAATCCATTGTATTACGCTTCTTTTTCATTTCTCTCATATTTCTAACAGAAGAGACTGATGTAGATCATTTGGGTTACGATAGTTTAGCTGATAAAATCTAGTCGAAGAAAGACGAGTGTAAATTTTGTGTTAGAGATTATATACGCTGCTAGCTTGAGTAACCTTCCAATGCCTTCCAATTACTACATTGGAGAGACTTCATCCAAGCATTCAAATAATGGTTCTGAAATTGACCATAGCAAGGTACTGGTAAATGCCATTAGTATTTTTCATTCCATAAAGAATGACATTTACTTTTTGCCTGCAATTCTTTCTGGAGGGAAAATGATCCTAATTCCTCCTAAGTTTGAGGCTGTTAGACCCAAACTAATCATATCAGCCTTGTAATAATCTGGAGCCCAGGTACATTAATGTCTTCCATGAATGCCTAGGGAAAATTCAGAGGATAGGGAAGATCAATTTGTGTCAAGACTATAATAGATCGATTAATTTGTAGTCATATATCAGTTTTGATTCCATGATAAATACAGTAACACTGGTTTTTTTTTTCATTTGCTCAGATGGAGGGACGAAAGTGGGAGTAGCTAAACATGGATTGTTTGGTGAATGAGTTTCGAAGAGTGGGAATGGAGTCATTGCTCTTGGATGTTCCCTTTGTATGCAAGTTATGGTACAAAGCAAGCCTTGATCCTAAGTGCTGGGAGCGTCTCATTTTTCCAAAATACATCAAACCTGATGATATATGGGACAAAAGCCCCTTGGGAGAAAGGTTGATGATGGAATATCAAGAAAGTTTTTGTGTCACTGCATTCATAAAGTCTGTGGTTGCCTGTAGCTAGAGACGCGCTACTCTACTTAGGCCATCTGCTGCACCGAAGAGGCATTGGAGTATGCTGCTAACGAGTAAGCCGCCTTAATTTATCTGTCAAATTAGTTCACTTTGGAAAAATTCTATTTTCTGCATAGTTTTTTTTTTTGGGCTTCTGTAATTCCTTGCTCAAGATACAGTTTCATATGAATTTGGTAGCTTTTACACAAGATTTGCCAATATTGTGGTTTCCATTCATCTTAACATATTAAAAAAGATTGTGCAATGAAGAAATGGGAAAGGGAAATGGACTTTTAACATGCATAGTGATTTTGGATACCTAGTTAAGAGTACGTTTAATAGTGATTCTGAGAAGTGTTTCTAGCCTTTCTAAGACTAAAAACACTTTTCACAACCACTGTCAAACGCACTCTAAGACTTCTGTAAAATGACCCCATGTCGACGGGTTGAAGGGATTGATGACAAGTTCACATGGGCATCATTTTACCAGTTGTGGTTTTCTCAGGTATTTCCAGGTGTGAAGAAAACCACTGGCTAGGACTAGCATTTTTCAGCTTTTGCATGCATTGTTTAATTTCCTGCTTCCTTGGTTTCTCTTTACTTCTTCCAGGTCTCCCTCATTGAAGGCTTTGCGTTTGCATGATGATTTACTTTTCAAAAAATCAACTATTATTCCAAAACTGATAAGCAAGTGGAAAAATCTGGTGATGTTGTCACTGGGGAGCACACATAACATGGAGGAAATCCTAGCCCTAATCAGTCTTCACTGCAACAACTTCATTATGTTATTTGCTCCACGAATATATGTTGGGAAAGATGAAGCAACATGTCACAAGCTGATTCAAATGAGCCTCCCCATGGGCTTATATAGAGCCAGGAAGCTTCTGGAGACTCCTAGAGTGGGAAGAGTGTGGAAGGTTCTAGAAAAGCCTGGAGGAATCCACACAATTCTACACTATGGTGGAAGGCACGAGAAGAGTCCGGGGCTTTCTAGAGAATTTTAGAGGTCTCTTGTACATACACTTGTACATAGAATAGTGTAGAGTGTTCTAGAATGTTTTTGATTTGTAAGGAACCCTCTAAGGTTCTAGAGAGTTCCATTGGTGCCTATAAATAGGTGAGGGCCTCATTTGGCCAAGGCACCACCCAAAAAAAACCACCCAAATCACTTCCTAACCAAGCAAGTGAGCTTCCAAGCACTTGTAAAGGCTTCCTTGAGTTAATAAGAGCTTCCATTCTTTAAAGAGTTGCCTACTAAGCTTTTTAAGCTTTTGAATCGCGAGTGTCTTCGCCTAGCGAGCTAAGCATTGGGAGTCAGGCTGACTTAGCAAGATTAAGCGTGTTGACTTGTCTAAGTGCCGCACGAGCTTAGAAAACGACTAAGTCCATGACAAGTGGTATCAGAGTGCGGTTACGAAGTGGGCATAGTAAAGGAAGCATGTCGGGCTCTAACATGGATGAGACTAGTGAGCAAACCCGTGGGAGGGAGACTGAGCCTACTGCACGGGGTAGGGGTAGGAAGGATAAGTCTCGTGATGCCATTTCCAACATGGAGGCAAGGCTAGCCAAGGTGGAGCTAGCCATGGCAAACACCCGGGATGGGGTGGACTTGATCGAGCAGGGCATGGAGAAGGGCTTAGAGGATCTAAGGGAGCAGATCCAAGACCTTCGTGAGGGGATGCTCAGCTCACAAGTTCAACCGGTGTCGCACGAGGAGTTCAGGTCCTTCCAAGACAAGGTCATGAGCATGTTCGCTAGTGTGGAGTCAAGGATGGAGGCCTTGGCTGCGCGCATGGAGGCCCGAGACCAGGAGATTCGGCAGGAGTTGACCATCTACAAGGCTGCTGTGTCGGCATAGGTCATGGCCACACAAGGGGCATCTAGGGTGGAGGTGCCGAAGCCACAAGGGTTTAGTGGCAAGAGGGATGCCAAGGAGTTGGACAACTTCTTATGGCATATGGAGCGATACTTCGAGGCTATCGCATTGATTGATGAGGCAGCTAAGGTAAGAACTACAACCCTCTACCTTACTGACACATCTACTCTATGGTGGCGTCAGAGGTTTGCCGATATGGAAAAAGGCATTTGCACCATAGAGATGTGAGAGGACTTCAAGAGGGAGATTAAGAGGCAGTTCTACCCCGAGGACGTAGCTTACCTGGCTAGGAAAAACATGAGGCGTCTCAAGCACACAGGCTCGATACGCGACTATGTCAAGGAATTCTCTTCGCTCATGCTTGAGATTCCTAACATGACTGAGGAGGAGTTTTTATTCAACTTCATGGATAACCTGCAAGGATGGGCCGAGCAGGAATTGAGGCGCCGAGGTGTTCAAGACTTAGCCACTGCCATGGCAGTAGCAGAGTCTTTAACAGATTACAAAAGGGGAGACTCCTCCGAGGTTGAGTCTTTGGAGGATAGCCACGCCATGGGTGGGGGAGACGAGGTTCCAAGGGACCACAATGCTCCTAAAAAGGGATCAGGCAAGACGCCTAACGTCCGAGAAGGAAGGGGTAAGGCGGAAATGAAGGAGTTTACGCCTAAAATCAAATACTTCCTATGTGATGGTCCACATTAGGCACGGGATTGTCCAAAGAGGAAGGCGCTCAGTGCCATGATCGAGGAGAGGGAGCAGGAGGACGAAGCACATATGGGCTCGATGCAGCTACTAGGTGCCCTCCAATTCAACCCGAAGCCTAATACGCCTAAGACCTCCTTACTATCAGGGGTGCAAGTAAAGGGGGCAAAAGGGGAGCGAGCTGAGGTAGCCTGCACACACATGGACAAGGTCACCAAGGGAAAGGTGAACTCGATGGGTAAGAGGAAGCAGCACTCTAAGCATCGAAAGCGCACGGGTCTGCATCCATCTGAAGCCTCACGGGAGAAGAAGGTGAAGAATATCCTGGCTGAACGGGTCACCAGGAGACAAGGGGTCCCTCATGTGATAGAGTATCTAGTCCAATGGAAAGGACTACCTAAGAGGCAGGTAAGCTGGGAACATGCGGATGCCTTGAGAAGGTTCTGGAAATACATTGAGAGGTTTTAGAAAGAGGCAACGACGAGGACGTCGACAGCATAGGTGGGGGAGAGTGTCACAAGCTGATTCAAATGAGCCTCCCCATGGGCTTATATAGAGCCAGGAAGCTTCTAAAAACTCCTAGAGTGGGAAGAGTGTGGAAGGTTCTAGAAAAGCCTGGAGGAATCCACACAATTCTACACTATGGTGGAAGGCACGAGAAGAGTCCGGGGCTTTCTAGAGAATTTTAGAGGTCTCTTGTACATACACTTGTACATAGAATAGTGTAGAGTGTTCTAGAATGTTCTTGATTTGTAAGGAACCCTCTAAGGTTCTAGAGAGTTCCATTGGTGCCTATAAATAGGTGAGGGCCTCATTTGGCCAAGGCACCACCCAAAAAAAACCACCCAAATCACTTCCTAACCAAGCAAGTGAGCTTCCAAGCACTTGTAAAGGCTTCCTTGAGTTAATAAGAGCTTCCATTCTTTAAAGAGTTGCCTACTAAGCTTTTTAAGCTTTCGAATCGTGAGTGTCTTAGCCTAGCGAGCTAAGCATTGGGAGTCAGGCTGACTTAGCAAGATCAAGCGTGTTGACTTGTCTAAGTGCCGCACGAGCTTAGAAAACGACTAAGTCCGTGACAAACAGCTATAGTCACCTCATTGCCAAACCTTAAGTACTTGGTTCTAAAGGGATCAACAATTGAGCGGGAAAATCTAGTGACGGTATTGCAGGGCTGCAAAAAGCTCCTACGTTTGGACGTTAGGAAATGGATTGGATTTGAGGAGAATGATGCTGAGATATTGGCACTTGCTTCCTATATTCCTACATTCATGTGTAAAGGTTCCATCTTATATGATTATGATGACGAACCCTTGACATATAAGGATGCTGATTTCGCTCCTGATTACCATTATGTTTGAGAGTTTGCGAGTTGAATTTGTTATCCTAAAGCCTCGATGAGAAATTCCCTTCTATGTGCCTCTATGTAATATGAGTTGAATTATTCATGACAACAATTCATCCATTCCTATGAACATTATATACGTAAAGAAGTTGTATTGGCAATTCCATTCCAGTTGTTTACCTGGTATCTTGAAACAAAAGATCAATTATTGACCAATCTTTCTTGGATCTCTTTGGCATTGAGGATCCAGGCCAAGTTTTCATGAGGGCTGCACGACTAAAGAAAATGCAATGTGGCTGCAACTACGGATTATATATTGCACATCTTTAATAATTATGAATGGTTTGGGGAAGTTCAAGCCACACTGTTCTCAGGGACTGTTTAATCCATGCTTAAAGTGATTGACTAAGAGCACCAACTAGAATTAGTTGATTGATCGGCTAATTACCTGATTCAAAGTGAATCTATCATCCTATTTCAAGTGTCATGGTCCAAGTTGTTGGAATATCTGAAAAATTATATTCCAAGCCTTGGATCGATGGTGCACATGCATCTACAATCCTAGGGATGCTAGATCTAAGACAATAGAAGCATTTAAAACATGTATGCTTAGATCTAGGGCCCAAAAATTTTACTTTTTGATTTTTATGTTCTCATGTCAAATCTTGTTGGTAAAGTGGATCTTGAAGACTTATCGATATTCGTCTGATTACTATCTTTTGGTCTATAACATTAATAAAAAGCAAATTTCTCTTTTCTTAGAGTTATTGGAGATTAGGGCTCTCTCTCTCTCTCTCTCTCTCTCTCTCTCTCTCTCTCTCTCTCTCTCTCTCTCTCTCTCTCTCTCTCTCTCTCTCTCTCTCTCTCTCTCTCTCTCTCTCTCTCTCTCTCAGACAATCAATAAAAGTGTCTAACCCTAAATTTTTAAGGGGGTTTATATAAACTTCTTTGTGGGCATAAGTGACTTAAATCTATAATAGACTTGGGTTACTTAATATAGTCTATTGGGTTTTAATTAATTAATTAATTAATAAACGCATTTATTGATGTATTAATATTTTGCTGATTTTTTATTTTATTTTTTTGGAACCACATCACCCCCTTTATGCCCAATATTTTTCCAAAAGAAGAAAGGATTTAATGCAGAATAATGAGTTTGAAGCAACAAAAGTAGCAAGCCTGACTAGACTCTGACATATTTTTCCATTAGAGGCATATGTTTTAGAATTTACCATTTTCTTGCTATAAGTTTCCAACAACAAATTGAAGGGGGTATCCAGTGTCGAAGATAATATGGATATCTTGACTGCCTGGTTTTTACACCAAATTATTAATTTTTCCTCGAGTTATTGATATTTTTGTAATTTATTTATCTAACTTTTTCAAAGAAGAAGAATTTAATATGTAATAATGGGTCTGGAGCAAATCAAACCAACAAGCCCAGCTTAATTCTTACCAAATTTTTCATTAGAGACACATGTTTTAAAATTTTCATTTTCTTTCTACAAGTCTTAAAAATATTAAGGGACTATAAAAAAATAGAAAAAATGCTAGAAAATTAAGAAAAATGAGAGGAGTTCTCACTATTGGCTTCCCAATTGCTATTAATCTTGTTTTCTTTGTCTAAAGATTCCATTATGTTACTTGTTTTTTTTTATATTGATGATTAGACTAGAGCCTTAACTTTTAGGCTATGTTTGGTTTTGGAAAATACTAGGGAAAGCTTGGTTTCACTATATAAAATATAAAAAAAATTCAATTATAATTAAAATTAATTTAAAATTTATATATTTTAAAATTATTTAATCTTATTATAATAGAGAAAAATAAGTAATATGAGTTTGAAGAAACATATAAAAATAATTTATTAAATTTAAACTTGTTTTTTCTTTTCTTCTACTTTTTTTTTTTCTATTTTATTTTCTTTGCATTTTCCTTTAAATTTTTTCAAGAACCAAACATAGCCTAAAGAAAAAAAAATAATCATATTATTTTAATTGTTTTATGTGAATGTTTTAAATTAAAATCACACATTTTATCAATTTTTGTAAAAATAAAAATAAAAATAAAAATTATATGACATATTTTATTGGAAAGCTTATGATGAGAGGAATTTTTTATATCCCTTTTAAATAAATTTGAGAAAGGACTAACTTGTCATTAAAGTTGTTTCACTTTTTTCAAAAATAGAAATAAATAAAGTTTGCATTAATAATAATAAATACAAATCCAAAAAAAGAAAAAAGAAAATCAAAAAGTATAATTCAAAAACGCTTTTTCACTATTAGCAAGACCTAGATCTCCTTTCGTCCTCTCTCTTTTGTATTTTTACTTCTTAATTACTCTTGCTTTTTCTTTTTCTCCCTTCTTTTCATTTTTGCTCTTTGTTCTTTAACCAATCTCTAAAGGGAGCTTTATCACTAGGGGGAGTTTTATCTTTATAGAACAGGAGGAGAAATCAATCTCTCTTTAGTCCTTTGTCATGAAGTCAGCACAGTACAAAGAATATGGGTGCTTTATTTATAATCTTTTTCCTTCTTTTCTTTTTTCATTCTTTGCTCTCCAACCGATCTGGCAAGGGAGCTTAGCCACCACGGAGAGATTTACCTTTCTAAGTTTTAATAGTGTATCTGGGTGGATGGAAGGAGAAATCATTTTCATTATAGACCTCTCTCTCCTTTAGTCTTTGGTGAAGTCAGCAAAGCATGTAGAATATTTATTCTCCATAAATTAGGAAGAAAACTCTCTCTCTCTCTCTCTCTCTCTCTCTCAAACCAGTTTCATATATAGTGATAGATCTAACCACTATTTTTTTGGATCAGTTTCTTATCAGCTTCATTTATAAGACAACATGAGTTTGAGTCACTTAATCTAGTCCAAAATGAATCCTAATTAATTAATTAATTCTACAAGACCATCTAATTAATCAATTAATCTAACCGAAAGGTGTCATTCACTATGCAACCATGCATAATTATCAAAACACCATATAATTTTTTGTATTAACAAGATAAAATATCAAATAAAGTGACTTAAAAAATACAATCTTAATAAAAAACTTTAACACAAAAAGTATTAATTATTAATTGATTCTCTATCAATTAAGTTTTAAATTCCTTGTTCTAACATTCAGATAAATTATAACTAAAAGTTAAAAAGAAACCCACCTAATAATTTCAGAATTCGTGCCTGAAGCTTTTACTTTTGTTCTTGCTTTTACCTTTTTTTCTTTCTTTTTCCAGCTGTTTTCGTTCCCTTCTTTGTCCTCCAGCCAATCTCACCTGAGAACTAAAGCACAAAGGAAAGATCGTACTGTCTAAAATCCTTGGAGCACATGGTGGGTCACCATGTCATCATTAAATTCATCAATTACTTAAGAGCTAAGTTAAAAAAAGAATTAGAGAAATTTAGGACCAAATTTAAGAATTTTAATTTATTTCTTTATATGATTGTCAAATTCATTTATAAATTAATTAAACAATACTAGAAATACTACTAGAAAAATGTTAATTAACTTTTAATAAAAAACCTCTTCACTTTATGCCCTTCAATCCATCTCGATTTCATTTTTTGATAATTATAATTTTATTATTTTACATTTTCTATGTGATCTTAAAACATGGATGTGATGAAAAACTATTCTGCTATGTTTGATTTTCGAAAATTACTAAGAAATGAAAAAAACTATTGAAGAAAATAATTTTTTTATGATTGGTTTCAATATAAAAAAAAAAAAATCAAATATAATTAAAATTAGTTATAAATTTATAAGTTTTTAAATTATTTAATCTTTATATATAAAAAAAAAAAGTAAAATAAATTTGAAGTAGCATATAAAATAATTTATTGATTTTAAATCTATTTTTTATTTCGTTTAAATTTTTTTTTTTTTTTGTCCTTACATTTTTCCTCACATTTTTTAAAACTAAACTGAGCTTAAAGTTTGAATTGTGGGTGGATGGAAAGAACATTCATTTTATTTTATTTGTTAAGCTATCCCTATATATTCAGTTTCTAGTCAAGTCAGCAAAGAAAACTGATTCCATATCATCTTTACCCTCTCTCAATTATTTCTCAAGCCCTTTCTTCTCATTACCCTTGCTGCTTCAATTTCTCATCAGCTTCAGGTAAATCCATTGTATTACGCTTCTTTTTCATTTCTCTCATATTTCTAACAGAAGAGACTGATGCAGATCATTTGGGTTACGATAGTTTAGCTGATAAAATCCAGTCGAAGAACGAGGAGTGTAAATTTTGTGTTGGGGATTATATATGCTGCTAGCTTGAGTAACCTTCCAATGACTTCCAATTACTACATTGGAGAGACTTCATCCAATCGTTCAAGTAATGGTTCTGAAATTGACCATAGCAAGGTACTGGTAAATGCCATTAGTATTTTTCATTCCATAAAGAATGACATTTACTTTTTGCCTGCAATTCTTTCTGGAGGGAAAATGATCCTAATTCCTCCTAAGTTTTAGGCTGTTAGACCCAAACTAATCATATCAGCCTTGTAATAATCTGGATCCCAGGCACATTAATGTCTTCCATGAATGCCTAGGGAAAATTCAGAGGATGGGGAAGATCAGTTTGTGTCAAGAATATAATAGATCGGTTAATTAGTAGTCATCTATCAGTTTTGATTCCATGATAAATACAGTAACACTAGTATTTTTTTTTAATTATTTGCTTAGATGGAGGGACGAAAGTGGGAGGAGCTAAATATGGACTGTTTGGTGAATGTGTTTCGAAGAGTGGGAATGGAGTCATTGCTCTTGGATGTTCCCTTTGTATGCAAGTCATGGTACAAAGCAAGCCTTGATCCTAAGAGCTGGGAGCGTCTCATTTTTCCAAAATACATCAAACCTGATGATATATGGGACAACAGCCCCTTGGGAGAAAGGTTGATGGAATATCAAGAAAGTTTCTCTGTGACTGCATTCATAAAGTCTGTGGTTGCCCGTAGCCAGAGACGCGCTACTCTACTTAGGCTCCCCATCTGCTGCACCGAAGAGGCATTGGAGTATGCTGCTAACGAGTAAGCCACCTTAATTTATCTATCAAATTAGTTCACTTCCGAAAAATTCTATTTTCTGCTGAGTTTTTTTTTTTTTTTTTTTTTTGGCTTCTGTAATTCCTTGCTCAAGATGCAGTTTCATATTAATTTGGTAGCTTTTGCACAAGATTTGCCAATATTGTGGTTTCCATTCATCTTAACATATTTAAAAAGATTGCGCAATGAAGAAATGGGAAATGGAAATGGACTTTTAACATGCATAGTGATTTTGGATACCTAGTTAAGACTTATGTAAAATGACCCCATGCCGACGGGTTGAAGGGATTGATGACAAGTTCACATGGGCATCATTTTACCAGCTGTGGTTTTCTCAGGTATTTCCAGGTGTGAATAAAATCACTGGCTAGAACTAGCATTTTTCGGCTTTTACATGCATTGTTTAATTTCCGGATTCCTTGGTTTCTCTTCACTTCTTGCAGGTCTCCCTCATTGAAGGTTTTGCATTTGCATTATCATCTACTTTTCAAAAAATCAACTATTATTCCAAAACTGATAAGCAAGTGGAAAAATCTGGAGATGTTGTCACTGGGGAGCACACATAACATGGAGGAAATCCTAGCCCAAATCAGTCTTCACTGCAACAACTTCATTATGCTATTTGCTCCAGGAATATATGTCGGGAAAGATGAAGCAACAGCTATAGTCACCTCATTGCCAAACCTTAAGTACTTGGTTTTAAAGGGATCAACAATTGAGTGGGAAAATCTAGTGATGGTATTGCAGGGCTGCAAAGAGCTCCTACGTTTGGACGTCAGGCAATGCATTGGATTTGAGGAGGATGATGCTGAGATATTGGCACTTGCTTCCCATATTCCTACATTCATGTGTGAAGGTTCCATCTTATATCATTATGATGACGAACTCTTGTCATCTAGGGATGTTGATTTTGGTCTTGATTAACATTATGTTTGAGAGTTTGTGAGTTCAGTTTGTTGTCCTAAAGCCTCGATGAGAAATTCCCTTCTGTGTGCCTCTATGTAATATGAGTTGAATTATTCATGACAACAATTCACCCATTCCTGTGAACATTATATATGTAAAGAAGTTGTATTGGCAATTCCATTCCAGTTGTTTACCTAGTATCTTGAAATAAAAGATCAATTATTGGCCAATCTTTAAAGTCTACATTCGGTAAATGTAAAAATAAATCCAGAAATAAGTGTCGTAAATAACCAAAGGATGGATGCCCCAAAATACGATGCCACAACGAGATCTATCTTTCCTTGCTATTGACCTCAGTTTGCATGTGATTTTCCTTTCTTGGGCTGAAATCATCCAAGTAATAGAGCCCCCTTCTCTTAGTACCACACCCAATGATCTCTTTGCTGAGAATTTCTTGAAGAAGACAAAATGCAGGATATATTAATACTACACAATTAAGTTCTTCAGTAACTTTACTTACTAGCATCAGTTTTTTTGATAAAGATGGAACAAGAAGCGTGTGGGAGAGTGAAAGAGAGGGTGAAATGGGCATGGTTCCAACCGCTGTGACAGGATATGCCACCCTATTGGCGTTAGCAATGCAAACTCGTCGTGGTTGTGTTGTATGAGAAAAGTCACTCGAGTCAAAGGTCATGTGATCTGTGGCCCTGGAGTCAATGATCCAAGCACTATTATTTCAAGTGATGGGGCTACACAGAACCTATCCACAATTACCTCGATCGTTGACTGTAGTAGAAGAATCTGCCATGGGAATGAGTGATAATTGGGGTAATGACCATAGTAGCTCGACCCGTGCCCTCCTCAGCCATTGTGTTATCCTTCTTTTTCTGGGCTTGCAACTCATGCCACCAATCAAGGTACCCATGTAGTTTGAAGTAGGTGTCTCGAGTGTGTTTGGTATTGCCACAATGAGCACACTTTCCCCCATTAGTTTAGCTCTTAGTTTTAGTTGATGACCCCAACTTCACCAAAGTTTGTGGCTAACTAGGTTTAACCCCTTTAGTGGCCATGACAACACCGCTAGAGGCATTCCCGGCCCTAGATGCCATCACAACTTGGTGAGCATCTTCCCTTCTAACATGTGCATAGGCTTGCTTAACAGTAGGAAAGGGCTTCAGTTGAAGAACATCACTTCGAATATTATCAAGTCGATCATCTAACCCATCTAGAAAAATATAAACTCTTTCCTCCTGTAGGATGGAGTTATATTTCTGTATATCCACTGCACACTCCATCGGGTTGGGGAGACGAAAGTCAATCTTGTGTCATAAACCTTGTAGATCATTGTAGTATTTTTCAATGGATTCACCTCCTTGTTGCATCCTAGTTACATGTCTTCTGAGATCATAAACTTGTGATGTGTCGAATCCATCAAAGTATGTTGTAGCAATAGAATCCCAAACATGCTTGGTAGTTGGGAAGCAAATGAAGTTCCTGACTAAGAAGGATTCCATCGAGTTGATTAGCCACCCCTTCACTATAGCATTCTCAGTCCGCCATTTTTGAAAGGATGGATTTGTCTCTAATGGTTGTGGTAAGTCTCCGTTGATGTATCACAGTTTGTCTTTGGCCGAGATATACATCTCAACAACTTGGGACCATAAGGTATAGTTAGAACCATCTAACTTGATGCCTAGTACTGTTAGGGAATCAGTGAAGGGTAATGGTGATGGGGCCTGGGGCCTTGATAGAACCTCTGTCATCTTGTTTGTTAGGTTGTCAAGGATGGATTCAGTTGTAGTGTTTGGTGGTTGTATCGGTTTGGTGGAGTCTGCCATGGATTCTGAGTAGTTTGGGTCCCCTTCTTTGGTCAAGTCACAGGAAACCCAAGACCATGCTCTAATACCATGTCAAACTGCAAAAAACTTTTTATTTATTTTTTCATTCAATTTCAAGATATAGAGATACAGGGAGATAATTTAGGATGCTATACTTAGCCTATACGGTATCTTCGGCTAAACTAATGGTTGACCCTTGAATTAAGGGATTTTTATAGTTACAATTTCAATAACCCAGTAATTCTAATGACTCATGCCAACAATGTCATCACTTTTACTCTCTCTCTCTCTCTCTCTCTCAATTCTCAAACCAGTTTCATATATACTAAGAGATTTCACCACTATTTTTTTGTATCAGTTTCTTATCACCTTCAGGTAAATCCATTTTTATTCACTTCTTTATGAAATGTTTAATTTTAGTTGATATTTACATAAGAGCCATGATGGTCAATTTTTTTTTGTGTTGAGTTAGCTATAGATGAGGTTCAAGCATCAATGCACCAACCTCAGCATCTTTAAAGATGGTAAAAGAGAAATAAATTTTTTGAAGTAAATTGATTAAAAACAATAAGAAAATGCCATGCAGAATTGGGTTTAATGATCTATTTATGCTTGGGTTGGATAGGACTAGTGGCTTTTTTACTTTTTTTACATTTTTTTTTAAATGCAATAACCACTAGCATGTTCTATGTCTGTGGTTTATTCATGGTTGCATCAAATTAAATCAATCACCTTTGTCTAATCTTGTTGTAGACCCTCCATTTTGTCCCTTTAGCACATGTTTTTGAGTTCACTTCCAGTGTTCCACAGTGTTTCTTTCATGGCCCGTTACTACTTGTGTAGCTTACATTTTCTGAGCCACTTTGGAGACTTTGGTTAAGGGATTTATCCGGCTCCACATTGCGACCTAGGCTACCCTTTAAGTTTATACTAGACTTCACTTAGACACCTCAGGCCCATTTAGATACATTTGGCCCATTACGCACCACCCTAGGTCTATTTAGATACACTTGCCCATTAGACACCCACTTAGGCCTGCTTAGACACTTCATTGAGGCTTAACCTTTTTTGTATAATTTTTTCTAGGGAAAATCATTTAACCATACACCAACTACAAAAAATATGAGATTTTGGAACTTTACTTTTTTCTTTTTACTTTTAGTGTAAAATGAGAAAAAATATTGTCTATTCATGCACTCTTATAGTGCTTTCAAATTTGTTCCACAATTACCCTCAAAAGTAATGGACAAAGTACACACCAATTTAATACCACCTATTAACAAGTATATGTGTCATTTATTTTTATCATTTTTCTCACATCAATAAATCTTCCTTACCACTTGTCACGTTTCCACTTTTATATTTTTTCTTTTTTCATTTCTTTTTTTTTTCTTCTTTTGCCAACATAATCCATTGTCACCTATTATAGTTATTATTATTATTTTTCTTTTTTTCCTGTATATTTTTTTTAATATGCTCGTGCATTTTCTCATAAAACTTCTTTAATTTTAATTTATTTTTACTCTCTAATTTGTCTATATTTATTGATTTTAATTATTTTTGGTGACATATTAAACTTAAAATGATAATACATAATAAATAATTAATATAATAAATTAAATAAAAACAAAATATTAATTATAATATTTAATTAAGAAACCCAAATCAGTGCCTCTCAAGAACCAGATACGCTCCACAGAACGCCTCCTCCGTAAGAATCTTTCGCCTAAAGTTAGAATTTTCAAATCCGGAAAGATGCAGCGTATAAGGAAATATCGTGGCTGAGATCCTTTGGGAGGACAAAATCAGGAACCTCGTACACAGGTGGCCATGCATTCCATATTAGGAGTCATACTTTCCATACTGAAGAGACCATCCACGCGCATTAAAAATGGAAATAAAATTTCCTATAGGAGTGGGCTGCCATATAAATAAGACAAAAGGAATAGAAGAAAAGAGGATTTTTTTTTAGAAGATCCAGACATAAAGCGGAATTCTTCCAGAGAGGACACGCACATATTTTTTTTTAGGGAGATCGATACACGAGAGCAATTTTTCTAGAGAAGACACACGCAGATTTCAGGGGATCAACAGGACTCTTTGGACAGGGGATTTGGCTGCACACAAGATCCACGCATTTCGAGAGGGGAATCAGCAGCACGAAGTAGGCAAGTTCCTTTATTTATTTATTTTTTATTTTTTCATTTGATTTAATTTAGTTTTTAATTTTATTTTTTTAATTTGGATGTGTTTGTGATTTTAATTCGTTAACTTAATTAATTCTGTTAGATAAAGTTTACTTTTAATTCGGTTTTAGTTTAGTTTTAATTTATTTTTTGATTTGGGTATATTTGAGATTTTGATTCATGAGTTTTATTAATCCTATTAGATAAAGTACATATTTTTAATTTCGATTTAATTTAGTTATAATTTATTTTCTTAGTTTAAATGTGTTTATGATGTTAATTCATTAGTTTAAATAATCTTGTGAGATAAAGTTTAATTTTTTTAATTTCGGATTAATTTAGTTTTACTTTATGTTTTAGTTTGAATGTGTTTATGATATTAATTCATTAGTTTAAATAATCTTGTGAGATAAAGTTTATTTATTTTTTAATTCCGGATTAATTTAGTTTTAGTTTGAATGTGTTTATGATGTTAATTCATTAGTTTAAATAATCTTGTGAGATAAAGTTTATTTTTTTTAATTTCGGATTAATTTAGTTTTATTTTATGTTTTAGTTTGAATGTGTTTATGATGTTAATTCATTAGTTTAAATAATCTTGTGAGATAAAGTTTGTTTTTTTTTTATTCCGGATTAATTTAGTTTTAGTTTATGTTTTAGTTTGAATGTGTTTATGATGTTAATTCATTAGTTTAAATAATCTTGTGAGATAAAGTTCATATTTTTAATTCCGGATTAATTTAGTTTTAGTTTATGTTTTAGTTTGAATGTGTTAATGATGTTAGTTCTTTAGTTTAAATAATCATATTGAATAAAGTTTGTGTTTTTAATTCCAATTAGTTTGATTTGAACTTGTTTTTAGCTTAAATGCATTTGTTGATTTTAATTCATCAGTTTAAATAATCTTGTTAGATAGAGTTTAATTTCAATTTAGTTTAATTTTAATATTTTGTAATTTGAATGTGTTTATGATTTTAATTCAATTATTTGATTAATCCCTTTAGATGAATTCCATATTTTTAATTCCGATTTTAGTTTAGTTTTAACTTGTTGATTTATTTATTTGTTCTAGTTTAAATATATTTGTAATTTCAATTTGATAGTTTAGCCAATCTCATTAGACGATGATGATGTTTTTAATTCTAATTTAACCTAGTATATTTTTTCTTCGTTTAAATGTGTTCATGCGTTTCTGATTTCGTTAATCTTGATTTTGATCCATTTATATCCAATTTTGTAGTTGATTATAATTCTAGTTAATTAATTTAGTTAATCACGTATTATTATTTTCATGTCTTATGTATGACAATTTTAATTTTGATCCATCAACAACTAGTTTTAGTTTTTTTAGAGTTTCGGTTAATTAATTTAGTCAATCACATGTCATTATTTTTCATGTTTTAAATATGGTAATTTTGGTTTTGATCTATTAATGTTTAGTTTGAGTTTTTAGGAATTTTAGATAATCAATCTAGTTAATTGCATGTTATTGTTTTCATATTTTCAAGCTTGCCAAACTTCGGTTTTTGATTTATCATATCTTATTAGAATGTTAATTTACTTTAATTAATCTCTTATTATTATCTCCATATGCTAAGTTTGTTGACTTTAAACCTTGATTGGTTTTTCTTATCTTAATTCATGCGTTTCTTGAAATCTAGATGTTAGTCTTAGATGATATTTTTGTTAGTTTGTTTGATTAAGAAGCCATTAGTTTGTTGCCTTAGTGATTGTTAGTCAAATTTTTTTTTTGAAGGCCACTAAAAACCCATGAAGGTTGGCCTTACTCTCACCACTTTAATTGGCATGATTGTCTAAATATTTATTTTGTGATTTTCGTTTCCTTTTGTTTTGGTTGGTATTTTGTTTTCTATGTTTTGTTATTTTAAAAATTAATTTCTTTTATTTTAAAATAGAACACTTTTTTTTTCTCAAAAGATCCCTTTAAGGAAAAATCTATTTAAAAAGAAAATCCATTTAGAGTCTTTAGAATCAAAATCTTTTTTTTTTTTTAAAGTATTATGCAACCATATTTCAATCGGTTCGCATCCTTCAATTTTCAACAAAAATTTTGGTTTTGAACGAAACACAAATCAAAGCTTATGGTCCCAAATAAATGGGATGATCCTAGGCTAAATTCGTGTATATCGATTGGGGAATTGGTGAAACCCTTACATAAGATAATATTTTCAAAACTTATTTTTGCTACCACCCTTGCTATTTGTTGTAATCATATCTATCTATTTTTTTAGGAGTTATATAATGACTGATTATTTTGTATATTCTAATCATTTTTGCTATGCTAATTAGATATGCATGTTAGAATTTCTTGTTTTATTATTTATTATCTAACCCCCTATGTCCTGAGGAAGCGTATTATGAGTTATCTATGCTATCCAGGTACGCTCCCTAACACCCATTTTCTAAATTCTGTAAACATGATTGTCACTCTGAACTATGCCTATGTTTGAGAATGCTTGGGTGTCTTGATATTTGTTTCATTGTTCGATTATCTATGATAAAGCGCATGCTAGGTGATATACTATTTAAATTAACTTTGATTGTTTTATGATAGCACTCAAGAAGTGGCCCAAGTACGCACCCTAAATCTTCTGTATGATTGTGATTGGTTTTGTTGTTAGGCATGTTATTTTTGAAATCACCTAGCTTACTTAGGCATCTATAATTAACCAATTAATTGCCACATTTCCCTTAACTTAGTCAATAGAGACCTTTATAGGGCTTAGAGGGGTGCTACCTTTTAAAGGTACTTTCCCAATAGGTAACCTGATCCTCAGACTTAGACTCGAGTTTTTCAAAGACACACTTTTCCAAAAATTATGGAGTCATTTTTTAGGGTTTTATTTCTTGTTTTATTTTCCCTTTAAAATAAAAATAAAATAAGTGGCGACTGCGACTTTTCCAAAAAAATTTTTTTCACCAAATAAAAGCGAGTCTTGTCGATCGAGTGGGGACGCATGTGAAAAATGTGGGTCCACAAATTGGCAACTCTGTTGGGGATTTTGAGGATCAAGCTTGAACACTAATTGAGGAAAATGTGGCGTTTAATTGGTCGATTAGAGGGTACCCCTATTTTTTAGGCAAGGTGATTTAGCTTGCTTGCTTGATTGGGTTGCTATCTTAACATGTGTTTATACTTGTTTACCTTGAATGATCACTTGATTGCTTGCTCACTTTAGCATGATTCACTCTCACATATGTTAGATAGGACTTTGATTGTTTGATATTTATCTACTTCGCATGACTGTTTGTTGCATGACAACCCTTTCTCTTGCATGATTGTATGATTACTTGTCTTTGTTCACTATCTCACTTTAGATCTTAGGTTTTTCGGATGCACCCACATCCTTCATTATGCACTTTAGATTATCCCTGAGTGTTGAGAGATGTGAGAGCCTTCACCTTTAAGAAACCCCCTAGGAACGCGAGGAAGTGCATGTGTGGAGGTGATGACCACCTTGCATAGAAGCACCTCGTCTCCTTGGAGGCGTGCAGAGGGTTGCATACCGTTAGAGGGTACGATCGCTTCTGTTAGGGATCCTTTAACCCACCCATTTTATCCTATAGAGCCATCTCAACCTTATAAGCTAGCCTAGACCCAATTAAGATTTCATTCTTACATGTGGGTGCATCTGTGGACCTTCAGAGCCGCCTTGGTCACAATTAGGTTCGGTTATCCCTTCCGTAGTCTCCTTTTGGTGTGATTAGTTATGGGTATTAGATTGAGTATATTTGGGCTATACTTCTATGCACTTGTTAGTTGATTCCTACAAATTCACATTCATACCGCACATTATCCAGTGTTTCTGTATTTATAGGAGGGCTTACCGTGACCGATCTGGATCCACCTTTATGGATTAGAGTTGGAGGTAGATTGACCAAAGTATCATACCAATCAGACCAAAGATCAGATCAGAGAGATATGGACTCACAGATAGTTACCGTTGATCAGTTTGCTACAACCATGGCTTCGATCCAAGAGGCCATAGCTAACCTTGGCCAGAGGATAGATGGGTAGCAGGCCCAACAGGTCCCAGTTTAGGAGAGTGCCTAGTTTGATACTATAATACCGCCACCCCCTCCTCCCAATCAGTTACTACCACAGGCTATACCTTTCACTCTACATAGTCAGACCGAGGTTGCCCCACCTCCTATCACATTACCTATCTCGACCTTAGAGGACCCACATACACGTATGGATAGACTCGAGCAAAGGTTGAGGCAGATGAGGGCTTTAGACGGAGTTATTACTTGGGAGGATTTTGATGGAGCACTAGTGGCCAGTTTACCGGCCAAGTTCAGGATGCTTGAGATTGAGAGAAACATAGGCATAGATTGTCCCCGTATCCATTTGAGGCTTTATAGTACGGTTATGAGGGCCCAGGAATTGGATGAGGCCTAGATGGTTATGCTTTTCCCTATGTCCCTGAGTGGTCCGGCACAGTATTGGTTCACTTCATTGGATGTATCATGTTGTAGGACTTGGGATGACTTGGCCCAGGAGTTTTTGAGACAGTTTGCATTTAATACTATCATTGATGTTTCGAGGAGAGAGTTAGAGGCTTTGAGACAAAGGCTAGAGGAGTCAGTCACTTCATTTATCTCCCATCGGAGGGAGAAGATTTCACAAATTATTGATCGTCCTTTAGAGAAGAATCAAATTAGTATGGTCATGAGGAGCTTATACCCTAGATTCGCTAAACACTTGATGAGATTTCCCCATACGAATTTTGGATCTTTGGTACAGGCTTTGTATGGTATAAAGGAGGGCATTGCTAGAGGATTGTGGCTCGAGTCTTCCTTTACTGATTCTAAGGGGAAGAAGCCTTCAGGAGGATAGAGACCAAGAGATGTAGGTGCTATCAGTTCAGTAGGGATGAGACCTCCTAGACGTTATCAGACAATTGGACAGACTTCTAGATTCTACTACCCACCTTCACCTCATGTACAATATAGACCACCTATTCCCTCTAGACCCATGACATCTACTTATCTACATCCAGTCTCACAGCCTGTTTTTGTTGCACATTTCATAGAGAGACCTCCTACGTCATACCCTGGACCTCAAGCCCTACAGACTACTACCCCTTTTGTATAGAGGTCATCACGACAGTTCTCCCAGCTAGGTATGCCTTTGAGCAGAGCTTTTCAGAAGCTCATGGAGGGTGGTTTGTTGACTCAGTTAGCTCACAGGCCTTTACCCCAGCCCATGCTACCTTGCTTTAGGATGGATTTACATTGTTCCTACCATCAGGGTCCAAGGCATGACACGGATCATTGCACTACTTTGAGACATGCTATACAGGACTTGATATACCAAGGTTTGGTTAACTTGGGGCAGCCAAGTGTGACCACTCACCCTCTTTTTGCCCATTCTACACACGCAGTGCCTCCACCACCAGGAGATATCCATCACATAGACCTTATAAAGGATGACAATATACATACGTTGAGTTGGGATGATGGATTACCCTAGCCGATTGTTTTGCATGACAGTAGTGAGGTTGAT
This sequence comes from Vitis rotundifolia, assembly GCA_030254885.1. NCBI lineage: Eukaryota > Viridiplantae > Streptophyta > Magnoliopsida > Vitales > Vitaceae > Vitis > Vitis rotundifolia. The sequence goes on from CM058158.1 coordinate 2,930,656, forward strand.
GGAGTTTCATTGGGCCCTCAGGTTCCTGCACCATTTAGTTTGATCCCAGATGAGGTACCATTCCAGTTGGCTCATTCTACACCTTTTGTTATCAGACTCCAAGATACATTTGTCTCATTTACTTTATGGCTAGAGGATGATGATTCAGAGGGGAGAGAGATACAAATTGTGACTCGTAGTGGGAGGATAGCTCAGCCACCACCACTAGCAGTCAGACCATTTGAGGATGCAGTCTCTCATGAGGAGGTTAGGAGAGAGGATGATGAGGTTTTGAGACAGCTATAGAGCACTCAGACTTGCATTTCTATTTGGAGTTTATTAGCATCATCTAGTACTCATCGAGATGCTTTGATTCGAGCCTTGAGTCAGATTAGAGTAGAGACTACTACCACTTCAGAGGGGTTGATTCATATGATGATGGCTGATAGGGCCACTTGCATTGTGTTTTCAAATGATGATTTGCCACCTGAGGGTTCAGACCACGTACGCCCTCTATATATCACAGTTGGTTGTTCAAGCCATAGAGTTCCATGTCCTGTTAGATAATGGCTCAGCCCTGAATGTCTGCCTTTTAGCCATTGTTATAGCCCTTGGTTTTGCACCTTCAGATTTTGGTCCTTCTACTCAGACAGTCAAAGCATATGATAGAGCTGGTGATTGATTTACAAATTGGTCCAATCACATTCTCTACTTTATTCCAGGTTTTGAGGATTCCTACATCCTTTAACCTACTACTAGGCCGACCATGGATTCATAGAGCTGGAGCTATTCCTTCTTCCCTTCATTAGAAGGTGAAGTTCATTCATGATGGGCAGGTCATCACAGTACAATCTACCAGAGATATGTTAACCTCTTCTGAGCCAGTACTTCAAATCAGTCATAGTGAGGATGACTTATTTTTTACTGGGTTTACTTTTGATGAGATACAAATTGGTTCAGTCACATTCTCTACTTTATTCCAGGTTTTGAGGATTCCTACATTCTTTAACCTGCTACTAGGCCGACCATGGATTCATAGAGCTGGAGCTATTCCTTCTTCCCTTCATTAGAAGGTGAAGTTCATTCATGATGGGCAGGTCATCACAGTACAGTCTACCAGAGATATGTTAACCTCTTCTGAGCCAGTACTTCAAATCAGTCATAGTGAGGATGACTTATTTTTTACTGGGTTTACTTTTGATGAGATACAAACTCTTGAGATTGAGGATTTTTGCAGAGATTTTGTAGCTATGTCATTTGATCAACACAATAGTACAGTGATTCTTGATATGATGAGAGGTATGACTTTTCTACTTGGCATAGGGTTAGAACGACGTCAGTAGGGACCCAGTGAGTTTATAGCTATTATTGACCATGATATGACATTTGAACTTGGATTCATTCCTACTAAGGCCGATTACCGTTACATGGCGTAACTGCGCAAGGAGAGGGTGAGGGCCCGTTTATCCCACACACCATTTGATTATCCTATTCGACCCTATAGGATGAGTTTGGCCGACTACTTTGTCAGAGGATCAGAGATTTGACCTCGTCTAGAAAATATTGATAGTGTGGTTTATACAGATAGAGAGACCGAGCTTTAACATCTATTCCACCAGTTACAGTTGAGTGATGGGGTTCCTGACACTTCTTTTCCTATGGCGATTACTCCTTCGTCTCCAGATCGAGCTAGCCTATTGTCCTTATGCTTTTCAAAAGAGATCACTGATGATGGAGTGGCCGTTGATCCCAATGAGATGATTGATGGAGTTGTTCCTCATAATGAGTACCGAGATGAGATGGACATGATGACTATGAGTTAGGTCACCAGCATTGCTCAGCTTCAGCTAGTTTCACCATTTGATATGTTTGGGGTGTCTACCACTAAGATTATTAAGGAGACTCAGACCATTCCTATTCCAAAGCTTCTAAAGGGTGATAGTAATTTGTTTGAGGGCACTGTTAGCCCAATTGAGGGAGTGTCTGACCTTGTGGACCCACCTCTTTCTTTTGATGTTTTATCAGGATTTGTCTCCCGCTCTGACGATGTTTCGATTGCTTCATTTATGGATTTGAGTATTTTTTAGTATTCGCATGTCTCTTGTGATAGTATCTCTATATCTGCACCCCACTCACCCACTCCACAAATATTTGATATAGATGATGAGATTGCACAGCTCAATACAGATAGAGATTCTTTTGATCATGACTCAGATCCCATAGATGAGAGAGTTTCACCTACCATAGGAGATGTTGAGATCAACCTAGAGAGCTGAAGATTGGTTCACTCCTATCTACAGATGAGAGGAATAGACTTATTCATTTACTCAGGTCATACTTGGATGTCTTTGCATGGTCTTATGAGGACATGCCTGGTCTTGATCCCTCTATAGTTCAGCACCACTTACCTATCCTGCCATATGCCAGACCAGTTAAGTAGAAATTAAGGCGTTTGCATCCACGTTGGAGTCTACAGGTGAAAGAGGAGATTCAGAAACAGTTCAGTGTTGGGTTTATATCAATGGTTAAGTATCTAGAGTGGTTGGCTAATGTTGTCCCTATTCCCAAAAAGGACGACAAAGTTAGAGTTTGTGTTGACTTCAGAGACCTTAATAAAACATCTTTGTATTGACGGCAAAGTTAAAGTTAGACTTTTTTCTTTTATTAATGTCACTATATTGATTGTTTTAGCATCTTCGTATTATGGTTTTTGTGAATTGCGTTTTCTTGAGTTGTAATGAAGAAAAATTTAGGTTTAAACTTCTAGCATAGAAGAAGAAACCTATAGATTAATTGATTTTTTAATTTGAACCAAACACATGGCCGTTTTCTTAAAAACAAGTGAAAAACAAGAAAAAATGAATGATTTTTAATATGTATTTGTGTGAGAATGACCAGCTTTCGGTATCGGGATGCCTTGTTTAGCAATTCTAATGGTTGCCTTGAGTTTTCAAAGTGACTTTGGGGTCCCAAAATTTGGCCCACTGCTTGAGCCCATAATTCAAATGTATTGGTTGTGAGAATGTTAACAAATTCTAAGCCCACAGTGAACTTTTGGCACCTCTACGAACCATGAATGGCAATCACGCGATGGCCACGTGCTATACCCATCTTCAATAAAAACTCAACTCTCCAAAACCTTATGCTCTGTTCACGCTATACCAATCTTCATCTAAAAACCCAACTCTCCAAAACCTTATGCTCTGTTCGCGTTGCCTCTGTCTCACTTTCCGGTTTCCCCTCTCCCACTCTCTTCTCTTGTTATCGGATTGATCAGAGATTCCGAAAATATCTCAGATAAATTCCGAAAGTATTTCTGAAATTTTTTTTAAGTGGAGATTCATTAAGATTTCATTCCATTTGTACATAATATAAGTGATACAAGGGGCTCTATTGAATTTGTAGATATGGTATAGGTCGTAGCAGGAGTTTTTCATCCTGGTCGGTTAAAAAAGTTAAGGTTTGTTTCACCTTTTTCTCAGAGGGATAGAGGACGAAGATACAAGAAACAATCGCCCCCCATTCATCCCAGAGGTAATGCTTACCCTTAATATTATTTTTCTTCTTTTTCAATATGATTATCGTTTCAGCAATTTGGATATCTCCATTTAAATTTCTATATCTTGATAAAACAATCCCAATTTGATAATCTGGGCATGTATTTGACTTGAAAATAAATTTCTCTTCTATAGATCCAAGAATAAAATCATGTTTGAAAATTATTCTTAAAAACTTATTTGGAGCAAAAATAGTTTTCTAACATAAAAATAAATTTTTTAACTTAGAAAATATATTTGAAATTATTTGATAGAAAATTGGGCATGTATTTGACTTAAAAATAAATTTCTATTCTATAGCTCAAATAATAAAATCATATTTAAAAATTATTCTTAAAAACTTATTTAGAGCAAAAATGGTTTTCTAACATAAAAATAATTTTTTAAATTTAGAAAATATATTTGGAAACATGTGATAGAAAACTGGGCATGTATTTGACTTTAAAATAAATTTCTATTCTATAGATCAAAGGATAAAATTATGTTTGAAAATTATTCTTAAAATCTTATTTAGAGTAAAAATGGTTTTCTAACATAAAAATAATTTTTTAACTTAGAAAATATATTTGAAAACGTTTGATAGAAAACTTTTTTTTTTTTTTTAATGTCAATAAGTTGTCTTTTTCTTAATTTAATTGCAATCAATTTGCTTATATGCATTTAAAAATATATATTATCATATTTAACAACATTTTGATTGTTAGTCAAATTATCATTTTTGAGAGGAATTTTTGTAGCTCTCATAATTATAATTGTATTTTAATAACCATTTTGAATAAAATTAAAAAAGTTAGACAATTATCAAAATCTTATTTTTAGGATTTTTAAAAAATCTACAAGCTAAAACTATTTATAATTTTGACCATGTGAGAACAGTTCTTTTTTAATACTTTGAGTTATTTTGTTTTTTTTTTCTTAGTATTTGAGAGTATAAAAGAATTTCTTTTATCATATTATATATGTGCATATGTGTTGTCATGGTTATTTATGTTATGTCTTATCAAAGAATAGAGTGAAATTTCCTTTGAATGGAAGGTTTTAATCCACATTAGTGAGTGGACATGGTATGAATAGTTTGGGTGGGCTGCATCTATGGTAAAAAATAATAAGACACACTTTTTGCAAGTTTCCAAGTTGGTTGAGACCTATAGACATGACATCAAGCTAACTAGACCTTGACTTTTGCAAGTCTCCAAGTTTCCAACTTTTTTTTTTTTTTTTTTTTTTTTAATATTAAGGTGTGGGGCCATGAATTCCATTCTTTCCTTTTTAAATAACAAAAAGGTTGATAATTTTATTGTGAGAAGGCTATTGCTATCAATTGTGTTCATGTGGAGAAGGCTACATGTCTAATTTAAGAAGGTAATTTGGTTTGTCTAATCTATTCCATTTAATTGTACTATACAATAATTTTTATTGTTTGGATTATTCTTGTATTAAATTTCTTCAACCCAAATTTAATTAATTGATAGGATGAAAGAGAATGTGAAAAGGTGAGACTAGAGGTGGCCTTTGTTTGATTGATAATTAATAATTTTTTTATTTTATTTTACCTATATCTATCGATAAATAAGGAGCCATAAAGTGAATATCATAATGGAATTTCATAAAACCCATTATAGAATTTCATGTTTGAAGTCATTACTTTTGAAAATATTTATTATAATGAAAGCTAGTTTTTGTAAAAATTGTTATTTTATGGTTGATCATTCATTAAGTGTCTTCTTATTGACATTTAATTTCATCTTTCATGTTTTTTTTTAAAAATAAATTCAATTTTTTATATTAAAAGTAACAGTTTTAATTTAATAAAAGAAGAATTTCAATTTATTAAAAAAAATAATTTTGGATTTATTAAAAAAATAATTTCAATTTTATTTTATTTTATTTTTTAAAGTTTCAGTTTGTTAAAAATTCATTTCAAATCATAAAAGAAAATGATTTTATTTTTATTAAAAACATAGTTTGAGTTTTATTAAAAAAAAATGGTTTGTATTATAAAATATGAAAATTTATTGGATTATAAGAACTTGTAAATAATCATATAAATCTCTTTGTAACTCCCTATAAAAGAGGGAGACCGCTAATGAAATATTCATTTTCTCATATATTCTCTTCCCGTTTTCCTTCTATGATTCTTCTATTTTGCAACATGTTATTAGCGTGATGTACTAACAAAAGTTTGAAATATCATTTTTTTTCAAGCCTTCTACATCAAATATTATGAGAAGGTATATCTTAATATAAATTTTTATTTTTTATGTAATTACTATAATTATGCATCGGTTTACATGATTTGATTACCTATATTTTAATCATTCATAGCCTAAAGATATGTAAAATAAACGTTAAAAGTCATTTACCTAGAAGTTATATGAAAAATATTGTGTTTATATATGCTCAAAAGCTATGCAATTATCATTATTCTTTATAACCAAAAGTTATGAACGAGTCAAAGGCCATAAAAATTTAGTGTTATTATATATAGGTAAAAGCTATATCTTATTATTATTTTTCATAACCAAAAGCTATGAATATAAGAATATTAACGATTTTCATATTAGTTAGAGACTTTAGCGAAAAAAAAAAAAAAAAAAACTATTTGTTAGATTTGACCTTATTCAACTATCTAGGTTTTGACCTAAATTTTTTCAATCATGCTACTCTAGTTAAGATTATTTATTTATTTTTCAATGGTACATGATTGCTTTTATTTATTATTGTTTATATTACAAATATAATGGATTTAAACCCATAGAAGATTAAGATTTATTGTTGGATAATATTTTGTGATTTTATTTTTATTAAAAAATGTTTAAAACATTATCTAAGGTATTTCTTTATTGTTAATTAAATTTGTCTTATGTATTTATATTCTTTTGAAAATTTTTGCCTTATTGTATAATTTTGTAAAATTCATATAGTAAGAAATTATGTAAAAAACAATTTATAGTTTGAAATTATACAATATTTACTTTTAAATTTTTCTAGTAATAAAATTATTATGGCCTGAAGCTACAAAAAAGAACATGTAGATATTATTTACATATTTTTATAATAAAAAATTAATATTTTGCATATGATAAGGTATATAAATAATTTTTCATTCTATTGTATATGCATAACAATTTTTTTATAACTAGATAGCGAAAACATATATAAAGAATATTACCTAAAGTTAATATCTTATATATTGTTTCAATGTTTTTTTTTTTTTTTTTTTATAAAAAAAATAGAAAAAAATGATTTCTACACTAGTAGAAACTTAAAATCATATTGATGATTAAAAAAAAATTCAAAATGCTAATGCAACAAATCTAACAAATCTAAAATCCATAAGCATATAAAGAAAAAAAGAAAATAAACAAAGGGTACAATAACCCTAAAACTACAAATTAGTTTAAACATGTTAACCCATGCAACTCTCATCCATGTGAATCAAGAATATATACAATAATTTTATTTATGAAAATGCAAAAAAAAAAAAAAAGTGAGGAAAATATGCTAAATGAGTGTAATGAGTATGATAATGGTAGAAGAGACTCTAATATACACAAATTTGGCTTTTCAATCTTCTACTTTTCAATGCATCTGTCCTCTATCCAAAACTAGTTTTTACAAAGAAACTTAATACTACTCTCCTCTCAAAAATACAATCCTCCTCTTAAAGAAGAGCCAAACATACCGTATTAATCCTACAACAAAATAGGGTTAGTAAATAGAAAAAACAACCCCAATATTACCCTTAATTAATACCATTACCATCATCGAGCGCTTGAGGACTACTTGAGTGCTTTGGTAAAATCTACAGAATCTGAGAACGGATTTCTACAACTCTAGCTCCATGGGAACAACCTTTAGTTGGGGACTATGCTTGAATGCCTTATGATTGTTCAAATCACTTACTTAGTCTCCATGGTTTACATAGATTAATAAAATATTGATTTTTACATGGATTATTAAAAGAGAGCACACATTAAAGACATGTATATTCATCCTTGAGGTCCTGGGATGAATAAAATACCTTAAAAAACTAAGATTAGCACACCCTAAAAAGGTTCTAATATGCTTTTGCTAACCTATGGATCTGATATAGTTGTAGGGAATCCTAGATCATCTGATGCAACCTTGGTCCATAGGCTAAGTACTAAGGTACTTTTATAAGCAAATTTCCAAAAAGATTATACATATCTTAATAAGAAATAATAAAAAATTATCCTTTCGCACAAAATCCATAATCCATAATCCATTTTTGAGTTTGTTTAGGTATTAAGCCTTTTATATTTATCAATCCAACGAGTTTCAAGTTGTTTCCTAGTTGTTTGTAGCTATCTCAACAAAGTTAACATACATCAACCCTCAAAGGATGTTAGTGATGGTAAGAGGATGAGGACACCTCATGCTTGATATTTCAAAGGATGACATACTTGATGATACTATAATCATAAACATCCCCAAGTTCAATGAGCTGGTTGAGGGGGGATCAAAATGCACATTACATACTTATACCCTCCATCATATACTAGCACTGGATATGGTTGTTTATTATGATGTAATTCTTTGATACACAAGTTTGAGTTCATAAGCAATGAGGTAACATACTTCCCCCCCATTCTTTTCACTCGTTCTACACATTGGGAACAATGTGTAACTTAGGTTGAAGGGGGATGGTATATTAGTCCACCTAATTTTATTTTTTTTTTCAAAAGTTTGTTTGCTATCTTTGGTTAATTAATGAGATTCTTGATTTGTCATAGTGAGTCATGGTTTATTTTGCATGAGAATGCTTTAAGTAGCATTATTTTTTTAGAATTTGAGAAAAGATGTAGTTAGAGCAAGAGTATTAGTTCACTTAACTTTTCTTTTTATACCTTTAAGTGCAAAAATAGTTAGGTTGAATCCTTGGGATACCTTCAATTTTTCTTTGATGTTTATTTTCTATTTAAGACTTAAAGCACACACAAAGCACATGTACCCTTATGGTATCTTGATTAAGATAATTTATTTAGCTTAAAAGGAGTTGTTCTTAAGCAACAAGAGGTAAAAATAATATATATATAATAAAAAAATGAAAATGATTGATTTAAGCTTGAGCAATTATCCGAGGGGGTAATGGCCTTGTGTCTTCAAGCCCTAGTGCCCGAAACCAACTAGTTAGAAGTCATCGATATCTTGCTCGTTACATAAGCTAAACTTAGTTTTGAAAAAAGAAAAAAGAGTGGAAATAAATGTTTGGGAAATTCGACCTTGTTTTACCTTGAGCTAGGTTGATACATGAGGATTAAGTGGCCTATAAAGGTCCTCAATACCTAGTACCTTGGGTGAAAACTCGGGAGTTGCCTATGGATCCCTATTGATCCATATAGAAGGAGATTTCCTAAACTAAGAGAGACAAATCAAAATAAATTTTCTTCCCTATTTAACTTAAAGAATGATGAAATCTGAGTTTAGGAAAAAGTCTTGAGAAGAATACTATGAGAGGACACCAAAATTAAGCACATGAGGTTTAGGTGGAAATAGCCAATCAACGGAAAATTAGGAGACACTAAGGGGAATGCTAAACATGGATGCATGTTTATGTATAAAAAGATAAGGTGAGAAAACTAAAAGATTGCACATCTTGTGTCATCTTGCTAAATTCTAGGAAATTTGACTATTTGAGTATCTTGTGTGTGAAACATGCTATGTTGAGTCATTATAGTTTCATGAATTCCATTACATATTTTTCTTTTTTTTTTACTTTTTCTATTTGTTGGGGACTAGCAAAGTTTAAGTTGAGGGGGATGATTAAAGTCAAAATATGTGCTCTAATGGCACATATTCGATATGATTTATGCACCATAAGACACTAAAATCATCCGACTTGACCCAAATTGTTGATAAGGCCCTAGCCATGAGTTTAACTTGGATTTTGGAGATTTATCTCAAGTTTAAGGAAAGAAAATGGTGTAAGTTGAATCACTTTAGATTTTGAAAGATCAATAAAGGGTTTAAATGAGGAAATGGGCAAGTCAAGACTCATGGATTATGAGGAAAGACAAGCTAACATGGATAATGAGGCATGAAGCAAATTCATCAAGTTGCATGAAAATTTAGATTTCAAAATCTGGTGGCAACATGTAATCTGAATTTGAAGTAAAATTTAGAACACTTTCCGAATTCCATTTTAGACAAGCTACACATCGTTTCAAAGCTCTAGAAGTTAGGAATCCAATGCTTTAAATGATGTGCAAATCAGCACCCAAAGGAAGAAGTTATGACCGTTTGAAGATAAATGTGCAGAGTTAAAGGACTATTTCAAAATGATTTTGAAATTCAACTTATGAATTCGAAATCTAATTCAAAATGACCCTAATTTCAAATTCACACACTACCACATTGATATTTCACCTCCTCTACTTTAAGAATTGCATCTTGGGCATTTCATCCGCCTTAAGTGGGCCCTACACGACTAGAAATCATGATTTTATTATTATTTTTAGTCATTTTTAGGTAATTATTTGTAAAATAAGTGGCCAATAGGAACATGCCACATGTTATATTTTTTTGGTGGAAACTATAAAACTCGATATTTAGTTTTTCTAGGAGTTCTTGATTTTTTTAGGAGTAAAGATGGTTTGACGATTCTTAAAGGGAGAGAAGAAGACCTTGAAGGTTTTTCTTGGTTTGTTTTTTATTTTTATTTTTATTTATTATTGAATAAATTATTGTTTTTAATTTTTTTGAAATCAAGAATGGTTCTTTCTTATTCTTTTCTAGCCTATGTATGTGAGGACATGCCCATAAGAGGCTAAAAAACCATCTTAGGGCAAAACATGAAAACATAGGGTTAGATTCAAAGGGAAACATTGGGTCAAATCAGATTAATAATGGAATGAATAAAAGGTTAAGGCACTAATATTGAGATCAAAATATCCTTTAAAGTTAGTTTGGCTTAGGAGATGATACAATTGCATATTATTTAATACTAGGTATTCTTGGTCATTCTTGATCTCTAGTTATAAAAGGTTTTGTCATTATTATCTACCCTAAGACAAATCTACACGGGAGTGGTAAAAGCTTAAAAGCCTTAGACCTAAACTTAGATTATATGTCCATTCATCTATTAGGTAATTCAATAGAATAAAATATTAAAAGTTAGTATATGGATCAACTCTGAGGTGTGGAACTGAGGTTAATCTTGTTAGACCATGCATTTTGATTACCCTAAGACTATTAAATTATATACTCTTATTTTGCCTAAAGGTTTATACTTGAAGTTGGATTGTCGATCCCCAATCTTGATTAATTGAATTAAAAATCAATAATTATTCTATAATTTAGATAGGTTTATTTAGGAAATTTTCATCCATATTTTATTATGATTTATTTGAATTGGATATTTCTTTTTTTTTTTTTTTACTTTTAGTAAATAATTAATCCTTTGAATCTAAGAACAAATAAACATATTAGAAATGATTTCAGAGGACGACAACCCAGGATACTACAAAGTCGTGATAACTTTATCTTTGGTTTTTTTTTGTCAGAGTTATCATGTATTTAGGCCTTAGTATTTTATTTACAACATAGATTTATGGTCACTAGCTTCATGTGTTCCTTACATGATGGTGAGCAGAACGAGAACCAATATAATGGTATACCATAGGTTAGTAATTACCCTATTGATTAGGTTTATAGATCATCATTACTTCCACTAAAGGTAATGGAAGTCAAAACATTTTTCCTTGTTAACAAGGGTCAGATTACTAGAGTCTTAATTATTTTTTCTTTAAAAATAAAAATAAAAATCATATCACATATGTAAGCAAACATATTATACAATATGAAAAATTATTTCCCAATTTCAATATCTCACAAATTTGACCAAACTTTTTGTTTTGTTTTGTTTTTTTTTTTTTTGAAACTTTCAAAAGAAAATTATACTTGACCATTCATAAAAGAAATATTTTTTTCAATTAGTCCCCTTACTTGAACTCAAATTCTAAAGATCAAAGTGGTAAAATTTCCTACAAGTCACTAGAGAAATTAGAAGGGTTCTTTAAACTAATGTTCAATAATAATTACATTCTAAGTATGCTTTTATATATATAAATTATTCATTCATCTAGGAAAAATATCATATTTTCATTATTTAATTGTTTTGAATTTATTATCCTAAACTTTTCAAAATTCCTCACTTATAATTAATCTAATTTAAATTACCTTAATTTAGTTTGATTTAATTTAATTTATCTAAGTTAGGCAAATTTAATTTATTCTAGAATCCCAGCATAATAAAATTTCAAGCCTCCAATATTTTTATATTAGATTAGTTTTTTTTTTTTGAACTCTATTTTCCATACAAACACTCCATCAAAAGTTTCTCTTACTTCCACTATGCACGCACACTAATACACAATACCACACAAAAGTCTTAGCTTAACAACCAAAACCTTCCATATATTTCCCAACAAATTCTATTTCCTCTAAATAAAGATTTCACTACGAACCAAATTATATTTCCTTTAAATAGAGAATCTTGCTATGCACCAAACTTTAGGTTTCATGTAATTCTACTTCCTATATACTTGGAATCTTATCGTATGGATACCAATCTCTAGACTTTAGCCTTCAATTTGTTTTTTTTTTTTTTTTTTTTTTTTTTAATATAATTCTTATCTCTTGTACATAAGAATTTCTATTTACATGGATATCCATTACTCAAAATTCCTATATTTTTTTAAAAAATAAACTCCACTACTTCACATAGAAATTTTCTTCTGGGTTTTGGCAACAAAGCATGGAGCTTTCTATGGTTATTATTATTATTATTATTATTTTATTCTATCATTCTAGATTTAATCACTTTCAATTTATTTTCTTAATTTTTTGCTTTAATTAATTCTTTCTGAATCTTATTAGGAAACTAAAATTTCTAAGAAGAACTAAAAAAAAAAATCCTTAAGAAGTATCACTTACCATAAAGTTTTTGTGGAAGAACAGAAAAAAAAAAAAAAAAATTAAAATCAAAATCCTTATTTTCCTTACTTAAATCTAGGACCCTAGATTCCTCTGTATATGATCTCTAAAGCGTATGAGAGTTTAGAAACAGTTGTTTAGAATGTGAGTTTACTATTTATATTTTATTATTTATTTTAAGCTAAAGCCCAAAGTTAAGTCCATAATTAAAAATATGATCTTTAAGGCTTAGGGTATTATATCATCCCCAAAAAAGGTTTAGACCTCTAAACTTGTGTACCTAAGTATGAAAGATGTTTGGGTATTTATCTTTTATCCCTTTCTCTAGTTCCCACGTAGCCTCTCTTTCTGAGTGATTACTCCACTAAACTTTCACCAACTTAACTACTACACGTTGAAGAACTTTGTCCATTTTATCAACAATTCAAATGGAAAACTCTTCATAACTTAAGTTTTCTGCCAAGTAAAGGGGCTTAAGTTCTACTGTGTGAGAAGGATCATGCACAAATTTCCTTAAAGTTGAAATGCGGAAGACATTATGAATCCTTTCCAAACTTGGGGGTAAGGCAATTCAATAGGCTAAATTACCAATCTTCTCCAAAATCTCAAAAAGTCCCATATATCTAGGACTCAACTTCCCTTTCTTTCCAAACCTCATTATTGTTTTCATAGGTGAAACCTTGAGGAACACATGATCCCTAACTTGAAACTCTAAATTCTGTCTTCGTTTGTTTGCATAACTTTTCTATCGGCTCTAAGTAGTCTTTAGTCTTTCTCTAATCAATGCAACTTTTTTTGTAGTTACCTAAACTAACTCTAGACCTAGGAACTTCCTCTCACCAATGTCATCCCAACAAATTGGGGACTTACACCTCCTGCCATACAAAGCCTCAAATGTTGCCATACTAATACTAGCTTGATAGCTATTATTATAAGCAAACTCCACTAAAGGCATCTGGTCTTCTCAACTACCTCCCAAGTCTAGGATACATGCTCATAGCATATCCTCTAATGTTTGAATCACCCTTCCTGATCAACCATCTGTTTGTGAATGAAAGGCAATATTGAAACTTAATTGACTCCCCAAGGCATTTTGTAAGCTCTTTCAAAATCTAGAGGTTAAGCGGGTATCTCTGTTTAAAACAATGGATACTAGAACTCTATTTAATCTTACAATCTCCTTAACATATAAAGAAGCCAATTTGTCTAAAGGAAATGTAGCCTAAATAGGTAAGAAATGAGCTGATTTTGTTAGTTTATCAACAATCACCCATATCACATTATTACTTTCCAAAGACTTAGGTAGTCTAGAAACAAAATCCATTATGATATGCTCTCATTTCCACTCAGGAATGGGAAATGGTTGCAATTGTCTTACTCGGCATTGATGCTCAGCTTTGACTAGAAGTTAAACACTATAATACAAAACGGGCAATATATTACTTTAGACCAGGCCATCAATAAAGTTGTCTCATGTCTTTTTACGTCTTAGTCCCACTAGGATGAATTGAAAATCTAGAGTTATGAACTTTTTTTTAGAATTTCTTTTCTCAAATTCCCAACTTAGGGAACACAAAATTTGTTTTTGAACTTCAAGACCCTATCATCTGAAAGTACAAACTCAAGCTTAGTGTACATTTTTACACCATCCAGGATCTTTACAAACTATGGATCATCCTCTTGTGATAACTTAATTCTCTTAACCACATTGGGTTGTACACTATGTCTAGCTAGCAATACCCCAGAATCCCAAACTAAAAATTGAGCCCTAAGTTCTCTAAATCATGCAATAAATATGGTTGTCTTCCTGCTATGGTTGCTAAAGATCCCATAGACTTCCTACTTAAAGCATCAACAACTACATTCACCTTACTAGGGTAATACAAAATAGTGCAATCATAGTTCTTAAGGAATTCAATCCACCTTCTTTATTGTATATTCAATTCTTTATGAGAGAATAAATACTTCGAGCTCTTATGTTTTTGTATAACTTTCACATGTTTCACCATACAAATAATGTCTCCAAATTTTGAAAGCAAAAACCACAACTGCTAACTCCAAATCATGAGTAGGATAGTTCCGCTTATAAGGTTTCAATTGTTTGGAGGCATAGGCAATAGCCTTCCTATGTTGCATCAGTACACAACCAAGTCCCTGGTTTGATGCATCACTAAAGATAACATAACCCCATGAACTTAAAGGAATAGTAAATGTTAGAGTAGTCATTAATTTATTTTTCAGCTCTTCAAAACTATGCTCACATTCATCAGACCATATGAACTTGGTTTTCTTTTAAGTTTGGTTAGAGGTAGGACAATCTTAGAGAATCCTTTTATGAAACATTTGTAATATCCAATCAATCCTAAAAAGCTTTTAACCTCAGTTACAATGCTAGACTTTTTCCAACTAACCACAACCTCCACCATAGCCTTAACTTTTTTTTTTTTTTTAATACAATTTTTTGTCTCCTATGCACAAGAATTTCTATGTACATGGATACCCATCACTCCCAAAATTCCTATATTAAAAAAAAAAAAAAAAAAAAAAAACTCCATTGTTTCATATAGAAATTTTCTTTTAGGTTTCGACAACAAAGTATCAAGTTTTCTATGGTTTTTTTTATTATTATTTTTTAATTTTTTTCTATCATTCTAGATTTAATTACTTTCAATTTATTTTCTTAATTTCTTGCTTTCATTAATTCTTTTTGAATCTTATTAGGAAACTACAGTTTCTAATAAGAAGAAGTAAAATTAAAAAAAAAAAAAAAAAAAAAAAATCCTTAAGAAGTATCACTTACCCTGAAGTTTTGGCAGAAGAATAAAAAAAAAATCAAAATCCTTTCTTTTCACTTAAATTTGGAACCTTAGATTTCTCTATATACAATCTCTACAGCGTTTAAGAGTAACGATTGTTTAGAATGTGAGTTTACTATTTATATTTTATTATTTATTTATTTATTTTAAGCTTGAGCCCAAAGTTAAGCCCATAATTAAAAATATAATCTTTTGGGCTTAAGGTATTAGAACTTTGTTTCCTATCCTAAGACTAGGTTAGGTGCATGATTTTCTTCTTAAGCCTCTAGTTTCTACCAATGGAATCAAAAGACATACTTTTTAATAAAAATGATCTAGATTTTATGGTCTAAAAAAAAATTTACCTTTGATTTAGATATTCCCAAATAAATTCTTTTTGGTGATGATGAAGCTTGAAGTTTTCGAAGGTCTTGAACACCTAAGATCTCCCATCTGATGACTCTCCCTTGTTCCTTAGCACTCAAATGGTGGGGAGGTTTAGAAGGATGGAGGTTAGGGCTATCTCTTCTTTCTAGATGGTAGAAGACAACTAATTAAAAACCCTAACCTCTAAGAGGGTATTTATAGGGTTCTTAATTAGACTTAAGGACTTATGGCCACATGGGTTTGAGTCACTTAATCTAGCCCAAAATGAGTCCTAATTGATTAATTAATCCCACAAGGCCATCTAATTAATCAATTAGCCTAACCTAGAGATGTCCTTCACTAACCCTTATGCAACCTTACGTAATTACCAAAACACCTTTATGCACATAGGTGATCCAAGAACTAATTTAACCCTCATAGATCGTAGATCATTCCAACAAGATATATGAACTTGAGAGGAGACCACTGAGCCCTAAAAGACAATACTGGCTCCCTCAGATTTTGAAGTTGATTCAACATGCCACTACAAAGAATTAACTATACTCTAATACTCTACGTAATTAACAAGAGACAATAATTGCTCGGGTCTATGACCAACTATCTATTGTGTATAGTCTCCCCATGAACTAGCGTTTGTAGTCTAACAAGGTGAAAACTATCATTAGCCTTTCAAAATTGCATGTACTATCCTTGAATTAAGATCCTCCTATTATGTGATCAACTGACATATCTTAGCTCTCTAAGAGCTTATGTCAAGTTCCATTTAAGTAACTGTTATGACCACAATTTACATGAACATATATTCGTATGATAACCTAAGAGGACACTTAGGTTGTGTTTGTTTTTTGACTGAATAGAAAAAGCTAAATATTTTAGCTTTTTCTATTAAGCCAAAAGTGACTTGTTGACATCATCCAACATAACTAAAGTGAACTTGTTATCAATAAGTTCAGTTTAGTTATGTTGGATGGTGTCAATAGGTCACTTTTGGTTGAATATAAAAAACTAAAATATTTGGCTTTTTCTATTCAGCCAAAAAACAAACACCACCTTAGTCTCAATCCTATAAGACATCATGGTGCTTTTGTTGAGAATACCTATTACTACTGACTTCTATCAACAATGACCAATATATAGGGACTATATGATTACTTGAGGATCCCACCCATAAGTCAAAGCCACTACTAACTTTAGGGTTTGAAACATTAAAACCCTAAAACCTAAAAAGTTTGCTCCTCAATTGCTTGCAGCATTGGAAGCATTGTATGACTGCTCAAGCGTTCGAAGGAGTGCTTGACCGCTAGTGGTTTCTTAAGTGTTAATTTGAGTACTTAGCGTTGTTGTTGCAACTTTGAATTCAAGAAGGCTTCTTCTCCTTCTCCGCTCACCTTTTCATCAGAAACCTTACCTTTTCGATTGGATTTTTGCACATGGATATGCCTAAATGTCTGGATTGCTTCCACACATCGCTTGGGTTACAAAGATGGATAAAAATCAGAATTTTACATTCAAGAAAAAAAATCCTCTACTTCTTCAAATCTAAGTGTACAACTTATCTAAGAATTGAAAGAACATATTTTTACATTGAATAAAAAAAATGCTAAACTCTTTCTGGAGTGTACAATCCAATTTAGAGAATAAAAACAATGACCACTCACAAATATTCATCCATATTAAATTTCATGATATTAATTAATACCATACATTCATTCCTGTGGCCATGGATGAATAATAAATTTTGAAAAATAAAGTTAGCACATCTTAGATCTTAGAATAGTTATAGCATGTTGAATCCTACCTTACGACTATGATATTGGTTATTGGGAATTGCTAGATTACTTTATTTTAACCCTAGATCACTTAGAGTGAATGCAATCTATCCATCTGGCTCTCTAGATCTAATTACTAGAAGCGAAAAAACATTAAAACTTAGATCTAGAGCATTTAGTGCATTGTACTTGAAATTTGGATATTCCCAAATTAGATCCTTTAAGCGAAAATGCACCATGTAGATCTCACAAACTTAAAAGCCTTCCTTCGCGATGCCTCTTTCTTCTTGAATCCAAGCATTGGAGATGGTGGAGGTCTCATAGAAATGTGGTGGCTAAGGCTTTCCTCTTTCTAAAGTGAATAGGAAGGCTAAAGTGAAGCCCTAACCCTTAAGGAGGTTTACATAGGCTTCTAGTGGGCTTAAGTGACTTGACCATCTTGGGCTTGGGTTACTTAATTCAATCCCACTTAGCTCCTATTTGATTAATTAGCGTTATTGAGTTCAAATTAATTAATTAACTCAGTCTAAAGAGAGTAATCACAAGCTCTTGTGAAACCTCAAATATTTATCATAATACCATTATGCACATATGTGAATAGAGAACCTAAATACTCCTCAATAAACATTCCATCAAGGATTAATACAAGCTCAGGTAAGGGCAATTAGGACCTATAGGAAAATATGGGCTAAGAATCCAATTATGAATATGATTGAACATCCCACTACAAAGAGTCAACTGCACTCTAATATTCTATAATATTACAAGAACTTTGATTCGTGACCTATTATCCATTGTATGCAAGCTCCTCATAAACTAGTGTTTATAACCTAATGAGGTGAATGTAATAAAAAACAAGTTCCACAAATAAGTTTAAAACCAAAAACCAACAATGAGCAAGTCAAAAGGGGCTTACCCAAACTCTTAGAAACCTAAGGATGACTACAAGAGATGACGGTGAATGCAATGAGATTGTTGGTGAAAGATAACATCAGGATGGGGGAACAATGGCATGAATCAATGGCTAGATCACACTAATAACCTTTAGTGCATGATCTTATAACCTTTACTTGATTTTGTCTTTTAAAAGCTTTTTCAATTCTTAATAACTTGCTTGGATAACTCTTAAATACATCAGTAAACACTAATAAAAACCTTGTGTTTACATCATCTAGTTAGGTCATACTACAATTGTAACAACTGTGTGTTGCAATTGTCCAAATGGATTAATCCCTGTTTTTATTTGTGATAGGAAACTAAGTTCTAGTTTGAGAGGAACTAACAACTATAAACTTCTACACATGCTTAATGCTATGTATCATGATATTTATAATCCAAACCTTGAATAAATTAATACATTATCCATGCACCAAAATAGATCAAACCTTTTCAAAATATGAAATGAATTTTATGATAAACAATTGTATTAACAAGATAAAATATCAAATAAAGTGACTTAAAAGATACAATCTTAACAAAGAACTTTGACACAAAAAATATTAAACAATCTTAACAAAGAACTTTAACACGAGAAATATTAATTATTAATTGATTCTCTATCAATTAAGTTTTAAATTCCTTGTTCTAAAATTCAGATAAATTATAACTAAAAGTTAAATAGAAACCCACCTAACAATTTCAGAATTCGTGCCTGAAGCTTTTACTTTTGTTCTTGCTTTTACCTTTTTTTCTTTCTTTTTCCAGCTGTTTTCGTTCCCTTCTTTGTCCTCCAGCCAATCTCACCTGAGAGCTAAAGCACAAAGGAAAGATCGTAGTGTCTAAAATCCTTGGGGCACATGGTGGGTCACCATGTCATCATTAAATTCATCAATTACTTAAGAGCTAAGTTAAAAAAAAAATTAGAGAAATTTAGGACCAAATTTAATCTTTATATGATTGTCAAATTCATTTATAAATTAATTAAACAATACTAGAAATAGTACTAGAAAAATGTTAATTAACTTTTAATAAAAAACCTCTTTACTTTATGCACTGCAATCCATTCAATTTCATTTTTTTATAATTATAAATTTATTATTTTATATTTTATATGTGATCTTAAAACATGGATGTGATAAAAAATTATTTTGTTATGTTTGATTTCCAAAAGTATTAAGAAAAAAAAATGTTAAGAAAAATGATTTTTTCAATATAAAAAAAAAGAAAAAAAATTAAATATAATTAAAATTAGTTATAAATTTATAGATTTTTAAATTATTTAATTTTTATTCACATTTTTCGAAAACCAAACATAGTATTAAAGTTTGAATCGTGGGTGGATGGAAAGAACATTCATTTTATTTTATTTGTTGAGCTATCCCTATATATTCAGTTTCTAGTCAAGTCAGCAAAGAAAACTGATTCTTCTCATTACTCTTGCTGCTTCAATTTCTCATCAGCTTCAGGTAAATCCATTATATTACGCTTCTTTTTCATTTCTCTCATCTTTCTAACAGAAGAGACTGATGCAGATCATTTGGGTTACGATAATTTAGCTGATAAAATCCAGTCGAAGAACGACGAGTGTAAATTTTGTGTTGGAGATTGTATATGCTGCTAGCTTGAGTAACCTTCCAATGCCTTCCAATTACTATATTGGAGAGACTTCATCCATGCGTTCAAATAATGGTTCTGAAATTGACCATAGCAAGGTACTGGTAAATGCCATTAGTATTTTTCATTCCATAAAGAATGACATTTACTTTTTGCCGGCAATTCTTTCTGGAGGGAAAATGATCCTAATTCCTCCTAAGTTTGAGGCTCTTAGACCCAAACTAATCGTATCAGCCTTGTAATAATCTGGAGCCCAGGCACATTAATGTCTTCCATGAATGCCTAGGGAAAATTCAGAGGATGGGGAAGATCATTTTGTGTCAAGAATATAATAGATCGATTAATTTGTAGTCATATATCAGTTTTGATTCCATGATAAATGCAGTAACACTGGTTTTTTTTTTTTTTTTTTCTTTCATTTGCTCAGATGGAGGGACGAAAGTGGGAGGAGCTAAACATGGACTGTTTGGTGAATGTGTTTCGAAGAGTGGGAATGGAGTCATTGCTCTTGGATGTTCCCTTTGTAGGCAAGTCATGGTACAAAGCAAGCCTTGATCCTAAGTGCTGGGAGCGTCTCATTTTTCCAAAATACATCAAACCTGATGATATATGGGACAACAGCCCCTTGGGAGAAAGGTTGATGATGGAATATCAAGAAAGTTTCTCTGTCACTGCATTCATAAAGTCTGTGGTTGCCCATAGCCAGAGACGCGCTACTCTACTTAGGCTCCCCATCTGCTGCACCGAAGAGGCATTGGAGTATGCTGCTAACGAGTAAGCCACCTTAATTTATCTATCAAATTAGTTCACTTTGGAAAAATTCTATTTTCTGCATAGTTTTTTTTTTGGGCTTCTGTAATTCCTTGCTCAAGATGCAGTTTCATATTAATTTGGTAGCTTTTACACAAGATTTGCCAATATTGTGGTTTCCATCCATCTTAACATATTTAAAAAGATTGCGCAATGAAGAAATTGGGAAAAGGAAATAGACTTTTAACATACATAGTGATTTTGGATGCCTAGTTAAGAGTACGTTTGACAATGATTCTGAGAAGTGTCTTTAGCTTTTCTAAGACTAAAAACACTTTTCACAATCACTATCAAACGCGCTCTAAGACTTCTGTAAAATGACCCCATGCCGATGTGTTGAAGGGATTGATGACAAGTTCACATGGGCATCATTTTACCAGGTGTGGTTTTCTCAGGTATTTCCAGGTGTGAAGAAAACCACTGGCTAGAACTAGCATTTTTCGGCTTTTGCATGCATTGTTTAATTTCCTGCTTCCTTGGTTTCTCTTTACTTCTTCCAGGTCTCCCTCATTGAAGGCTTTGCGTTTGCATGATGATCTACTTTTCAAAAAATCAACTATTATTCCAAAACTGATAAGCAAGTGGAAAAATCTGGAGATGTTGTCACTGGGGAGCACACATAACATGGAGGAAATCCTAGCCCAAATCAGTTTTCACTGCAACAACTTCATTATGCTATTTGCTCCAGGAATATATGTTGGGAAAGATGAAGCAACAGCTATAGTCACCTCATTGCCAAACCTTAAGTACTTGGTTCTAAAGGGATCAACAATTGAGCGGGAAAATCTAGTGACGGTATTGCAGGGCTGCAAAAAGCTCCTACGTTTGGGCGTCAGGAAATGGATTGGATTTGAGGAGAATGATGCTGAGATATTGGCACTTGCTTTCTATATTCCTACATTCATGTGTAAAGGTTCCATCTTATATGATTATGATGACGAACCCTGGACATATAAGGATGCTGATTTCGCTCCTGATTACCATTATGTTTGAGAGTTTGAGAGTTTGCGAGTTGAGTTTGTTATCCTAAAGCCTCGATGAGAACTTCCCTTCTGTGTGCCTCTATGTAATATGAGTTGAATTATTCATGACAATAATTCATCCATTCCCGTGAGCATTATATACGTAAAGAAGTTGTATTGGCAATTCCATTCCAGTTGTTTACCTGATATCTTGAAACAAAAGATCAATTATTGACCAATCTTTCTTGGATCTCTTTGGCATTGAGGATCCAGGCCAAGTTTTCATGAGGGCTGCACGACTAAAGAAAAAGCAATGTGGCTGCAACTACGGATTATATACTGCGCATCTTTAAAGATTATGAATGGTTTGGGGAAGTTCAAGCCACACTGTTCTCAGGGACTGATTAATCCATGCTTAAAGTGATCGACTAAGAGCACCAACTAGAATTAGGTGATTGATCGGCTAATTGCCTGATTCAAAGTGAATCTATCATCCTATTTCAAGTGTCATGGTGCAAGTTGCTGGAATATCTGAAAAATTATATTCCAAGCCTTGGAGCGATAGTGCACATGCATCTACAATCCTAGGGATGCTAGTCTAAGACAATAGAATCATTTAAAACATGTATGCTTAGATCTTGGGCCCAAAAATTTTACTTTTGATTTTTATGTTCTCATATCAAATCTTGTTGCTAAAGTGGATCTCGAACAGTTGTGGATCTTCCGTCTGATTACTATCTTTTGGTTTGTAGCATTAAAAAAGAGCAAACTTCTCTCTTCTTAGAGAAACCGGAGATATTAGGGCTCTCTCTCTCTCTCTCCGACAATGAATAAAAGTTTCTAACCCTAAATTCTTGAAGGGGTTTATATAAACTTCTTTATGGACATAAGTGACTTGAACCCATGGTAGACTTGGATTACTTAATTTAGTCTATTGAGTTTTAATTAATTAATTAATTAATTAGTCCTATTGTCGATGTACTGATATTTTGCTGATTTTTTTTATTTTTTCAAAGCCACATCAACCTCTTTGTGCCCAACATTTTTCCCAAAGAAAAAAGAACTTAATGTAGTATAATGAGTTTGAAGCAACGAAAGTAGCAAGCCTAACTAGATTTTGACATATTTTTCCATTAGAGGCATATGTTTTAGAATTTACCATTTTCTTGCTATAAGTTTCCACAACAAATTGAAGGTGGTATCCAGTGTCAAAGACGTTCGATACGATAATGATATGGATATCTTGACTACCTGGTTATTACACCAAATTATTAATTTTTCCTTGATTTATTGATATTTTTGTAATTTATTTTTCTAATTTTTTCAAAGAAGAAGAATTTAATACGTAATAATGGGTCTGAAGCAAATCAAATCAACAAGCCCAGCTTGATTCTTACCATTTTTTTCATTGGAGACACATGTTTAAAATTTTTCATTTTCTTTCTATAAGGTTTAAAAATATTAGGGGACTATAAAAAAAATAGAAAAAAATGTTAGAAAATTAAGAAAGATGAGAGGAGTTCTCACTATTGGCTACCCAATTGCTATGAATCTTGTTTTCTTGGTCTAAAGATTCCATTATGTTACTTGTTTTTTTATATTTTTATATTGATGATCATACTAGAGCCTTAACTTTTAGGGTATGTTTGGTTCCTGAAAATACTAGGGCAAGCTTGGTTTCACCATAGAAAATATAAAAGAAATTCAATTATAATTAAAATATTTTATATATTTTTAAATTATTTAATCTTACTATAATAGAGAGAAATAAGTAAAATGAGTTTTAAAAAATATGTAAAAATAATTTATTAAATTTAAATTTATTTTTTTTATTTTTCTTCATTTTTTCTTTCCTTCTACTTTTCTTTTCTATTTTTTTTCCTTCGCATTTTTCCTTAAGTTTTTCAGGAACCAAACATAGCCTTAGGAAAAAAAATATAATCATATTATTTTAATTGTTTTATGTGAATGTTTTAAATTAAAATCACATCTTTTATCAATTTTTGTAAAAATAAAAATAAAAATAAAATTAAAATTATATGACATATTTTATTGGAAAGCTTATGATGAGAGGAATTTTTTATATCCCTTTTAAAAATATTTGAGAAGGGACCAACTTGTCATTAAAGTTGTTTCACTTTTTTGAAAAATAGAAATAAACAAAGTCTGCATTAATAATAATAAATACAAATCCAAAAAAGAAAAAAAAAATTCAAAAAGTATAATTCAAAAACGCTTTTTCACTATTAGCAAGACCTAGATCTCCTTTGGTCCTCTCTCTTTTGTATTTTTACTTCTTAATTACGCTTCCTTTTTCTTTTTCTCCCTTCTTTTCATTTTCGTCCTTTGTTCTTTAACCAATCTCCAAAGGGAGCTTTATCACTAGGGAGAGTTTTATCTTTATAGAACAGGAGGAGAAATCAATCTCTCTTTAGTCCTTTGTCATGAGTCAGCACAGGACAAAGAATATGGGTGCTTTATTTATAATCTTTTTAATCTTTTTCCTTCTTTTCTTTTTTCATTCTTCGCTCTTCAACCGATCTGGCAAGGAAGCTTAGCCACTAAGGAGAGATTTACCTTTCTAAGTTTTAATAGTGTATCTGGGTGGATAGAAGGAGAAATCATTTTAATTATAGAGCTCTCTCTCCTTCAGTCTTTGGTGAAGTCAGCAAAGCATGTAGAATATTTGTTCTCTATAAATTAGGAAGAAAACTCTCACAGATTTCATCACTTTTACTCTCTCTCTCTCTCTCTCTCTCTCTCTCTCTCTCTCTCTCTCAATTCTCAAACCAGTTTCATATATACTGAGAGATCTCACCACTATTTTTCTGCATCAGTTTCTTATCAGCTTCAGGTAAATCCATTTTTATTCACTTCTTTCTTAAATGTTGAATTTTAGTTGATATTTACATAAGAGCCATGATGGTCAATTTTTTTTTTTTTTTTTTGTTGAGTTAGCTATAGATGAGGTTCAAGCATCAATGCACCAACCTCATCGTCTTTAAAGATGGTAAAAGAGAAATAAAATTGATTTAAAACAATAAGAAAATGCCATGCAGAATTGGGTTTGATGATCCATTTATGCTTGGTTTGGATAGGAGTGGTGGCTTTTTTACATTTTTTTTTTTTCAAATGCAATAACCACCAGCATGTTCTATGTCTGTGGTTTATTCATGGTTGCATCAAATTAAATCAGTCACCTTTGTCTAATCTTGTGACTATGAATGGTAGCTCCCATGGCTGCAACCGGTGTGGCAGTGCATTTATATTGGAATGGAACAGCGAAAACCGAAAAATATGACGTTGTTTATGTAGGTGACGACATGAAAGTGATGCCTATTAAGCTCAACTATGGAACCACCTATGCTGGATTGTTGGATAAAATCTACGCAGCTACAGGCATTAACAGGAAGGGTTTTGAGTTGAACATCATATGCAGATACCCTGTATCTTCAAGGGAATATAAGCCCATCCCAATAAAGAATGACGAGGCCGTAGAACTTATGTTGGAAGTGCCATGCAGATCATCTAGAGTCTACTGTGTAGAGATATATTTGGAGAAAGAAGCAAGGCAATGTATGAAAATCGCGTTTCTGTTTTGATCTCTGGACTGATCTGCTGTCGACATTGTAATTTTATTGTGTTAAATTGGCTTATGTATATCAAATCAGTCAGTGTTAAGGCATTGAATCAAGTTTGGTATGTATATCATATTCTATAATTACGTGTAATCACATATTGCATTAAAAATATTTAAACTTAAATTTCATATACTGAAAAGAAATGCAAATAAGTTGAAAATTTTACAAAATTTCAAATATTTCAATCATATTTATGCTAATAAATAACAATAGTTGTACCTATTTTTCACAAAATTTCCACTCAATTCACAAAAATATCAACTCTGTGAACACTGCATTCATAAAGTTTGTAGTTGATCAGAGCTGGAGACGTGCTACCATGCTGCTAATGAGTATGTCACGGAGTCACCTAAATTTTTTCTTTAAAGAGAAGAAAAGAAAAAAAAAAGGAAAGGAAAGAAAACTGCCCCACTGCTCCTTGCAATTAACTTAGAATTGTTCTATATATTTGCAGGTGTAACCCTGAAGGGATTAAGTGTGCCCTTTTACCCCACATACAATTAACCAAGCATGGTGTCCGACTACATGCTATTTCTTCACTCTCTGAATCAGTCATGCCTCTCGTAGCCATCGAGAGGCGTACATTCTGCAGCTAGAGGAGCACATTTCCACCACGACTGACGGATCTAAATCCTGTCTGAGTATCTGAAAATTCTTAAAAGAACAACTGATGAACTAGCCGTTATCAGTGCATCCTTACACGAAGATGACCTTACTATTCAGGCACTTTGTGGGCTAGGCTCTGACTTAAAGGATATTTTTGCTGCTATTTGATGCCGAGAGATACCAATCACTTTCGAAGAACTCCATGACAAGTTGTTTGAACATGAGTGTTAGTGCCTTATGATATTTAGATTAAGTTAGACAATTTTGTTTCATCCATCTTGATGTAGGACTTTTCATTGAGCTTAGATTAGTCACTAAAAAACCAATTAGACAATTAAAACAAAAGGATTTGGAATTATACTAGATGAAGCCGAAACTTAAACTAACGAGTTACTCATCTATCCCAAATCTAAACTAAATCAAGTTCCCAAAAAAATCATAACCTGTGTTTTGATACTATTTTGTCAAGTGTCAAAACCAACTCCAATGGTCCGATGGTTACTTCACATTTCAAACCCAAAGACTTAAAGTGTGAATTGACCTAAACCATCATCTTGTAATTGGATGATTACCAATTACTAAATTCCTATTTAGAGTAGTAAAATAAAAAAAAATCTATAATCCTTAAATATCAACTTTAAAACTAATATGTCAACCAAATTGTCATTCTTCAAACAACTTCAAACTTAAATAATAGCTAACAATAATTAAATTCTAACGTTTAAACAATGTCCAAAATAAAAGTTTAAACCAAAAGGCCTAACAATACTAAATTCCCAACCTAATCATCATTCTTTCTTCAAATTGAGAGTGCTTAAAAAATAATTAACAAAAGGGAATAAACTCAAAGCCTAATAAAAAATATTAATATAATTTCATGGGTAAAACATTTTCAATTATGATTATAAATAGGAGATATAATTTTTAATCATTTTCATAAAAAAAACTTTGTGTTCAAATATGGTAAAGCATCCAAAACTTTTCTTATTTATGTTCATTACAATTTTATATCAAATCCAAATTAAATGCATTCAAAGTATTTTTTCTTTGGTTATCAAATAATAAATAGTGCCCATTTTGGTGAAATTTTACAATAACCTCAAATTTGTTCATTTTAAAGTATATGGAACCAAACACTACTAGTACTAGTAACCCCACTAAGAAATATAAAGGTCAGCTATTATATCCAATTGAAAATGACCAAAAAGTCAACTATTATATCGTATTGACTAGGACTAAAAGGTCAATTATTATGTCCAATTGACTAAGGCCAAACAAATTAGAGTCAAATACTTTACTTTATTTATTCAAACTTACAAAAATGTAATATCTCCATATTTTTCCTATAAAATATATTTGATCCATATATAAAAACAAAAATAACATCTTACACATTTCAAACCAACATATGAAAAGAAAATTATTTTCTTTTACAAAATCTACATTAATTTCCATTGCCTCAAAAAGCACTCAAAAACCTTGAAGACTTTAATCCTGAAGAATCTACTCCTCTCTTAATATAATATAAAAAAACAACTATTACTATTGACTACTTATCTAAAATTATAAGTTTGAGAATCCTAATAATTTTCTATATTGATATTATCATTGCCAATGTTATTCTCAACTTCCTAACCAATGACAATTTAATTAAAAAGTCTCCAAATTTTTATAAAAGTTGTGTTCCTTCCAAAATCTTCAAAGATTCATTTTTTGGCTTGTGAAATTTTTTTCCATGATTGGAAAAAATTGCATAAAGAAAATAAATGGTTGAATAAAAAACTCAAGAAACAACAATCTTTATGTGAATCTTTGTCCCTTGAATTAAAAAAGACAACAAGAAGTAATTGCTATTGAAGAAAATTTGTCACTTTCAATAAAGTAGCTTTCTTGGAAAAAGAAAATCATGAGATGATAAGAATGCTGCTTTTCTTGAAAACTTGGTTAAGGAATATCAATGTTTGCTAAATAATTGTATCAAATTTATAACTGCTTATGAGTCACAAAAAACTAAGATTGGTGTGTCAAATGAAGAAAAATTGAATCACATTGAGAAAATCGATTTCTTGAGACTGAGCATAAATCTCTTTTTGAAAGAAATAATGCTTTAACTTGAGATTGAATGCCACAGAAAAAGTTGTTTCTTCAAAAAAAAAAAAATCATTAGTAAAGGGGAGTCCATTGGAGATAAAAGAGGCCTATGATATCTTGATGAATTTACTACTCCTAATAGTGGAAAAATTAATTTTATTAAGGTTAAAAAGGTAATTTATATCATCCAAACACCTACTCGGGCCATGTACACATGTTCATTTTGTCACATAAATAGTCACATTAGTAATAGGTGTCACATTAGGAAGTTTGAAGAAATTCATAGGAAAATTAACATGCTTATGGTTGAGTCTAAGAAATTCATTTTGATAGAAAAAGAAAAATTACTCATTGGGTTTCAAAAACTCCCACCCAATTTAAGCTTATAATGAATATTCGTGATTCTCATATTGCTACTTTAAATTCATCTTTTGAAGTCCTTAAGACTAGACAAATTTGGATTAGGGAAGATGTCCTTGTTAAACTTCAAAATAAAGGTCTAGTTAATTTGCTCTTGTTCTACTCCTATAGGTTCTCTTAGGTTTTTACCTCCTAGGAAATCTTTAGGAACTTCCCCTTCTCAATAGCACTTTTTCTTTCACAGCCGAGGGTCTTGCATTAAGGTTTCTTCCTTATCTGTTTTTTCTTCTTTCATTAACCACTTTCTTTGTTTTATAATTTTTACAACTATTCTCATTCTATGTTAGGTCTTATTTTTTTTCATTTATTTTTATTTTATTATTATTTATATTTTAAATTTTTTAAGGTTTATTTTTAGGTTTTGAAGAAGGGTTTGAAAAGAAATTTTAGGAAGGTAATAGAGAATTGATAAAAAAAAAAAAAAAAGGAAAATTTGAAATTGGGTGACTTTTTTAGATAAGTTAGGAGTAATTTTGGAAGTTTGTTTTCAGGGGACTAACCATTGACGATGATTTTGTATTTTTATTTATTTTTATTTTTATAGTTTTATATATTTTATGTTTGTGTCGGAAAACTATTGGAATCTGACTCAATCAAATTCGCAAGATTGGTGGCAAGGTTTTTTGGTTTTTTTTTGTTTTGTTTTGTTTTGTTTTGTTTTGTTTATTTATTTATTTTTTATGTTCTTATAAAAAAATTATTGAGAATTTGACTAACTATCAAGTTCTTATTATCGTATTCCAGGTATGTGAAAATTTTATTCTCTTGGAAATTTCTTTTGAGTGTTGTTATGAATTCTAAAAAAGCTCTAATTGAATCAATAAAAATGAAAATAATATGTTTGATAAAGATGATAATTTTATTAAGTAATGGTACTTCTCTTAATGAGATTTTGTTATTTTGGATAACTGATGTTGTTAATTTGGGGAGAGGATTAAGGGAAAAAAAAATCCTCCCTTGACCTATTCTTAAAATAAATCATTTACTTATCAATTAATAAAATTTTATTAACTACCATCTTAATAAAATTAAAAACTAGGATTACTAACAATTTAATATACAATTATGAAAAATAGAAAAAATAAAAATAAAACTAAATAATTAATTAGAATGATAGAAGATATTGATTTCTTTCCAAAATTCATCATTTTCTTAATAATAATAAATGAAAATAAGGAAATTAAAATGATAAAATAAATATATAACTAAAAATAAAAATAAACAAAAAATGAAAAAAAATATTACTTTATGTTTAAAATTCATGATTTTATCAATAGTAAGCTAAAATATTAATCCAATCCACTTAAGTCCTAATTGATTAATTAACTCTATTGAACTCCAATTAATTAATTAGCTTAGTCCAAAGAGAGCATGCACAAGCTACTATGAAATTTCAAATATTTACCACTACATTCTTATGCATATATGTGAATAGAGAACCCAAATACCCCTCAATAAATATTCCATTTGGGATACAAGTTCGAGTGAGGACTATTGAGACCTATAGGAAAATACGAGCTCTCTTTTAATCTAATTTTGAAGTTGACTGAACATTCTACTATAGAAAGTCAACTGTACTCTAATATTTTATGATATTACAAAGAGATACAAGAACTTGGATTTGCGCCCTGCTATTTATTGTATGCAAGCTCCCCATTAATTGATATCCTTAATCTAACGAGGTAAATGCTATAAAAAACCAACTTCACAAATAAGTCTAAAACCAAAAACCAACATTGGGCAAATCTAAGGGAACCTACCTAAACAATTAGAAACCTAAGAATGACTACAAGAGATGGCAATGAACATGGGTCTTCCAATCAATCTTTGTGAGAAGCCTCTATTCCTATATATGTAATAGGGTAGGGATAAGAGAAAGAAGCAAGAGTGGTACCACTAACACTTATCCGGATTCTTAGCGCTTTGTCTCCAATTAGGATTAGTGAGACCTAAAAGGTAAAGGTACAAAATTTAACACACTGTGAGGTGACCTACCATACATGACCTGAAAGACAAAGGCTAGTCCCAAGGCTAGATCATCAATAGAAGGTTGTTTAACAAACAAATAGTTGCTATGGCTTACTAACTTGCCTTCCTGGAGGAAGAGGAGCTTTCGGTGCAAGATGAGTGACTTGCTTTCTAATCGGGTGGACAACTGTCAAGCTTTCTAACCGTAGGACTAAACAGAGAGGCCTTTGACCATCAGAGCTAGTGAATAGTGGTCGGAAGTTAGTCACCCAAGAGAAAATAGGAGTTCAGGGCCTCTCGGCTCTCATGATTTGATCTGTCTAAAAGGGCACAACTCGGGACTAACTTGTCTCCTATATCTTGTAGGATAGCGAGATTGTCAGTGGAAGATAACATCAGGATGGGGGAACAGTGGCATGGATTGATGACTAGATAACATTTATAACCTTTACATGATCTTATAACCTTTAGTGCATGATTTTATAATCTTTGTTTGATGTTTTCCTTCAAATGTTTTTTCAATTTTAATAACTTGCTTAGATAACACTTAAATACACTAGTAAACACCAATAAAAACCTTGTGTTCGCATCATCGAGGTAGGTCACACTACAAATGTAACAACTATGTGTTGCAATTGTCCAAATGAATTCCACGTTTTCATTTGTGATTGAAAACTAAGTTCTAGTTTGAAAGGAACTAACAACTACAAACCTCTATACATGATTAATGCTATGTATCATGATATTTATAATCCAAACTTTGAGTAAATTAATACATTATCCATGTACATATACCAAAATAGATAAAACCTTTTCACGATATACAGTGAAATTCATAATAAACAATTTTATTAATAAGATAAAATATCAAATAAAGTGACTTAAAAGATACAATCCTAACAAAGAACTTGATATGAAAAATATTAATTGTGCCCGAAATTTTACTTTTGTTCTTGCTTTTACCTTTTTTTCTTCTTTTTTTTTTCTTACTTTTTCGTTCCCTTCTTTGTTTTCCAGCCAATCTCAAATGAGAGCTTAAGCACAAAGGAAAAATCGTCCTGTCCAAATTCCTTGGAGCACATGGTGGCAGTCCTCATTAAATTCATCAATTACTTAAGCACTAAGTTAAAAAAGAATTAGAGAAAAACAACTACTTTTTCAATGATAATTAATCACTAAGAATTGATAAGAAAAAATGAGAACGATCTCAGGTATGAAGACCAAATTTAGAACCAAATATAAGAATTTTAATTTATTTCTTTATATGGTTGTACCTAGCTTTATATAATTATACTTTTATTTCATAGTTTAAATTTTATAATTAAATGACTTAAATTAAAACATGGATGTGATAAAAAATTATTAAAGTAGGAATAGTGGGTGGATGGAAAGACCAATCATTTTATTTTGTATGTTGAGCTATCCCTATTCAGTTTTAAGTCAGCAAAGAGAACTGATTCTATATCATCTTCACCCTCTCTCTATTTCTCAAACCCTTTCTTCTCATTACTCTTGCTGCTTCAGTGTCTCAGCAGCTTCAGGTAAATCCATTATATTACGTTTCTTCCTCTCTCTCATTTTCTAACAGAAGAGACCAATGCAGATCATTTGGGTTACGATAATTTAGCTGATAAAATCCAGTGGAAGAACGACAAGTGTAAATTTTCTGTTAGCTTGAGTAACCTTCCAATGCCTTCGAATTACTATATTGGAGAGACTTCATCCAAGCGTTCAAATAATGGTTCTAAAAGTGACCATAGCAAGGTACTGGTAAATGCTATTAGTATTTTTAAATGCAGTTCTGTCTAATTAATTCATTTCATAAAGAATGACATTTACTTTTTGCATGCAATTCTTTCTGGAGGGAAAATAATCCTATTCCTTCTTTCTAAGTTTTGAGGCTCTTAGACTCAAACTAACCATACCAGCCTTGTAATAATCTGGAGCCCAGGCACATTAATGTCTTCCATGAATGGCTAGGGAAAATTCAGAGGATGGGGAAGATTATTTTATGTCAAGAATATGATAGATCGATTAATTAGTAGTAATCATAATATCAGTTTTGATTCCTTGATAAATATAGTTGCACTGTTCTTTTTTTTTTTTTTTCTTTCATTTGCTCAGATGGAGGGACGAAAGTGGGAGGAGCTAAACATGGACTGTTTGGTGAATGTGTTTCGAAGAGTGGGAATGGAGTCGTTGCTCTTGGATGTTCCCTTTGTATGCAAGTCATGGTACAAAGCAAGCCTTGATCCTAAGTGCTGGGAGCATCTCATTTTTCCAAAATACATCAAACCTGATGGTATATGGGACACCGGCCCCTTAGGAGAAAGGTTGATGATCCAATATCGAGAAAGTTTCTCTGTCACTGCATTCATAAAGTCTGTGGTTGCCCGTAGCAAGAGAAACGCTACTCTACTTAGGCTCCCCATCTGCTGCACCAAAGAGGCATTGGAGTATGCTGCTATCGAGTAAGCCACCTTAAATTATCTATCAAATTATTTCACTTCGGAAAAATGCTATTTTTCTGCTGTTATTCTTGTTCTTTTTTGGATTCTGTAATTCCTTGCTCAAGATGCAGTTTTATATTGATTTGGTAGCTTTTACACAAGATTTGCTAATATTGTGATTTCCATTCATCTTAACCTATTTAAAAAGACCGCACAATTAAGAAATGGGAGAATTAAATCAATTTTTAATATGCATAGTGATTTTGGATACCTAGTTATACTTCTGTAAAATGACCCCATGCCTACTAGTTCAAGGGATTGATGACAAATTCACATGGTCCATCATTTTACCAGGTGTGGTTTTCTCTAGTCATTCCAGGTGTGAGGAAAACCACTGGCTACAAACTAGCATTTTTTGGCTTTTACATGCATTGTTTAATTTCCTGCTTCCTTGCTTTCTTTTTACTTGCTCCAGGTCTCCCACATTGAAGACTTTGGATTTGGATGCTGTTCTACTTTTCAAACAATCAACTATTATTCCACAACTGATAAGCAAGTGGAAAAATCTGGAGATGTTGGCATTGGGGAGCAGACGAAACATGGTGGAAATCCTATCCCAAATCGGTCTTCACTGCAACAACTTCATTAAGCTATTTGCTTCAGGAATATATGTTGGGAAAGATGAAGCAACAGCTATGGTCACCTCATTGCCAAACCTTAAGTGCTTGGTTCTAAAGGGATCAACGATTGAGGAGAAAAATCTAGCGATGATATTGCAGGGCTGCAAAGAGCTCCAGCTTTTAGACGTCAGGGATTGCATTGGATTTTGGGAGGGTAATGCTGAGATATTACAGCTCGCTTCCCATATTCCTACATTCATGTGTGAAGGTTCCATCTATGAGGAATATGACACATTTATTGATGGTGATGTCGATTCTGATTACTATTCTGGTTAAGAGTTTGTGAGTTGAGTTTCTTAACCTAAAGCCTCTATGAGAAGTTCCCTTCTGTATGCCTCTATGTAATATGAGTTGAATTATTCATGACAATAATTCATCCATTCCCATGAATATTATATATGTAAAAAAGTTGTATTGGCAATTCCATTCCAGTTGTTTACATAGTACCTTGAAACAAAAGATCAACTTGTAATGATATACTATTTTAGGCTATATTGGAATTTCAAGTTTGAAAATTCTGCCATTTTGGCTGTGGTTAAAAAGTGAAAAAAAAACAAACGGTAATTTGGAGAACACATGTTAATTTAGGATTGACAAAATTTAAAAAATTTTATTGGTCAATCAAGTGAATTGAATTTTTGTGTCACATCAACTTTTTAGCAGGAAATTCCTTAGGATTGCAGAAATCGAAATTTTTTGAAAAATGAAAAAAAAAATTAAAATATTTGTATTGATGTTTGACAATTTATTAGTAAAATGTAGTTAAAAATATGAATTAAGAAAAGAAATTGAATTGAAGAAAAAAATAAATAAATTAATAATATATTATTATATAATATATTTGGGTTGGGCTGGCTGTCACATTTAGTGGCTTACTCAATTAGAAAAGAAAAAGGGTGAAGAAGAGAAAAGAATTAGAAAGTTGGAAGGAAAAAAAAAAAAAAAATAGAGGGGGGTTCTCAGCAACTGTAGCGGGAAAAACGACACTACTCTTCGGCCAACCATTTCAACGACCAAACGAGTTCCTTTTCGTGTGAAATTTCAGGGGAATATTCTACTCGACACGAGGAACATTCATACAGTGTTGGATTTCGTTTTTAAGGATTGGATTGTTAACCTTAAAACTTTTATTCAATACATTTTTCTTTAAAATAATTATAAGTTTCATTGTTGGAAGTTAAATAGGTAATATTTGTGATATGAGAAATTTTATTAGGTGATTTAGGATTTTTTATTTTTATTTTTGGAATTTTGTGATAATGAGGTCATTTAAATGTTGAAAAATGATTGTGTTTGGTTATTAAAAATTATTATAATTATTGAGAATAAATAAAATTATGGAAGAAATTATGTTTTGTTGATATTGGGATTATTGAGAATTTATTTGAATATTTTTGGTAATTTAATTGTGGAAATTGATTGTGTTCGGTTATTATGGGATTATTAAGAATAAATAAAATTATGGTAGAAATTATTTTTGATTGATATTGGAATTATTGAGAATTTATTAAGATATTTTTGGTAATTTAATTGTGGTTAAATGATTGTGTTTGATTATTAAAATTAATGGGATTGTTAAGAATAAATAAAATTGTGGTATGGATTATGTTTTACTGATATTTGGATTAGTAGGAATTTTCTATATATTTGTAGATGATGATATGTAATTTCATTACATTTCATATGCATCATGGTTGTGTGAAGGAAAATAAAAATTTGTTGTAAGGTTGCATGAAATGGAAATGAAAGAAAAGTAAAATAATGATGAAAAGTAAAGACCCATGAGAGGCGAATTAAGAAGGAAGTGAGATCCCTAAGATGAAAGATCCAAAAATTTGCCCCAAGAAGAATCCGAATGGAGAGTGTATTTGGGTATGGACACGCATCATTCGGTGAAAGCTCAAGAACGACAGTGCATTGTATAACTATGTGTCACATCCCCACATGCATTATATTTAATTGTTGAAGTGTTATAATTAGAGTGAATGAAATGTTTGAGTTGTTGACTTTATGGTTAAATATTTATTTTGTATATCTTGAATCTTACTAATATAAATTAACCCTCTTGGATGTAAGACATCCTACTAAGCAATGTGGAAATGCTCACTCATTCTTTCTTAAAACTTTTAGATTCATATATAGCCCCCGAGGATCAACAGATAGAGTAGGAAGGGCTTCAGGATGCCCTAGGAGATTTTGGAGCAACCTAGTGATGAATGTAGTTGTTATGTTGATTTATTTTGAAACTTGTATTAGCAAACTTTGAAACTACATATTTGTATTGAGACTTTATTTTGATTAATTTGCTCGTACTATGGACTTTCATTTTTGACTTGAGTTAGAGATCTTATTGTTATTGAACTTTCTTGTTGCTCGAGTAGTGATTGGTATATTGATAAATTGGAATGTTAGTTTGAGGGAGCTCTAGTGTGATTTAAGGATTTGTTTTTTTTTTTTTTTGTTAAAAAATTTCAAAGCATTTTGGTTGACTATCAACTTAGATTAGGAGGAACCCTTAGGGTCAAATCTTTGACCTGGGTTCATGGTCCAAATTTTGGGTCGCCCAAAATTTGGGTTGTAACACAACTATTGACCAATCTTTCTTGAAGCTCTTTGGCATTGAGGATGAAGGCCAAGTTTTCATCACGAGGGCTGCACGACTAAAGAAAATGCAATTTGGCTGCTACTATGGATTATATATTGCACATATTTAATGATTATGAATGGTTTGGGGAAGTTTAAGCCTCAGTGTTATCAAAGACTATCCATGCTTATAGTGATCGACTAAGAGCACTAACTAGAATTAGGTGACTGATTAGCTAATTACCCAATTCAAAGTGAATCTATCATATATTTCAAGTGTCATGGTACAAGTTGTTGGAATATCTAAAATATTATATTCCAAGCCTTGGATCGATAAGGCACATGTGTCTATATTCCTAGGGATGCTAAATCTAAGACTACTAGAAGCATTTAAAACATGAATGCTTAGATCTAGGGCTCAAAAATTTTACTTTTGATTTAAATGTTCTCCGATCAACTCTTGTTGGTAAAGTGGATCTCGAAGACTTCCCAATCTTTTATTTGATGACTCTTTTTTAGACCTTAGCATTAAAGAAGAGCAAACTTTTCTTTTCTTAGGGTTGTAGATTAGGGCTCTCTTTCTTAAATATAAT
The DNA here is from genome assembly GCA_030254885.1 of Vitis rotundifolia. Lineage (NCBI taxonomy): Eukaryota > Viridiplantae > Streptophyta > Magnoliopsida > Vitales > Vitaceae > Vitis > Vitis rotundifolia. The sequence continues at coordinate 2,967,458 of CM058158.1, forward strand.
GAATAAAAATGTTTAACCCCAATTCCCTAAGGGGGTTTATATAAACTTTCTTGTGGACATAAGTGACTTGAACCTATAGTAGACTTGGATTACCTAATCTAGTCCATTGAATTTTAATTAATTAATTAGCCCTATTATTAATTTACCAATATTTTGCCAATTATTTTATTTTTTTGGAGCCACGTTAGCTACTAAGTGCCCAACCTTTTTCCCCATAGAAGAAGGATTTCATGCATAATAATGGGCTTGAAGCAACACAAACTAGCAAGCATAACCAGGGCATATGTTTTCGAATTTACCATTTTCTTCCTATAAGTTTCCAATAACAATTGAAGGTGGTTTCCAATGTTGAAGACGTTTGATATGATAATGGTATGGATATCTCGACTATTTGATCTTTACACCCAATGACTAATTTTTCGTCTATTTACTGATATTTTTGTAATTCACTTTTCTAATTTTTTTGGACCCACGTTAGCCCTCCATGCCCAAGCTCTTTCACAAAGGAAAAAATTTAATGTACAAGAATTACCTTGAAGAAAAGCAAACTAGCCAACTTGGTCCAATTCTTACCAAATTTTCCATTAGAAGTAAATGTTTTAAATTTTTCCATTCTCTTCCCTAAGGTTTTTAGAAAAACAAACTAGAGGGGTACCATAAAAAACACTTTTTTACTATTAGCAATAATAATAATAATTAATAAGAGTCTGTTTGGTAGTGATTATAAGAAGCGCTTTTAATAATATTTTTAATACTTAAAAATTTTTATCATTCAAGTGTTTAAAAATGTTAAAAACACTTTTTAAAAATACTCCTAAACGCACTTTTAGAATGTGTTTGAGAGTGATTCTAGGAAGTATTTATATCATTTCTAATATTCGATAATTTTTATTTTTCAAGTATTAAAAATATTATAAACACTTCCTAAAATTACTACCAAACACACTCTAAATATAGTACCATAAAAATAATAGTGCAAGATCTAGATCTCCTTTCATCCTCTCTCTTTTGTATTTTTACTTCTTACTTTTCCTTTTTCTTTTTCTTCCTTCTTTTCATTTTTGTTCTTTGTTCTTTAACCGGTCTCTAAAGCAGGCTTTATCACTAGGGAGAGCTTTATCTTTCTGGAACAGGAGGAGAAATCTTATGTCTTTATATAGTCCTTAGTCATGAAGTGCACAGTACAAATAATATGGGTGCTTTCTAATCTTTTTAATCTTTTTCCTTTCTTCCTTTTTCCCTTAACTTTTTCTCTCTTCTTTCTTTTTTCATTCTTTGCTCTTCAACCAATCTGGCAAGGAAGCTTAGCCTCTAAGGAGAGATTTACCTTTCTAAGTTTTAATAGTGTATCTGGGTGGACGCAGGGAGAAATCATTTTAATTATAGAGCTCTCTCTCCTTTAGTCTTTAGTGAAGTCAGAAGTATGTAGAATATTTGTTCTCTATAAATTAGGAAGAAAACTCTCACAGAATTCATCACTTTACTCTCTCTCTTTCTCTCCTTCTCTCTGTCTCTCTGTCTCTCTCTCTGTCTCTCTCAATTCTCAAACCAGTTTCATATATACTGAGAGATCTCACCACAATTTTTTCTGCATCAGTTTCTTATCAGCTTCAGGTAAATCCATTTTTGTTCACTTCTTTCTTAAATGTTGAATTTAGTTGATATTTACATAAGAGCCATGATGGTCAATTTTTTAGTGTTGAGTTAGCTACAGAGGAGGTTCAGGCATCAATGCACCAATCTCATCATCTTTAAAGATGGTAAAACAGAAATAAATTTTTTGATGTAAAACAATCTCTAAAAAAAAATAAAAAATTTATTATGTAAATAATGAAAATTGATTAAAAACAACAAGAAAATGCCATGCAGAATTGGGTTTGATGATCCATTTATGCTTGGGTTGGATAGGAGTGGTGACTTTCCTAGTTTTATTTTTTTTAAATACAATAACCACTACCATGTTCTATGTCTGTGGTTTACTCATGGTTGCATCAAATTAAATCAATCACCTTTGTCTAATCTTGTGACTATGAATGGTAGAGCTCCCATGGCTGCAACCGGTGTGGCAGTGCATTTATATTGGAATGGAACAGCGAAAACCGAGAAATACGATGTTGTTTATGAAGGTGATGCCATGAAAGTGATGCCTATTAAGCTCAACTATGGAACTACGTATGCTGGATTGTTGGATAAAATCTACGCAACTACGGGCATTAAGAGGAATGATTTTGAGTTGAACATCATATGCAGATACCCTATATCTTCAAGGGAATATAAGCCCATCCCAATAAAGAATGACGAGGCCGTAGAACTTATGTTGGAAGTGCCATGCAGATCATCTAGAGTCTACTGTGTAGAGATATATTTGGAGAAAGAAGCAACACTACAAGAAAAAAGGGAATTAATGACGTTTTTGGGCGTCAAGAAAGTATAAGATGACGCTTCTCTAAAGCGTCCTCTTCTCCCGTCATTTTATGTTTTAGTCAATAATGACGCTTCTAGGAAGCGCCATTTTTTATTATACTTTCAATGACACTTAAAAAAGTGTCATATTTGAATAACGTTAATGATGACACTTTTAAAAGCACCATCTTTGGTTTATATTAATGACACTTAATAGAAGCGTCATCTTTAAGCATTTTATTTTAATAATAATGTTGTTGTTATGTTTTTAAAATAATGAATTTTCTATATAATTAAATAAAAGCAAAAGCAATTATAAATCATAAAATTAAATTGAATTGTACAAATTAAAATATCTCCAAATATTAATATACAATGACTTAGTTTGAATAATTAGTATAATTAATTGTATACAAATTATAAATTTGTTCATTAGATCAAAATATTTCAATGAGAATTTTTAAATCCAATATAAGAGCAAATACCGATGCAATAACTACAAAAGGAAACCATCATCAACAAAAGCCTAGTTCAACCTCCTAATGATTTAAATGATATCATCTTCATGATTTTCAGCATCACTTCGTTGTAATGATTTCTCTTCTTCTTGTAAGCCAATTTCCTTTGCAAGCTGTAAATAAAAAAAATATATAAAACTTTTAATTTATACATATAACAACCAATATAATTGAAACAAAGAGGATATAAGAATAGAAAATAATCCAACACGTTAATTAGCTTTTGTTCAAGTAAAGCAATAAAACAAACATACTAATATTCTTCTTATTGGGTCAAAGGTAAGAAGTTTACTAGAGTAAATAAATTATTAGTGTTAAAAAATACTGCTACTAAGTAAGATAATTATCTCAATTATTAAGTGTACAACCACATGAATATGTCTTAGTTCCCTTAATTATTGAAAATATCCATTCTAAAATGATTTATACTATGTTGATAGTGAAGAAAAATAAATCTTCATTTACCTTGTCATTGGCATCATCCCCGTCAAAGTCTTCTTCATTAGGCTCTTGCTTCGGAGAGGTTATCAATAACATTAGAGTAATATAAAGCAAAAGAGGTTAATTAAAAAAAATAAAAATAAACATTGATAGATTTAACTTGTCACAAAATAGCCTACTACAAGAAAAGTAGAAAATTATAAGAAAAGGAATTCAAAATAATTTACAAGAAAAACTAATGTATATTATGAAGAGTTTTAACCAAATCTAACGAGATGATGAAATTTAAAATTCAACAAAATTTACATAATCATATACTGGCCGATAAATGTTCAAAAAATCATATATGAGAATTGAGAATTGATTCATTATCAAGTTCAAACTTATAAATAAAAATAAAAATAGGAGTCAATAAAAATTTGAAGCAAATGAAAGATGAATGAATTAAGTTATATATTTGAAAAGCAATGCAATGAACTTGAACTCTCATTTATTCCGATGTTGATTATTGGTATAAAGCTCATGAGAGAAAAATAATAGAAGAAAAAAATGCACTCAAATATGCCCTTAGTGGATCAACATGAATATCATTCAACTAGCAGACTTACTTGCATGTTCCCAACAAGCAATGTGAAAGCACCAATTTTAAGAATTACAATGATAATAGTTGCCTACTTCATAAGAAAGAAACACATAGTTTCTTTCAACATTAACAAATGCAAATCTCAAAAGCTAATTAATGAAGCATAAGAGTTAGGGCAGCTTCTACTGCAACTTAGAACCAACCAACCATCCCCAAGGTCTGAAGCTTCAATTTTCAAAATTACAAAAGAAATTTTCAAAATTGTTTTTAATAAGGCTGGGTTCTTACAAGCATAAAAAATCTACTTCCAACTTACCTAATAAAGAAATATAATATTTCCTAAATTTAAGAAGGCCAAAAGGTCACTTAAAGAGTCAAGGAACCGTTTGATGTTCTAACATCTTCCTTTGTTCCTACTTCTTTTGAAGCATTTCTTAAATTTTTATTCTTCTATTCTTTTTTTTTTTGTGGTTTGAAAATAAATATAAAACTACAACCATATATAGATATACTAAATGTTAAGGAAAGGTACTATATTATATTTATCTAAATAAAAATTCATAATTAAACAAACTAGCAAGTACAAAAAGTTTAAGACTAATGATAACAGTAGACATCCTGCATTTTATTAACATATTTTTGTACGATAAAATCCTAAAAATTAAAATAAAAAAGATAAGAGGAACAAAGTTCAAAAGATTCCCATTCTTTTTTCTCCCTCATTGAGTATCTTGGGTACTCTTTATACAACCATCCAACAAGTTCTTTTAATAATTCAGCCAGATAATGACTTCATTTAGTTAAAAAGAATAGGAGAAATATTACCTAATTATCATCTTGATCAAGAGCTCCACGATCCTACAATCAACATGATAAGAACCATAATACATGTTTAAAGTCCAAGACAAAAGGATAAACCTAGCTACATAATATGAAAAAAAAATAGAACTCAAGCAATACCGCCACCATCCTTATTCCCATATATTTTATATCTAAAAGCATAACTTAGATTATTTGTTGGAATTGTTATATTATAATAATTGTGTAATAAGGTTCCAAATATGTAAATAATCAAATATTTAAACCTTGCATATAAATAAGGTTTCAAATAAGACACATAAATGAAGACTATTTTTATTTTTAAATAAACTCGACTACACATCCTCTAAGTTGGTACTGCAATTGAAGATACTAGGAAGCAAAGCATATATTCAAAAGCATAAAATAGTGCAAAAGTACACACTATGAAGACCAATTCATTTTAGAGTTCTATATAATGGAAAAGCACAACCAAAGGATGAATTTCAAGTTCCAAAAAGAAAAATGCATCTGTAATAGAAATTCCAATTACAACATTGACATTTTCATATTTAGAAACCCATCATGTGGATGCATAGAAAATGCGAATGGCCATATATTTTTGAGACTTCATATACCCACAACCCCTCCAAAATTCAATTAATAATTTTTCATCTATAAAAACTATAAAATAAAATTTTGATTATATTAATAAATATTATTATTTATATTGTTAATGAGCCCTCTATATTGAGTGGAGCCGCATTTCCTTCCTTATTCTATTTGGCTTCACTAGGACCAAGGACCATGCATGTGTCAAGATTAATTAATTTCATCATTTTTTGCCCCTAAAGTAGGAAATCCACCTGATTTTTTTTTTAATAACAAAAAACAATGCAATTTAGTTATCTAAATTACAACTAAAAATTGAAATTTTCAATTAAACGAAAGCAAAGTAAATTTTGATTATTTACGTCATGAATTAAATTTATTATTTTCAATTTTGATTACAAACTTTACCTTATTTTTTATTCCTTAATCCCACATCTATTTATGTGCATCGCAAGGAATCTATACTGCCTAACCTTTGAAAAATTAACAAATGAAAAATTTAGCAGTTTGTACAATGGGTAGTTTTTCATTTCTTCTTATATATTATCAATAAATTGGCTAATTGAAAACCACAATTGGAATTAGAGAAGTAACAAGAATAAGATAAAGCAAAATGGTAAGTGATTAATAGTTGAATCAACATCCTTCTTTGAACTAAATTTTCTACAAATACAAAAATATAGACTTATAAAAAAGTACATACCAAGTTACATTTATATTTTTAGTGTAGAACTTTTAGAAAGTGCAAGCAGGTTCATAAGTTTTTGATTAACATATGTTGGTTTCTATTTTTTGACTGACAATATAACAACTTAATATGAATAATCAAATACACAAAGATATTGAAGAAAAGGCTTAAATAAAATAATGTTCAAATTAAGTTTTTTCTTGTAATGATGTCAAGTTATAGAAATTGATATATAGAGTGCTAAAAGGCAGCATCAATTAGGCACAAGATAAGAGAGGTGATCTGAGTTGATATTACTAGCTATGCCAAATAGAGCGGAAATAAATAAATAAATAAATCAACAAATAATGAAAAACAGTGGGTCTTGATTATAATGAATGAAATTAAGAGCTTAGGTTAGAAATCTAATCATTTTGGCTGAACAAACACAATTCAACTCAAAATTAAATGCAATCAAAGTCTATCTTCCAATTAAGAAAAAAAAAAAGAAATAAATTAAACACCTCAACTCAAATAAAGATTAGAAGCTATGATCACACCAGAAGATGACGTTCTCGTCAATAATTGCCAAATTCACAAGCTGTGATTTCACTTACTGAGCCACCATTAAGTTAAGTAGCTTTCCAATGAAATTTGATTCCTGCATTTATGTTGAAAGAGAGAATAAATAAGTAAATAATGTGTCACATGTTCAGCTAGAGAGCAAGTGATCAGAGAGAGATGAGGAAAATCAACTTACCAAATCAATTACTTTTTTTTTTCTTTCCAAATTCTCAATTTGTTGAGAATTGTTGTTGGTTTTAGTGTTCAACTATAGATTTCAATGAGATGTTGAAGGAAGAGCTACTCATGAGACATGAGTAAAAAAAACAATGATTCCTTGTTCTTTGATGAATGAGACATCAAGTGGATAATGATGAGACATTAATAGTTCAAGACTTTGCATGTAATAATATTAAAGCAAGCAATGATTGAGATGCTAATTATGAGATAATCTAGATTCTAAACTATTAGGATATCTAGAAAATGCCTAAGCAAGTATGGGGTTTCTAAGAAGTCACCAAGAGAATATAACAACTTCAAAAACACTACCTATATGATCAAAAGTATGTTTTCTGTACGTATGCCATAATGCCACTCCATTATTGCAAATTTTCCCTTAAACCAAACACCATACATACATGCCATGATCTGTACAAAATAGACTCTTAATATATATATATATATATATATATATATATATATATATATATATATATATATATATATATATAATTTAGAAAGTAAAAACCCCATATAACATTTATTCTAAACAGAAAAAGACCATTTCCTTAATCTAGAGTTAATTAAAACACAGTACTTATTATTTACACAATAAACTAGGGCTACTTATTCTTGTCTCACATTTTACTTCCACTTTTTTTTCTTTTTTTTTTTATTCATTTACTTATATGTGTGTTTTTTTCGGGTGTGTTTTTTCTTATTTACTAAACCTAAAAGACTTTACAGGATTTCAAGCACCATTTATATAACAGACTATTGTATCTTAAACACTCAAAATGAGGCTTGATGAGGAATAACCTTTCTTCTCCTGACATTGTTGTGGTTGAAAATGGGGGGAGTTGATGGAAAGATGTTGATGGTCTCATTTGGAGCTAGAAGCAATGGACTTGTTAGCAACAACATCATTGTGCCCATCCAAGGCAGTGGCCGGTTGGCCCATCTGTCATCAACCAACTAAAAAGATGCATTCTCAGAAACTTCCTAGGTATGGATCATTCATCTGATTCGGACCCATGGAAGGCTTTGGGACCATGTTTCGGTTTCAATCAGAATGTGAGGTCTGGATCACCCTTACTTCATGGCTCCAAGCTATTAATGACAAAGGGCACTTTATGTTGGAATATATGCCCATAAACAAATGAGATTTTTTTTTATTTTGCTGATTATTAATATTTTTTTTTAAGGAATTATTTCAATATTATTGTTGCATGCATGTTATAGATGCTTTATAAATATCGAAAACCCTAGATTATTTAATTGTAACTTTAAATATTGTATATAAGTGTTATATACAGGAGGATAATATTTAAAGTAAAATAATCTAATATATTCGTAATTAAAAATTAAAGTTGGGATCTTTAATTTAAAATTACTAGCGCGGTTCATTACATTCTGAATGAAATGATCTTATCCGAATTGTTAATAATGAGATTATTGGAATGAAAGCGTTTTATATAATTTGATTATATAGGATTGGAACACGATTAATTATGAATCTCTGATAAATTCCGTTATAATATAGAGCATTCAATATTAATCAATGATGGTCATATATGCATTGATCTTAATTCTGAGTAATTAATAGACTCCTATTTATTGTATTGTATTTTTTGACATACTGGGTAATGACACAAATACATAGTGTCAAATTCTTGGTGTATTGGAAGTATAATAAAATAAATAGCCGGGAATATTAATATACAAGATGAAATCCATTCCTTCGTTAAGAAGTCAGATGGACGGTTCCCATAAGTATTGGTTCGGGCCTTGAATGATAAGAGCGCTCAATTTATGATTAGACCATAAATATATTATTCATTAGAGAACCAATGGCACTTAAGGAGAAAGATATAATTAAAGAGGTTAACGGAAAAACCTAGCTTTAATTATGAACCGTTTATGGAGGATTGACTCATATGTAGTGACTATATCAATGGGCAATTCAAATCCTTTGAATATATTTAATTTTATAATTTTAAGAGTGCAATTCCAAATTTTTAGTGGAGTAATTTTGGAATTAATAATTTTGATTTTTTAATTAAGTTGTTAATTAATTGTCAAAATTACTGGAGCTTAAAATTATAATGTCCATAGTTCCTCTCAACGGCTCCATTAAAATTATATGAACATTTTTTTTATGTTGGGTTGATTTTATTAGTTTGGAATTTTGAATTCTAAATTAATTTCACACAATCTTGATTTGATTTATTTATTTTATAATTTGATTATTTAAAATATTTTTTGATACAATGTGGTGAAGACCACACTTACTTGTATTCCCTAAGAAACACTTTTTAAGTGGGGATCATGGGGAGAGATATTCTCTCCCATGTTTTTCAAAATTCAAAATATGTCAGTTATTTTTTTCTTGGTGGTATTAAAAAGTTTTTTTTTTTTCAATGTTTTTCGTATGATGGGATGAGAATACAGGTTTTCAATATATTAAGTTGTGTGATATAAAAACCCAAAAAGATATAAAAAAAAAAAATGACGCCCACTCGTTTTGAGTTCATCATTATTTGGAGAAACGTTAGAGAAAGATCCATGGTGCTTTAGAGGATTTGGAATTCTAAGATCCTTTTGGTGGAGTTCAAATTTATCAGCCTAATCGCAAGGTACAAATCTAAATTACCTATATTTGTTATTTCATTAAATTAATACAAGTATTGATCATTGAACAGAAAAAAAAAAAAAAAAAAATTTGAGAAATTTTTCTGGCTTCTGTTTTTTCTTTTATTTATCTGGTTTCAAAACCAACACTTTAGCCAACTGATTTGTCATACAAGGTATTCACACCAAAGAAGTAAACATGTGTGTGTGTGTGAGAGAGAGAGAGAGAGAGAGAGAGATAAATAAAACAGAGCAAAGGGAGCAAGAAATCCAAAAATACAAAACAAATCTCCTGGGCAACTTCAATTTACCCAAAAAGAAGACTTCATAGGGCAACAAATATAATGGAGAAAATGGCATTTCATAAACGGAAGCAATGATAACCCTAGGAAAAATGAAATTAACAAAGCATACCCACAAACCAGAAGTCGTATGTTGAAAAACATCAAACAAAATTCAATGAATGAAAAAAAAAAAATTTCGAAGAGGTTGGAAAACCAGAATCAGAGTTGGTGAAGTATTGATAATCAAACAATAGAGGAAAAAAAATTACACAGAAAGAAAAAAAAAACGAAAGGAGAGAGAGACAAACCTTGCAACCCAAATAACAGAAACAAGAACTCTTCACCTACAATCTTCTCAAACCCTCACAGTTTTGAAAACCCTAACATGCACAACTTCAAAAACTCAATCTTGCACAACTCCAAAAACCCTTAATAGAATAATAACGCACTATAATCAACAGAAACGATCCCAACATTTTGGATAAAGATATTTACATGAATAAATTAGAGATTAAGAGGATCAAACCACAACGAGGGTTATTGCTGTTGTCGGTGAACTCTCGATTTCGGTCCTTGGTTGTGGCCTTGCGTTATAGAGGGCCACAGTGATCGAAACTAAGGAAGGTGGTGGCCAACGATGGAGTTTCCGATGGTTACTCATCGGATTCTTCCCAGTTTAATTTTTGGTGCAGAGGATTCAAGGAAACAAGGGTTTCAAAGCTTCTCAAGGATGATGTCTAAAGACGATGCTAGGGCAAGTTGGATGCATTTGTTACTACACTTTCTAAAAATTGGTTGTAGCTTGCCGATTGAGTCATCAAACAACTTACAATGAGAGTTTCTGTGTGGATATCGGGTTGAGGGTGGTGGGGTTTGTGGCCTGTGGGTATTTTATTGAATGAGGGAAAAATAGATTAAATATATAATAAAGAGAAGATGGCGCTTCCTATAAGTGCCAAGGTTTACCATACTTGCTTCAATGACGCTTCAAAATGCGCCATTTTATTTAGAAACGCTATTATCTCTCCACAAAACACCAAGAACATGCCTCCTACCCCAAGCGCCAATATTAACCTCTTTTATTGATAAACAATGACATATTTTAAAAGCGCCATTAATTGGATTTTTTGTAGTAGTGCAAGGCAATGTATGAAAATCGCGTATCCGTGTTGATCTCTGTACTGATCTGCTCTCGACATTGTAATTTTATTGTGTTGAATTGGCTTATATATCAAATCAGTCAGTGTTAAAGGCTTGAATTAAGTTTGGTATAGCATGATAATATGTGATCTAGTTTCCATAATTCTAAGGAAAATGCATAATTCTAGATTTTTTTTTTTCTCTCATCTTGTATATGAATAACCAAATTCAAGAAAAAATTTATGATTTTTGTTTATTTTTTCTTTCTTTCTATATTTTTTATTTTTTATTTTCATTCCCTCAAACCATTTAGGAATCAAACGTAGTCTTTACATGTCCCCAATTTAATTAAGGATTTAAAAATATATAGAATTTACAGTAGTGAAAAAATTGAGAACATATTTTATCTCTCGTGAATAAACCATCTTGCACCTCATATATACATATCATATCCCACAATTACATGTAATCACATTCACTAATAATAATGTGTAATCTAATGCATTAAAAATATTTAAACATAAATGTCATATATGGAAAATATATGTAAATAAGTTCAAAATTTTATTATTAATTAATTCCATAAAGGTGTGGGGTAAAATCCTTAGTCTATCCTCTAACTGATCAATAGACAAAAGAAAATAATGTGACTTAGAAAATTCACATTATCATGTCTGAGTTTCTGAAAATTTTGAAAAGAATAGCTTATGAACTAGCCATTATTAGCGCATTAATTCATGAGGATGATCTTAATATTCAGGCACTTTGAGGAGGCTCCAACTTCAAAGATATCTTCATGCATCCATACACAAGTATGATCACCCAAGTGTATTTCTTGGGTGATCCTAAGACATGTAATCATGAAATCTAAAGCCATAATAATTTCTCAAGTGAAATTTGGCATATGCTCTTGTGAGTTAGATTTAGTATATCAGTTGATAACATAATAGGGGGATCTGTAACTTAAGGATTAAAAAGATAATCTTAAAAAGTTGATAACATATATATATTTAAATTACATACCAGATTATAGAGAGTTTGCAACGGTGGATAATAAATGATAAACCTAAGTTATATCTCATTATAATTTTATAAGATATTAGAGTTTAGTTGACTTTTTGTAGTAAGATGTTGAATTAACCTTAAAATTGGATTACAAGGGAACTAGCATTTTCTTAGTCCCAATGGTCCCCATTCAAGTTCTTAATTCATGATGACACGGTTTTGAGGGTATATTTAGGTTTCTAATTCATATGTGTGCATAAGAGTGTTTTAGTAAAAATAAAAGATTGCAGTTAATCTAATGAATGGTCCTTTTGGATTGTGCTAATTGATTAGAGCCCAATAGGGTTGGTTAATTAATTAGGACCTAAGTGGGCTAGATAAGTAAGTTAAGCCCAAACTAGGCTCAAGTTACTTAAGCTCACAAGGAAGCCTACGTAATGCTCTTAAAGCTCCACTTTTGCACTCTTGTCTTTTAGAATACAGAGATAAACCCTTGACCTCCCCCTCTAGAGAGAAGATTTCCCTTCACTGGTGTCTAGATCAATGAGAGTGATAGGGCAAAAGGCTGCTTAGTTGGTGAGGCTTGCGATTCACTTTACTTAACTTCATCGAATTGGAATTGATTTGGGAATACTTAGATCACTGGTGTGATCTCTCTTTTGTTTAGATCTATATTATTTATGGTTTCATTGCCATGTTTTTTTCTTTTTCTTTTTGCTCCAATTAGAGCTAGAGAACCCTAAGACTAGTAACATGCAACTTGAACGATCTGGGGTAATGTTAGTGCACTTTGAGCAGGAAATTGTAAGCTAAAAGTTAATGAGCCTTTGAGATAAATTAGCCACCACCCCATCACGTGCTAGTCAAGGAGGTATCCCATGTCCACAGTCTGCACCACCGTCTCTCATACTGATTCATCTCCACCCATCTTCATCAATGGGTTTCAAAATGGGTAAGCATTCTTCCAAATCTATAGTACCTATTATTGATTTGGGTTGGTTTGTTTGGGTTGAATTATATTAATATTGGGCCTCAATATTGTTTTTGCGTTTTAAAAATATTGGACTTGGGTTTAGTCTTGGACAATTATCTACTTGGGCCTCTTGATTTTGATTGTATTTGGACAGTTTTGATATTCAGCTATTATTTTGGGCTTTCTTGCTTGGGCCTAGTATTTTGAGATGTCGAGTTTGGACATGTTTTCTTAGACTGTATTGACTTCTATTGGGCTATACCTTGTTTTATTTTGCATGGGTGTTGTTCATTGGTTGAGGTCGTTATCGGATGGAGCTATGATGTGCACCACGTGTACGGCTAGATTTCATGGAAGAAAGGAATGTTCGGGAAGCTGTATTTAAGGGCATGGAACCCTAGGCAGCAAAGGGGACGGGGAGGATAACTCATCTTCTCTAGGATTTTCGCTAAGACTTCTGCAAGGTTCTTTTTTATTTATTTATTTATTCTTTTTCAGAAAAGGATCCAAAAAATGGTTTTAATAAACACTAGAAAATTATTTTTCATTAAGAAAATAGTTTTATTAATAAAAAATATTCTATATATTTTTTTTATTTTAAAAGGTTCAAAAATCATTTTTCAAATAAATGTAAAGTTCCAAAAAAATCATCTTAGAAAGTTCTGAAAACATGTTTTTTTTTTTTTTTGTAAGTTAAAAAATTGATTTTAATAAAATTTCATAAAAATCCAAAAATTTGTTTTTAATAAACCGTCCAGATTTTTTTTTTAATAAAAATGTCCAAAAATTTTTAATCTAATAAAAAAAATACTTTTGGTAAATAAAAAAAAATTGAAGTTTCTTTTGTAAATAATTTTGAAATGTCTTTGCCCCCATTAAAAACTTTTTTTACTAATAAAATTGAGTTGAGTATATTTTTTAAATAAAATTTGTAAAAAAATCATCTTCCCAATAAAATTGAATTGAAATCTTCTTTTATAATTAAACCAGTGAAAAATCTTTCTTTGTGAAATCACTTTTCCTGAATAGAAATTTACTTAATATTTTTTGAATAAAATTATAGAACTCTATTTTTAATAAAAATAATCAAAATTAATTTATTTGTAAATAAAATCAAATTAGAATATTCTTTTGTAAATAAATTTGTAAATTTTTTAAAAATAATTTCTAAAAATTATTTTTTAAAAATAAAATTTGATTTGGAATATTTCTTGAAAATAAATTTGTAGATATTTTTTTAATTTTGTAGCGAATTAGTTCTCTTAAATAAAATTTGAAATAAAATATATTCTTGAAAATAAAAATTGTAAAAATTCATTTTGGTAAAAGTAAATAAAATAAATAAAAATCATCTCCTTGTAAATAAAATCAAATTTAAAATTTTCTTTTTAAATGAAATTGTACTTAATAACTTCCTTTAATAAAACAAGAAAAATTCTTTCAAAATAAATTTGAATCTAAATAAAATTAAAAATTTTGATAAATAAATGGAAGCTTTGTGAATAATCAACTTGGTTTTTAATATGAAAAAAATCTTTTAAGATTTCTTAAAATTGTATTATGATATTTGAAATAATAAAGTCTTTATAATATATTTGTATAATTCGTTTTTATCATTGTTTTGATGTACACTTTTTTATTCTTTTGTGGTATGATGATTTACAAACCAATTGTCATACTTCATCTGCTTAATAGAAAGATTTTTTTCTTAGGGCTTAAAGGGGTGTTATCAATTATCATCCTAATTTCTAGATAGGTAACCTAACCTTCAAATCTGTTTTTAGTTTGTAGACTTGTCTTTTTTCCAAATAAGAAATCATAGGGTTTTCTTTTTTATTTTGCTTTTCTTTTTAAAAATAAAATAAAATAAGTGACAATTCTAATTTTTCAAAAATCAAAATTTCACAATAAAAATCAAGTCTCACCATCGAATGGAAACACATATGAAAAATACAGGTCTACAAATGCATAAAAAAAAATGATATTAATTGATTGACATAGCTTAATAATTTTTGCTGTATAAATCTAAGGAAAAAAATTAATAATTTATTTGTCACAAAAAAAAAAAAGGAACTAAGTTTTCAAAAATGTCTTGCACCACATAATTCTATTATTGATGTTTTTAATAATTTTTGTGCAAGAGTGTCATAGAAAATTATTTTTACAAAGTTGCCCTAATTTTTTTTTTTTTTTTTTTTTTTTATAATTTTTCACGCCTCAAAAATTATCATTACAATAATAATTCACTTAAATAAAATACATGAAAAATAAATTCAAAAATCATAAAATAATTCCTATTATGAATATTCACTAATATTATTAGGAATATTAACATGTATAGCTAGATAATAAATTTTACACTGAATTTTTTTGAATTAACTAAATTGAATAATTAAGAAATTAATAAAAAAATTAAATCCAAACAACTAGGAAAAATATAAGAGGTCACGCAAAAAATAAAATAACTATGAAATATTTTTTGTTTCCAATAGAAAAAATAGAAAGAAAAAAAAAAGCTAGAAAATTAAGAAAAATGAGAGGAGTTCTCACTCTTGGCTTCCCAACTGCTACTAATTTTGTTTTCGTGCTCTCAAGATTCCATTACACCATTTGTTTTTCCGTTTTGACATCTTGAAGTTCATTAATCAAATCATGCATACCCACAAACATAAAATAAAGAATAAAGACAAAATTTTTAATATAGTTCAACAATCAATATGATTCCTACATCCACGGAGTGCACCAACACTCAACAATTTACTAATCATAAAAAAATAAGAAGAGTTACAGTATAAAACTTAAAAAAATAAAAAAATAAAAATCCTTTTAATTACAATTGCTCTCTCTAAAAAGCAAAATCCTAAATGTAGAAGGGTTAAATATATAATGGCGACAAACTCTTCATCATTATATAAAAAAAAATTTCTCCAAGAAGCATTGCCCCCTTCAACCATCGCAAACTAACGAAGTAACTCGACTTTCGACATTTCGAGCAAAGTGCAACAAAACTAATTTAGGCTTCACAATCCAATAAAGTTCATGTTTGAAAATCACTTTCTATATTGAGATTAAAGTCTTAACTTTGAGGAAAGAAAATCAAATATTTTTTTTAATTGTTTTACATGAATGTTTTAAAATATCACATCTTTTATCAATTTTTGTCAAAAAAATTATAAGGGAATGTTTTTTTAAAATCACTTTTAAATATATTTCAGGAGGGATCTACTGTGTAATTAAAGTTGCTTCATTTTTTTTAAAAAAAATATAAATAAATAAAGTTTGCATTATATGCATAGTGATGCATGGCAATAAGATCTGAGGAGTGATTGTGCTCCAAAGCCAATGTTGAAAAAAAAAATAGAATTAATCGGTTAAAAATGATGAAATAATCCTCGTATTTGTGAATTTATCCCTTTTATCCCCTTTCATGTTTTTGTCTAAAGAGTAACTCATTTTTTATATAAATGTCATTCACTATTTCAAGTATTTATAGTATATTTTGAAAGAAATGATTATTTTTATAAGAAAATAATAAGGGTATTTTTGTCAAAATAAGACTAAAAAAAGGATAAAATGTTAGATTTCTAAAATTAGATTTCCAATGATCTTTTTAATCAAATTACCCAAAAAAAAATAATATTAAATTTTGTTTTTTTAATGGGTGAAGATATAAATCCAAAAAAAAAAAAAATCAATTCAAAAGTATAATTCAAAAACACTTTTCCATAATTAGCAATAATAATAATAATAATAATAATAATAATAATCATAATAAATAACAAAAAAAATAATAGTGCAAGACGTATATCTCATTTTATCGTCATTCTTTTGTATTTTTGTTAATCAAACCATGCACTTACATAATTAGAAAAAAATAAATAAAAAAATAAATTTTTTGATATGATCCTTACATTGATGGAGTTCATGAATACTCAGCAATCCACTAATCAAAGAAAAGAGGAGTACAATGATGAAGTTCTACAAAAAACTCGTCAAACAATTTTTTGTGCTTTGAAGTCAATTATATATATATATATATATAAATCAAAAAGTATAATTCATAAATATTTTTTCACTATTAGAAATAATAATAATTAATAAATATAGAACCATAAAAATAATAGTACAAGACCTAGATCTCCTTTCATCCTCTCTTTTTTGTATTTTTACTTCTTACTCTTTTCTTTTTCTCCCTTCTTTTCATTTTCATTCTTTATTCTTTAACCAATCTCTAGAGAAAGCTTTATCACTAGGGAGAGGTTTATCTTTCCAAGCTTTTACCGTATCTGGAACAGAAGGAGAAATCACGTCTCTTTAGTCCTCAGCACAGGGCAAAGAATATGGGTGCCTTGTAATCTTTATAAAGAACAAATATTGGGTGCCTTACAATCTTTATAAAGAACAAAGAATATTTGTTCTTTATAAATTAGAAAGAAACTCTCACAGGTTTCATCACTTTTACTCTCTCTCTCTCACCAGTTTCATATATACTGAGAGATCCCACCACTTTTTTTCCTGTATCAGTTTCTTATCAGCTTCAGGTAAATCCATTTTGATTTTCACGTCTTTCTTAAGTGTTGAATTTTTGTTGATATTTACATAAGAGCTAGCCATGATGGTCAATTTTTTCATGTTGAGTTAGCTATAGATGGGGTTCAAGCATCAATGCACCAACCTTATCATCTTTAAAAGGATGTGAAAGAGAAACAAATTTTTTTAAGTAAAACAGTCTAAAAAAACCAAACAAATATTTTAACTAAATAATAATAAAAAATTAATTAACAACAAGAAGAAAATGCCACAAAGAATTGGGTTTGATGATCCATTTATGCCTGGGTTGGATAGGAGTGGTGACATTTTTATTTTTTTATTTTTTTTAAACAGTACCAAATATTTGATGCTCTATTAACATGCTTATGTTCTAATAAAATTGTTTCAAGTGTCCATTATATGCTTAATTATTTAATTAGTAGTGGTATTAAATTAAGAGTGCATTTAACAATATTCTTACTTAAAGTATTTTATCAAAGTGTTTTTAGGAGAATTATTTCTTAAATTTTATTAAATATTTAATTTTTTTTCTTCAAAAAAATTTTCATGCTAAAAACGTTTTTTAAAATCACTGTCAAATAGATTCTAAATCAATCACTTTTGTCTAATCTTGTGAGCATGGATGGTAGCTCTCATGGCTGCAACCGACGTGGCAGTGCATTTATACTGGAATGGAAGAGTGAAAACCAAAAAATATGATGTTGTTTATGAAGGTGACGACATGAATGTGATGCCTATTAAGCTCAAACATGGAACTACGTATTTTGGATTGTTGGATAAAATCTACGCAACTACGGGAATTCGCAGGCATGACGGGTGGAACGTCGTATGCAGATACCCTATATCTTCAAGGGAATATAAGCCCATCCCAATAAAGAATGACGAGGCCGTAGACCTTATGTTGGAAGTGCCATGCAGATCATTTCGTGTCTACTGTGTGGAGATATATTTGGAGGCAACGCGTTGTGTGGAATGTCCTCACCCGGAACTTGTGGAGTCGTACAGGGTGGTGGCGTAATTTTATTGTGTTGAATTGGCTTATATCTCAAATCAGTCAGTGTTCAGGGATTGAATTAAGTTTGGTATGGCATGATAATATGTGATCTAGTTTGCATAATTCTAAGGAAAATGTATAATTCTAATTTTTTTTTTCTCTCATCTTGTATATCAATAACCATATTCAAGAAAAAAATTATAATTCTTGTTTATTTTTTCTTTTTGTTTATAATTTTTACTTTTATTTTTTATTTTCCTTCCCTCAAATCATCTAGGAACCAAACATAGCCTTTACATATCTCCATTTTAATTAAGGATTTAAAAATATATAGAATTTATAGTAGTGAAAAAATTGAGAACATATTTTGTCTTCAATTAATAAATCATCTTGCACCTCATATATCTATATATATATATATATATATATATCATATCCCATAATTACATGTAATCACATTAGCCAATAATAATGTGTAGTCCAGTGCATTAAGAATATTTAAACATATATAAATGTCATATATGGAAAAGATATGCAAATAAGTTCAAAATTTTATTATTAATTAATTCCATAAAGGTGTGGGTAGAATCCTTAGTCTATCCTCTAATTGTTCAATATACAAAAGAAAATAATGTGACTTGGAAAATTCACATTATTATGTCTGAGTATTTGAAAATTCTAAAAAGAATAGCCGATGAACTAACCATTATTAGTGCATCCATACATGAGGATGATCTTAATATTCAAGCACTTTGTGGGCTAGGCTCTTACTTCAAAGACATCTTCATGCATTCATACATGAGGATGATCACCCAAGAGGATATACATGAGGATGATCACCCAAGTGTATCCTCTTGGGTGATCCTAAAGAGATGTGATCATGAAATCTAAGGGTATAATAATTCCTCAAGTGGAATTTGACATTTGCTTTTGTGAATTAGAGTACGTCAATTGATCCCATAGTAGGAGAATTTGTAACTCAAGGATTAAAGAGCTAATCTTAAAGGTTGACAACATATTTCTTTAAATTACACATTAGGTTATAAGGAGTTTGCAATAGTGGATAGCAAGTCATAAATCTAAGTTATATCTCATTGTAATTTTATAGGATATTGGAGTGCAGTTGATTTTTTGTAGTAGGATATTGAATTAACTTTAAAATTGGATTATAAGGAAGCTTGTATTTTCTTGCGTCCTAATAGTCCCTATTCAAGCTCTTAATTCATGATGACATGATTTTGAGGGTATTTTTAGGTTTCTAATTCATATGTGTGCATAAGGGTGTTTTAGTACAAATAGAAAATTATACTTGATCATATGAATGGTCTTTTTGGACTAGGCTAATTAATTAGAGCCCAATAGGGTTGGTTAATTAATTAGGACCTAAGTGGGCTAGATAAGTAACGTATGCCCAAGCTAGTCTCAAGTTACTTAAACTCACAAGGAAGCCTACATAAACCCTATAAAGCTTCGCTTTTGCACTTTTGTCTTTTAGAATTCATATGGAAACCCTAACTTGCCCTCTTTAAAGAGAAGATTGCCTTTCTCTAGTGTCTAGATATGTGAGAGTGATAGGGCAAAAGGCTGCTTAGTTGTCGAGGCTTGCAATTCACTCTACATGACTTCATTAAATTAGAATTGATTTAGGAATATCTAGATCATAGGTATGATCTCTCTTCCATCTAGATCTATATTATTTATGGTGTCATTGCCATGTTTTTTTTCTCTAATCAAATCTAGAGAAGCCTAAGACTAATAGCATGCACCCTAAATGATCTAAGGCTTGAAATGGAGAGATCTAAGGGTTCCTAACAACAAGTGTACAATTTTTTGCTTTTGTGTTGGAGCATGAAACAATGGGTTGTTTCTTGGATTATCATGATATGCAGTTGGAACTAAAGAATAGACAATATCATGTTGTACTTATTCTTGTGGTAGGACAACTAGCCTAGTCTATATCACAAAAACTAGGTAATGTTAGTGCACTTTGAGCAAGAAATTGTAAGATAAAAGTCAATGAGCACTACAAGAAAAAAGGGAATTAATGACGTTTTTTGGCGTCAAGAAAGTATAAGATGACGCTTCTCTAAAGTGTCCTCTTCTCCCCTGTCATTATATGTTTTAGTCAATAATGACGCTTCTAGGAAGCGCCATTTTTTATTATACTTTCAATGACACTTAAAAAAGTGTCATATTTGAATAACGTTAATGATGACACTTTTAAAAGCACCATCTTTGGTTTATATTAATGACACATTTTTTTTTTGATAAATAAGCATATATTAAGAAAAGAGGCAAAAAGCCACACGCTTACAGGAAGTATACAAGGCGGCAAAAGCCACAAAACCAAAAAAGCTAGAAACTCCCTACCCTCAATAGGAAGCCAACCACTCCAAAAAGCCTATAAGGGAGCGAGACTCCACCCCACTATACAGTTTTGCACAACCCCACATATTACATACAAAAGAATTTTTAAGTTTTTGAATAGCTAGCACCCCCCCCCCCTCCCCCCCCCCTAAAAGCTAATCTATTTCGTTCCATCCACACCGTCCAAAAAATATAAAGCGGAATGGACCTCCATATTTTCCTCCTCTTTTTGCCCACAAAGGAGCCTTTCCAGCTAATAATCACTTTCTTTACAGATTTTGGAAACACCCACTGAACACCAACTAAACCAAGAACAATCTCCCACAGCACTCTAGCCACTGTACAATGAATAAGCAAATGATTAATGTTTTCCTCTTCGCACCCGCATAAGAAACAACGATTTGGAAGCTGCCACCCTCTCTTTTGAAGCCTATCAAGGGTAAGAGCCTTCCCCCAAGTGGCTTCCCAAGCAAAAAAAGCTAATTTTGTAGGAACTCTCTCCACCCAAATTTCTTTTTTGGGAAAGAAAGTAACATTGGGACTGATCAATAGGCTGTACGCCTTCTTAGCCCCAAACTGACCATTTTTAGATTCCTTCCAAGAAACCGAGTCTTCCTCCAAGTTAACTCTTTGGCTGCTTAACACTTGAAGTAAATCCGCTACAAGATGCATTTCCCAATCATTAAAGGCTCTTAGGAACCTTAAATTCCAGCCTCCAAATCTGGAATTCTGGTCCCACACATCACCCACAGTAGCGTTTATATTAATGACACTTAATAGAAGCGTCATCTTTAAGCATTTTATTTTAATAATAATGTTGCTGTTATGTTTTTAAAATAATGAATTTCCTATATAATTAAATAAAAGCAAAAGCAATTATAAATCATAAAATTAAATTGAATTGTACAAATTAAAATATCTCCAAATATTAATATACAATGACTTAGTTTGAATAATTAGTATAATTAATTGTATACAAATTATAAATTTGTTCATTAGATCAAAATATTTCAATGAGAATTTTTAAATCCAATATAAGAGCAAATACCGATGCAATAACTACAAAAGGAAACCATCATCAACAAAAGCCTAGTTCAACCTCCTAATGATTTAAATGATATCATCTTCATGATTTTCAGCATCACTTCATTGTAATGATTTCTTTTCTTCTTGTAAGCCAATTTCCTTTGCAAGCTGTAAATAAAAAAAATATATAAAACTTTTAATTTATACATATAACAACCAATATAATTGAAACAAAGAGGATATAAGAATAGAAAATAATCCAACAGTTAATTAGCTTTTGTTCAAGTAAAGCAATAAAACAAACATACTAATATTCTTCTTATTGGGTCAAAGGTAAGAAGTTGACTAGAGTAAATAAATTATTAGTGTTAAAAAATACTGCTACTAAGTAAGATAATTATCTCAATTATTAAGTGTACAACCACATGAATATGTCTTAGTTCCCTTAATTATTGAAAATATCCATTCTAAAATGATTTATACTATGTTGATAGTGAAGAAAAATAAATCTTCATTTACCTTGTCATTGGCATCATCCCCGTCAAAGTCTTCTTCATTTGGCTCTTGCTTCGGAGAGGTTATCAATAACATTAGAGTAATATAAAGCAAAAGAGGTTAATTAAAAAAAATAAAAATAAACATTGATAGATTTAACTTGTCACAAAATAGCCAGTACAAGAAAAGTAGAAAATTATAAGAAAAGGAATTCAAAATAATTTACAAGAAAAACTAATGTATATTATGAAGAGTTTTAACCAAATCTAACGAGATGATGAAATTTAAAATTCAACAAAATTTACATAATCATATACTGGCCGATGAATGTTCAAAAAATCATATATGAGATTTGAGAATTGATTCATTATCAAGTTCAAACTTATAAATAAAAATAAAAATAGGAGTCAATAAAAAATTGAAGCAAATGAAAGATGAATGAATTAAGTTATATATTTGAAAAGCAATGCAATGAACTTGAACTCTCATTTATTCCGATGTTGATTATTGATATAAAGCTCATGAGAGAAAAATAATAGAAGAAAAAAATGCACTCAAATATGCCCTTAGTGGATCAACATGAATATCATTCAACTAGCAGACTTACTTGCATGTTCCCAATAAGCAATGTGAAAGCACCAATTTTAAGAATTACAATGATAATAGTTGCCTACTTCATAAGAAAGAAACACATAGTTTCTTTCAATATTAACAAATGCAAATCTCAAAAGCTAATTCATGAAGCATAGGAGTTGGGGCAGCTTCTACTGCAACTTAGAACCAACCAACCATCCCCAAGGTCTGAAGCTTCAATTTTCAAAATTACAAGAGAAATTTTCAAAATTGTTTTTAATAAGGCTGGGTTCTTACAAGCATAAAAAATCTACTTCCAACTTACCTAATAAAGAAATATAATATTTCCTAAATTTAAGAAGGCCAAAAGGTCACTTAAAGAGTCGAGGAACCGTTTGATGTTCTAACATCTTCCTTTGTTCCTACTTCTTTTGAAGCATTTCTTAAATTTTTATTTTTCTATTTTTTTTTTTTTTTTTTTTTTTTGTGGTTTGAAAATAAATATAAAACTACAACCATATATAGATATACTAAATGATAAGGAAAGGTACTATATTATATTTATCTAAATAAAAATTCATAATTAAACAAACTAGCAAGTACAAAAAGTTTAAGACTAATGATAACAGTAGACATCCTGCATTTTATTAACATATTTTTGTACGATAAAATCCTAAAAATTAAAATAAAAAAGATAAGAGGAACAAAGTTCAAAAGATTCCCATTCTTTTTTCTCCCTCATTGAGTATCTTGGGTACTCTTTATACAACCATCCAACAAGTTCTTTTAATAATTCAGCCAGATAATGACTTCATTTAGTTAAAAAGAATAGGAGAAATATTACCTAATTATCATCTTGATCAAGAGCTCCACGATCCTACAATCAACATGATAAGAACCATAATACATGTTTAAAGTCCAAGACAAAAGGATAAACCTAGCTACATAATATGAAAAAAAAATAGAACTCAAGCAATACCGCCACCATCCTTATTCCCATATATTTTATATCTAAAAGCATAACTTAGATTATTTGTTGGAATTGTTATATTATAATAATTGTGTAATAAGGTTCCAAATATGTAAATAATCAAATATTTAAACCTTGCATATAAATAAGGTTTCAAATAAGACACATAAATGAAGACTATTTTTATTTTTAAATAAACTCGACTACACATCCTCTAAGTTGGTACTGCAATTGAAGATACTAGGAAGCAAAGCATATATTCAAAAGCATAAAATAGTGCAAAAGTACACACTATGAAGACCAATTCATTTTAGAGTTCTATATAATGGAAAAGCACAACCAAAGGATGAATTTCAAGTTCCAAAAAGAAAAATGCATCTGTAATAGAAATTCCAATTACAACATTGACATTTTCATATTTAGAAACCCATCATGTGGATGCATAGAAAATGCGAATGGCCATATATTTTTGAGACTTCATATACCCACAACCCCTCCAAAATTCAATTAATAATTTTTCATCTATAAAAACTATAAAATAAAATTTTGATTATATTAATAAATATTATTATTTATATTGTTAATGAGCCCTCTATATTGAGTGGAGCCGCATTTCCTTCCTTATTCTATTTGGCTTCACTAGGACCAAGGACCATGCATGTGTCAAGATTAATTAATTTCATCATTTTTTGCCCCTAAAGTAGGAAATCCACCTGATTTTTTTTTTAATAACAAAAAACAATGCAATTTAGTTATCTAAATTACAACTAAAAATTGAAATTTTCAATTAAACGAAAGCAAAGTAAATTTTGATTATTTACGTCATGAATTAAATTTATTATTTTCAATTTTGATTACAAACTTTACCTTATTTTTTATTCCTTAATCCCACATCTATTTATGTGCATCGCAAGGAATCTATACTGCCTAACCTTTGAAAAATTAACAAATGAAAAATTTAGCAGTTTGTACAATGGGTAGTTTTTCATTTCTTCTTATATATTATCAATAAATTGGCTAATTGAAAACCACAATTGGAATTAGAGAAGTAACAAGAATAAGATAAAGCAAAATGGTAAGTGATTAATAGTTGAATCAACATCCTTCTTTGAACTAAATTTTCTACAAATACAAAAATATAGACTTATAAAAAAGTACATACCAAGTTACATTTATATTTTTAGTGTAGAACTTTTAGAAAGTGCAAGCAGGTTCATAAGTTTTTGATTAACATATGTTGGTTTCTATTTTTTGACTGACAATATAACAACTTAATATGAATAATCAAATACACAAAGATATTGAAGAAAAGGCTTAAATAAAATAATGTTCAAATTAAGTTTTTTCTTGTAATGATGTCAAGTTATAGAAATTGATATATAGAGTGCTAAAAGGCAGCATCAATTAGGCACAAGATAAGAGAGGTGATCTGAGTTGATATTACTAGCTATGCCAAATAGAGCGGAAATAAATAAATAAATAAATCAACAAATAATGAAAAACAGTGAGTCTTGATTATAATGAATGAAATTAAGAGCTTAGGTTAGAAATCTAATCATTTTGGCTGAACAAACACAATTCAACTCAAAATTAAATGCAATCAAAGTCTATCTTCCAATTAAGAAAAAAAAAAAGGAAATAAATTAAATACCTCAACTCAAATAAAGATTAGAAGCTATGATCACACCAGAAGATGACGTTCTCGTCAATAATTGCCAAATTCACAAGCTGTGATTTCACTTACTGAGCCACCATTAAGTTAAGTAGCTGTCCAATGAAATTTGATTCCTGCATTTATGTTGAAAGAGAGAATAAATAAGTAAATAATGTGTCACATGTTCAGCTAGAGAGCAAGTGATCAGAGAGTGATGAGGAAAATCAACTTACCAAATCAATTACTTTTTTTTTTCTTTCCAAATTCTCAATTTGTTGAGAATTGTTGTTGGTTTTAGTGTTCAACTATAGATTTCAATGAGATGTTGAAGGAAGAGCTACTCATGAGACATGAGTAAAAAAAACAATGATTCCTTGTTCTTTGATGAATGAGACATCAAGTGGATAATGATGAGACATTAATAGTTCAAGACTTTGCATGTAATAATATTAAAGCAAGCAATGATTGAGATGCTAATTATGAGATAATCTAGATTCTAAACTATTAGGATATCTAGAAAATGCCTAAGCAAGTATGGGGTTTCTAAGAAGTCACCAAGAGAATATAACAACTTCAAAAACACTACCTATATGATCAAAAGTATGTTTTCTGTACGTATGCCATAATGCCACTCCATTATTGCAAATTTTCCCTTAAACCAAACACCATACATACATGCCATGATCTGTACAAAATAGACTCTTAATATATATATATATATATATATATATATATATATATATATATATATATATATATATATATATATATATAATTTAGAAAGTAAAAACCCCATATAACATTTATTCTAAACAGAAAAAGACCATTTCCTTAATCTAGAGTTAATTAAAACACAGTACTTATTATTTACACAATAAACTAGGGCTACTTATTCTTGTCTCACATTTTACTTCCACTTTTTTTTCTTTTTTTTTTTATTCATTTACTTATATGTGTGTTTTTTTCGGGTGTGTTTTTTCTTATTTACTAAACCTAAAAGACTTTACAGGATTTCAAGCACCATTTATATAACAGACTATTGTATCTTAAACACTCAAAATGAGGCTTGATGAGGAATAACCTTTCTTCTCCTGACATTGTTGTGGTTGAAAATGGGGGGAGTTGATGGAAAGATGTTGATGGTCTCATTTGGAGCTAGAAGCAATGGACTTGTTAGCAACAACATCATTGTGCCCATCCAAGGCAGTGGCCGGTTGGCCCATCTGTCATCAACCAACTAAAAAGATGCATTCTCAGAAACTTCCTAGGTATGGATCATTCATCTGATTCGGACCCATGGAAGGCTTTGGGACCATGTTTCGGTTTCAATCAGAATGTGAGGTCTGGATCACCCTTACTTCATGGCTCCAAGCTATTAATGACAAAGGGCACTTTATGTTGGAATATATGCCCATAAACAAATGAGATTTTTTTTTATTTTGCTGATTATTAATATTTTTTTTTAAGGAATTATTTCAATATTATTGTTGCATGCATGTTATAGATGCTTTATAAATATCGAAAACCCTAGATTATTTAATTGTAACTTTAAATATTGTATATAAGTGTTATATACAGGAGGATAATATTTAAAGTAAAATAATCTAATATGTTCGTAATTAAAAATTAAAGTTGGGATCTTTAATTTAAAATTACTAGCGCGGTTCATTACATTCTGAATGAAATGATCTTATTCGGATTGTTAATAATGAGATTATTGGAATGAAAGCGTTTTATATAATTTGATTATATAGGACTGGAACACGATTAATTATGAATCTCTGATAAATTCCGTTATAATATAGAGCATTCAATATTAATCAATGATGGTCATATATGCATTGATCTTAATTCTGAGTGATTAATAGACTCCTATTTATTGTATTGTATTTTTTGACATACTGGGTAATGACACAAATACATAGTGTCAAATTCTTGGTGTATTGGAAGTATAATAAAATAAATACCCATGAATATTAATATACAAGATGAAATCCATTCCTTCGTTAAGAAGTCAGATGGATGGTTCCCATAAGTATTGGTTCGGGCCTTGAATGATAAGAGCGCTCAATTTATGATTAGACCATAAATATATTATTCATTAGAGAACCAATGGCACTTAAGGAGAAAGATATAATTAAAGAGGTTAACGGAAAAACCTAGCTTTAATTATGAACTGTTTATGGAGGATTGACTCATATGTAGTGACTATATCAATGGGCAATTCAAATCCTTTGAATATATTTAATTTTATAATTTTAAGAGTGCAATTCCAAATTTTTAGTGGAGTAATTTTGGAATTAATAATTTTGATTTTTTAATTAAGTTGTTAATTAATTGTCAAAATTATTGGAGCTTAAAATTATAATGTCCATAGTTCCTCTCAACGGCTCCATTAAAATTATATGAACATTTTTTTTATGTTGGGTTGATTTTATTAGTTTGGAATTTTGAATTCTAAATTAATTTCACACAATCTTGATTTGATTTATTTATTTTATAATTTGATTATTTAAAATATTTTTTGATATAATGTGGTGAAGACCACACTTACTTGTATTCCCTAAGAAACACTTTTTAAGTGGGGATCATGGGGAGAGATATTCTCTCCCATGTTTTTCAAAATTCAAAATATGTCAGTTATTTTTTTCTTGGTGGTATTAAAAAGTTTTTTTTTTTCAATGTTTTTCGTATGATGGGATGAGAATACAGGTTTTCAATATATTAAGTTGTGTGATATAAAAACCCAAAAAGATATAAAAAAAAAAAAAATGAGGCCCACTCGTTTTGAGTTCATCATTATTTGGAGAAACGTTAGAGAAAGATCCATGGTGCTTTAGAGGATTTGGAATTCTAAGATCCTTTTGGTGGAGTTCAAATTTATCAGCCTAATCGCAAGGTACAAATCTAAATTACCTATATTTGTTATTTCATTAAATTAATACAAGTATTGATCATTGAACAGAAAAAAAAAAAAAAAAAAAAATTTGAGAAATTTTTCTGGCTTCCGTTTTTTCTTTTATTTATTTGGTTTCAAAACCAACACTTTAGCCAACTGATTTGTCATACAAGGTATTCACACCAAAGAAGTAAACATGTGTGTGTGTGAGAGAGAAAGAGAGAGAGAGAGAGAGATAAATAAAACAGAGCAAAGGGAGCAAGAAATCCAAAAATACAAAACAAATCTCCTAGGCAACTTCAATTTACCCAAAAAGAAGACTTCATAGGGCAACAAATATAATGGAGAAAATGGCATTTCATAAACGGAAGCAATGATAACCCTAGGAAAAATGAAATTAACAAAGCATACCCACAAACCAGAAGTTGTATGTTGAAAAACATCAAACAAAATTCAATGAATGAAAAAAAAAAAAAAAATCGAAGAGGTTGGAAAACCAGAATCAGAGTTGGTGAAGTATTGATAATCAAACAATAGAGGAAAAAAAATTACACAGAAAGAAAAAAAAAACGAAAGGAGAGAGAGACAAACCTTGCAACCCAAATAACAGAAACAAGAACTCTCCACCTACAATCTTCTCAAACCCTCACAGTTTTGAAAACCCTAACATGCACAACTTCAAAAACTCAATCTTCCACAACTCCAAAAACCCTTAATAGAATAATAACGCACTATAATCAACAGAAACGATCCCAACATTTTGGATAAAGATATTTACATGAATAAATTAGAGATTAAGAGGATCAAACCACAACGAGGGTTATTGCTGTTGTCGGTGAAATCTCGATTTCGGTCCTTGGTTGTGGCCTTGCGTTATAGAGGGCCACAGTGATCGAAACTAAGGAAGGTGGTGGCCAACGATGGAGTTTCCGATGGTTACTCATCGGATTCTTCCCAGTTTAATTTTTGGTGCAGAGGATTCAAGGAAACAAGGGTTTCAAAGCTTCTCAAGGATGATGTCCAAAGACGATGCTAGGGCAAGTTGGATGCATTTGTTACTGCACTTTCTAAAAATTGGTTGTAGCTTGCCGATTGAGTCATCAAACAACTTACAATGGGAGTTTCTGTGTGGATATCGGGTTGAGGGTGGTGGGGTTTGTGGCCTGTGGGTATTTTATTGAATGAGGGAAAAATAGATTAAATATATAATAAAGAGAAGATGGCGCTTCCTATAAGTGCCAAGGTTTACCATACTTGCTTCAATGACGCTTCAAAATGCGCCATTTTATTTAGAAACGCCATTATCTCTTTCCACAAAACACCAAGAACATGCCTCCTACCCCAAGCGCCAATATTAACCTCTTTTATTGATAAACAATGACATATTTTAAAAGCGCCATTAATTTGATTTTTTGTAGTAGTGTGCAAGGCAATGTATGAAAATCGCGTATCCGTGTTGATCTCTAGACTGATCTGCTCTCGACATTGTAATTTTATTGTGTTGAATTGGCTTATATATCAAATCAGTCAGTGTTAAGGGCTTGAATTAAGTTTGGTATGGCATGATAATATGTGATCTAGTTTCCATAATTCTAAGGAAAATGCATAATTCTAGATTTTTTTTTTCTCTCATCTTGTATATGAATAACCAAATTCAAGAAAAAATTTATGATTTTTGTTTATTTTTTCTTTCTTTCTATAATTTTTATTTTTTATTTTCATTCCCTCAAACCATTTAGGAATCAAACGTAGTCTTTACATGTCCCCAATTTAATTAAGGATTTAAAAATATATAGAATTTACAGTAGTGAAAAAATTGAGAACATATTTTATCTCTCGTGAATAAACCATCTTGCACCTCATATATACATATCATATCCCACAATTACATGTAATCACATTCACTAATAATAATGTGTAATCTAATGCATTAAAAATATTTAAACATAAATGTCATATATGGAAAATATATGTAAATAAGTTCAAAATTTTATTATTAATTAATTCCATAAAGGTGTGGGGTAAAATCCTTAGTCTATCCTCTAACTGATCAATAGACAAAAGAAAATAATGTGACTTAGAAAATTCACATTATCATGTCTGAGTTTTTGAAAATTTTGAAAAGAATAGCTTATGAACTAGCCATTATTAGCGCATTAATTCATGAGGATGATCTTAATATTCAGGCACTTTGAGGAGGCTCCAACTTCAAAGATATCTTCATGCATCCATACACAAGTATGATCACCCAAGTGTATCTCTTGGGTGATCCTAAGACATGTAATCATGAAATCTAAAACCATAATAATTTCTCAAGTGAAATTTGGCATATGCTCCTGTGAGTTAAATTTAGTATATCAGTTGATAACATAATAGGGGGATCTGTAACTTAAGGATTGAAAAGATAATCTTAAAAAGTTGATAACATATATATATATTTAAATTACATACCAGATTATAGAGAGTTTGCAACGGTGGATAATAAATGATAAACCTAAGTTATATCTCATTATAATTTTATAAGATATTGGAGTTTAGTTGACTTTTTGTAGTAAGATGTTGAATTAACCTTAAAATTGGATTACAAGGGAACTAGCATTTTCTTAGTCCCAGTGGTCCCCATTCAAGCTCTTAATTCATGATGACACGGTTTTGAGGGTATATTTAGGTTTCTAATTCATATGTGTGCATAAGAGTGTTTTAGTAAAAATAAAAGATTGCAGTTAATCTAATGAATGGTCCTTTTGGATTGTGCTAATTGATTAGAGCCCAATAGGGTTGGTTAATTAATTATGACCTAAGTGGGCTAGATAAGTAAGTTAAGCCCAAACTAGGCTCAAGTTACTTAAGCTCACAAGGAAGCCTATGTAATGCTCTTAAAGCTCCACTTTTGCACTCTTGTCTTTTAGAATACAGAGATAAACCCTTGACCTCCCCCTCTAGAGAGAAGATTTCCCTTCACTGGTGTCTAGATCAATGAGAGTGATAGGGCAAAAGGCTGCTTAGTTGGTGAGGCTTGCGATTCACTTTACTTAACTTCATCGAATTGGAATTGATTTGGGAATACTTAGATCACTGGTGTGATCTCTCTTTTGTTTAGATCTATATTATTTATGGTTTCATTGCCATGTTTTTTTCTTTTTCTTTTTGCTCCAATTAGAGCTAGAGAACCCTAAGACTAGTAACATGCAACTTGAACGATCTGGGGTAATGTTAGTGCACTTTGAGCAGGAAATTGTAAGCTAAAAGTTAATGAGCCTTTGAGATAAATTAGCCACCACCCCATCACGTGCTAGTCAAGGAGGTATCCCATGTCCACAGTCTGCACCACCGTCTCTCATACTGATTCATCTCCACCCATCTTCATCAATGGGTTTCAAAATGGGTAAGCATTCTTCCAAATCTATAGTACCTATTATTGATTTGGGTTGGTTTGTTTGGGTTGAATTATATTAATATTGGGCCTCAATATTGTTTTTGCGTTTTAAAAATATTGGACTTGGGTTTAGTCTTGGACAATTATCTACTTGGGCCTCTTGATTTTGATTGTATTTGGACAGTTTTGATATTCAGCTATTATTTTGGGCTTTCTTGCTTGGGCCTAGTATTTTGAGATGTCGAGTTTGGACATGTTTTCTTAGACTGTATTGACTTCTATTGGGCTATACCTTGTTTTATTTTGCATGGGTGTTGTTCATTGGTTGAGGTCGTTATCGGATGGAGCTATGATGTGCACCACGTGTACGGCTAGATTTCATGGAAGAAAGGAATGTTCGGGAAGCTGTATTTAAGGGCATGGAACCCTAGGCAGCAAAGGGGACGGGGAGGACAACTCATCTTCTCTAGGATTTTCGCTAAGACTTCTGCAAGGTTCTTTTTTATTTATTTTTTATTTTTTTTCAGAAAAGGATCCAAAAAATGGTTTTAATAAACACTAGAAAATTATTTTTCATTAAGAAAATAGTTTTATTAATAAAAAATATTCTATATATTTTTTTTATTTTAAAAGGTTCAAAAATCATTTTTCAAATAAATGTAAAGTTCCAAAAAAATCATCTTAGAAAGTTCTGAAAACATGTTTTTTTTTTTTTTGTAAGTTAAAAAATTGATTTTAATAAAATTTCATAAAAATCCAAAAATTTGTTTTTAATAAACTGTCCAGATTTTTTTTTTAATAAAAATGTCCAAAAATTTTTAATCTAATAAAAAAAATACTTTTGGTAAATAAAAAAAAATTGAAGTTTCTTTTGTAAATAATTTTGAAATGTCTTTGCCCCCATTAAAAACTTTTTTTACTAATAAAATTGAGTTGAGTATATTTTTTAAATAAAATTTGTAAAAAAATCATCTTCCCAATAAAATTGAATTGAAATCTTCTTTTATAATTAAACCAGTGAAAAATCTTTCTTTGTGAAATCACTTTTCCTGAATAGAAATTTACTTAATATTTTTTGAATAAAATTATAGAACTCTATTTTTAATAAAAATAATCAAAATTAATTTATTTGTAAATAAAATCAAATTAGAATATTCTTTTGTAAATAAATTTGTAAATTTTTTAAAAATAATTTCTGAAAATAATTTTTTAGAAATAAAATTTGATTTGGAATATTTCTTGAAAAATAAATTTGTAGATATTTTTTTACTTTTGTAGCGAATTAGTTCTCTTAAATAAAATTTGAAATAAAATATATTCTTGAAAATAAAAATTGTAAAAATTCATTTTGGTAAAAGTAAATAAAATAAATAAAAATCATCTCCTTGTAAATAAAATCAAATTTAAAATTTTCTTTTTAAATGAAATTGTACTTAATAACTTCCTTTAATAAAACAAGAAAAATTCTTTTAAAATAAATTTGAATCTAAATAAAATTAAATATTTTGATAAATAAATGGAAGCTTTGTGAATAATCAACTTAGTTTTTAATATGAAAAAAATCTTTTAAGATTTCTTAAAATTGTATTATGATATTTGAAATAATAAAGTCTTTATAATATATTTGTATAATTCGTTTTTATCATTGTTTTGATGTACACTTTTTTATTCTTTTGTGGTATGATGATTTACAAACCAATTGTCATACTTCATCTGCTTAATAGAAAGATTTTTTTCTTAGGGCTTAAAGGGGTGTTATCAATTATCATCCTAACTTTTAGATAGGTAACCTAACCTTCAAATCTATTTTTAGTTTGTAGACTTGTCTTTTTTCCAAATAAGAAATCATAGGGTTTTCTTTTTTATTTTGCATTTCTTTTTAAAAATAAAATAAAATAAGTGACAATTCTAATTTTTCAAAAATCAAAATTTCACAATAAAAATCAAGTCTCACCATCGAATGGAAACACATATGAAAAATACAGGTCTACAAATGCATTAAAAAAATGATATTAATTGATTGACATAGCTTAATAATTTTTGCTGTATAAATCTAAGGAAAAAAATTAATAATTTATTTGTCACAAAAAAAAAAAAAGGAACTAAGTTTTCAAAAATGTCTTGCACCACATAATTCTATTATTGATGTTTTTAATAATTTTTGTGCAAGAGTGTCATAGAAAATTATTTTTACAAAGTTGCCCTAATTTTTTTTTTTTTTTTTTTATAATTTTTCACGCCTCAAAAATTATCATTACAATAATAATTCACTTAAATAAAATACATGAAAAATAAATTCAAAAATCATAAAATAATTCCTATTATGAATATTCACTAATATTATTAGGAATATTAACATATATAGCTAGATAATAAATTTTACACTGAATTTTTTTGAATTAACTAAATTGAATAATTAAGAAATTAATAAAAAAATTAAATCCAAACAACTAGGAAAAATATAAGAGGTCACGCAAAAAATAAAATAACTATGAAATATTTTTTGTTTCCAATAGAAAAAATAGAAAGAAAAAAAAAAGCTAGAAAATTAAGAAAAATGAGAGGAGTTCTCACTCTTGGCTTCCCAACTGCTACTAATTTTGTTTTCGTGCTCTCAAGATTCCATTACACCATTTGTTTTTCCGTTTTGACATCTTGAAGTTCATTAATCAAATCATGCATACCCACAAACATAAAATAAAGAATAAAGACAAAATTTTTAATATAGTTCAACAATCAATATGATTCCTACATCCACGGAGTGCACCAACACTCAACAATTTACTAATCATAAAAAAATAAGAAGAGTTACAGTATAAAACTTAAAAAAATAAAAAAATAAAAATCCTTTTAATTACAATTGCTCTCTCTAAAAAGCAAAATCCTAAATGTAGAAGGGTTAAATATATAATGGCGACAAACTCTTCATCATTATATAAAAAAAAATTTCTCCAAGAAGCATTGCCCCCTTCAACCATCGCAAACTAACGAAGTAACTCGACTTTCGACATTTCGAGCAAAGTGCAACAAAACTAATTTAGGCTTCACAATCCAATAAAGTTCATGTTTGAAAATCACTTTCTATATTGAGATTAAAGTCTTAACTTTGAGGAAAGAAAATCAAATATTTTTTTTAATTGTTTTACATGAATGTTTTAAAATATCACATCTTTTATCAATTTTTGTCAAAAAAATTATAAGGGAATGTTTTTTTAAAATCACTTTTAAATATATTTCAGGAGGGATCTACTGTGTAATTAAAGTTGCTTCATTTTTTTTAAAAAAAATATAAATAAATAAAGTTTGCATTATATGCATAGTGATGCATGGCAATAAGATCTGAGGAGTGATTGTGCTCCAAAGCCAATGTTGAAAAAAAAAATAGAATTAATCGGTTAAAAATGATGAAATAATCCTCGTATTTGTGAATTTATCCCTTTTATCCCCTTTCATGTTTTTGTCTAAAGAGTAACTCATTTTTTATATAAATGTCATTCACTATTTCAAGTATTTATAGTATATTTTGAAAGAAATGATTATTTTTATAAGAAAATAATAAGGGTATTTTTGTCAAAATAAGACTAAAAAAAGGATAAAATGTTAGATTTCTAAAATTAGATTTCCAATGATCTTTTTAATCAAATTACCCAAAAAAAAATAATATTAAATTTTGTTTTTTTAATGGGTGAAGATATAAATCCAAAAAAAAAAAAAAATCAATTCAAAAGTATAATTCAAAAACACTTTTCCATAATTAGCAATAATAATAATAATAATAATAATAATAATAATCATAATAAATAACAAAAAAAATAATAGTGCAAGACGTATATCTCATTTTATCCTCATTCTTTTGTATTTTTGTTAATCAAACCATGCACTTACATAATTAGAAAAAAATAAATAAAAAAATAAATTTTTTGATATGATCCTTACATTGATGGAGTTCATGAATACTCAGCAATCCACTAATCAAAGAAAAGAGGAGTACAATGATGAAGTTCTACAAAAAACTCGTCAAACAATTTTTTGTGCTTTGAAGTCAATTATATATATATATATATATAAATCAAAAAGTATAATTCATAAATATTTTTTCACTATTAGAAATAATAATAATTAATAAATATAGAACCATAAAAATAATAGTACAAGACCTAGATCTCCTTTCATCCTCTCTTTTTTGTATTTTTACTTCTTACTCTTTTCTTTTTCTCCCTTCTTTTCATTTTCATTCTTTATTCTTTAACCAATCTCTAGAGAAAGCTTTATCACTAGGGAGAGGTTTATCTTTCCAAGCTTTTACCGTATCTGGAACAGAAGGAGAAATCACGTCTCTTTAGTCCTCAGCACAGGGCAAAGAATATGGGTGCCTTGTAATCTTTATAAAGAACAAATATTGGGTGCCTTACAATCTTTATAAAGAACAAAGAATATTTGTTCTTTATAAATTAGAAAGAAACTCTCACAGGTTTCATCACTTTTACTCTCTCTCTCTCACCAGTTTCATATATACTGAGAGATCCCACCACTTTTTTTCCTGTATCAGTTTCTTATCAGCTTCAGGTAAATCCATTTTGATTTTCACGTCTTTCTTAAGTGTTGAATTTTTGTTGATATTTACATAAGAGCTAGCCATGATGGTCAATTTTTTCATGTTGAGTTAGCTATAGATGGGGTTCAAGCATCAATGCACCAACCTTATCATCTTTAAAAGGATGTGAAAGAGAAACAAATTTTTTTAAGTAAAACAGTCTAAAAAAACCAAACAAATATTTTAACTAAATAATAATAAAAAATTAATTAACAACAAGAAGAAAATGCCACAAAGAATTGGGTTTGATGATCCATTTATGCCTGGGTTGGATAGGAGTGGTGACATTTTTATTTTTTTATTTTTTTTAAACAGTACCAAATATTTGATGCTCTATTAACATGCTTATGTTCTAATAAAATTGTTTCAAGTGTCCATTATATGCTTAATTATTTAATTAGTAGTGGTATTAAATTAAGAGTGCATTTAACAATATTCTTACTTAAAGTATTTTATCAAAGTGTTTTTAGGAGAATTATTTCTTAAATTTTATTAAATATTTAATTTTTTTTCTTCAAAGAAATTTTCATGCTAAAAACGTTTTTTAAAATCATTGTCAAATAGATTCTAAATCAATCACTTTTGTCTAATCTTGTGAGCATGGATGGTAGCTCTCATGGCTGCAACCGACGTGGCAGTGCATTTATACTGGAATGGAAGAGTGAAAACCAAAAAATATGATGTTGTTTATGAAGGTGACGACATGAATGTGATGCCTATTAAGCTCAAACATGGAACTACGTATTTTGGATTGTTGGACAAAATCTACGCAACTACGGGAATTCACAGGCATGACGGGTTGAACGTCGTATGCAGATACCCTATATCTTCAAGGGAATATAAGCCCATCCCAATAAAGAATGACGAGGCCGTAGACCTTATGTTGGAAGTGCCATGCAGATCATTTCGTGTCTACTGTGTGGAGATATATTTGGAGGCAACGCGTTGTGTGGAATATCCTCACCGGGAACTTGTGGCGTCGTACGGGGCGGGGCTGGCGGCGGCGTAATTTTATTGTGTTGAATTGGCTTATATATCAAATCAGTCAGTGTTCAGGGATTGAATTAAGTTTGGTATGGCATGATAATATGTGATCTAGTTTGCATAATTCTAAGGAAAATGTATAATTCTATTTTTTTTTTCTCTCATATTGTATATCAATAACCATATTCAAGAAAAAAATTATAATTCTTGTTTATTTTTCCTTTTTGTTTATAATTTTTATTTTTTATTTTTTATTTTCCTTCCCTCAAATCATCTAGGAACCAAACATGGCCTTTACATATCTCCATTTTAATTAAGGATTTAAAAATATATAGAATTTATAGTAGTGAAAAAATTGAGACCATATTTTGTCTTCAATGAATAAATCATCTTGCACCTCATATATATATATATATATCATATCCCATAATTACATGTAATCACATTAGCCAATAATAATGTGTAGTCCAGTGCATTAAGAATATTTAAACATATATAAATGTCATATATGGAAAAGATATGCAAATAAGTTCAAAATTTTATTATTAATTAATTCCATAAAGGTGTGGGTAGAATCCTTAGTCTATCCTCTAATTGTTCAATATACAAAAGAAAATAATGTGACTTAGAAAATTCACATTATTATGTCTGAGTATTTGAAAATTCTAAAAAGAATAGCCGATGAACTAACCATTATTAGTGCATCCATACATGAGGATGATCTTAATATTCAAGCACTTTGTGGGCTAGGCTCTTACTTCAAAGACATCTTCATGCATTCATACATGAGGATGATCACCCAAGAGGATATACATGAGGATGATCACCCAAGTGTATCCTCTTGGGTGATCCTAAAGAGATGTGATCATGAAATCTAAGGGTATAATAATTCCTCAAGTGGAATTTGACATTTGCTTTTGTGAATTAGAGTACGTCAATTGATCCCATAGTAGGAGAATTTGTAACTCAAGGATTAAAGAGCTAATCTTAAAGGTTGACAACATATTTCTTTAAA
The DNA here is from genome assembly GCA_030254885.1 of Vitis rotundifolia. Classification (NCBI taxonomy): domain Eukaryota; kingdom Viridiplantae; phylum Streptophyta; class Magnoliopsida; order Vitales; family Vitaceae; genus Vitis; species Vitis rotundifolia. The sequence goes on from CM058158.1 coordinate 3,005,794, forward strand.
TTACACATTAGGTTATAAGGAGTTTGCAATAGTGGATAGCAAGTCATAAATCTAAGTTATATCTCATTGTAATTTTATAGGATATTGGAGTGCAGTTGATTTTTTGTAGTAGGATATTGAATTAACTTTAAAATTGGATTATAAGGAAGCTTGTATTTTCTTGCGTCCTAATAGTCCCTATTCAAGCTCTTAATTCATGATGACATGATTTTGAGGGTATTTTTAGGTTTCTAATTCATATGTGTGCATAAGGGTGTTTTAGTACAAATAGAAAATTATACTTGATCATATGAATGGTCTTTTTGGACTAGGCTAATTAATTAGAGCCCAATAGGGTTGGTTAATTAATTAGGACCTAAGTGGGCTAGATAAGTAACGTATGCCCAAGCTAGTCTCAAGTTACTTAAACTCACAAGGAAGCCTACATAAACCCTATAAAGCTTCGCTTTTGCACTTTTGTCTTTTAGAATTCATATGGAAACCCTAACTTGCCCTCTTTAAAGAGAAGATTGCCTTTCTCTAGTGTCTAGATATGTGAGAGTGATAGGGCAAAAGGCTGCTTAGTTGTCGAGGCTTGCAATTCACTCTACATGACTTCATTAAATTAGAATTGATTTAGGAATATCTAGATCATAGGTATGATCTCTCTTCCATCTAGATCTATATTATTTATGGTGTCATTGCCATGTTTTTTTTCTCTAATCAAATCTAGAGAAGCCTAAGACTAATAGCATGCACCCTAAATGATCTAAGGCTTGAAATGGAGAGATCTAAGGGTTCCTAACAACAAGTGTACAATTTTTTGCTTTTGTGTTGGAGCATGAAACAATGGGTTGTTTCTTGGATTATCATGATATGCAGTTGGAACTAAAGAATAGACAATATCATGTTGTACTTATTCTTGTGGTAGGACAACTAGCCTAGTCTATATCACAAAAACTAGGTAATGTTAGTGCACTTTGAGCAAGAAATTGTAAGATAAAAGTCAATGAGCACTACAAGAAAAAAGGGAATTAATGACGTTTTTTGGCGTCAAGAAAGTATAAGATGACGCTTCTCTAAAGTGTCCTCTTCTCCCCTGTCATTATATGTTTTAGTCAATAATGACGCTTCTAGGAAGCGCCATTTTTTATTATACTTTCAATGACACTTAAAAAAGTGTCATATTTGAATAACGTTAATGATGACACTTTTAAAAGCACCATCTTTGGTTTATATTAATGACACTTTTTTTTTTTGATAAATAAGCATATATTAAGAAAAGAGGCAAAAAGCCACACGCTTACAGGAAGTATACAAGGCGGCAAAAGCCACAAAACCAAAAAAGCTAGAAACTCCCTACCCTCAATAGGAAGCCAACCACTCCAAAAAGCCTATAAGGGAGCGAGACTCCACCCCACTATACAGTTTTGCACAACCCCACATATTACATACAAAAGAATTTTTAAGTTTTTGAATAGCTAGCACCCCCCCCCCCCCCCCCCCCTCCCCCCCCCTAAAAGCTAATCTATTTCGTTCCATCCACACCGTCCAAAAAATATAAAGCGGAATGGACCTCCATATTTTCCTCCTCTTTTTGCCCACAAAGGAGCCTTTCCAGCTAATAATCACTTCCTTTATAGATTTTGGAAACACCCACTGAACACCAACTAAACCAAGAACAATCTCCCACAGCACTCTAGCCACTGTACAATGAATAAGCAAATGATTAATGTTTTCCTCTTCGCACCCGCATAAGAAACAACGATTTGGAAGCTGCCACCCTCTCTTTTGAAGCCTATCAAGGGTAAGAGCCTTCCCCCAAGTGGCTTCCCAAGCAAAAAAAGCTAATTTTGTAGGAACTCTCTCCACCCAAATTTCTTTTTTGGGAAAGAAAGTAACATTGGGACTGATCAATAGGCTGTACGCCTTCTTAGCCCCAAACTGACCATTTTTAGATTCCTTCCAAGAAACCGAGTCTTCCTCCAAGTTAACTCTTTGGCTGCTTAACACTTGAAGTAAATCCGCTACAAGATGCATTTCCCAATCATTAAAGGCTCTTAGGAACCTTAAATTCCAGCCTCCAAATCTGGAATTCTGGTCCCACACATCACCCACAGTAGCGTTTATATTAATGACACTTAATAGAAGCGTCATCTTTAAGCATTTTATTTTAATAATAATGTTGCTGTTATGTTTTTAAAATAATGAATTTCCTATATAATTAAATAAAAGCAAAAGCAATTATAAATCATAAAATTAAATTGAATTGTACAAATTAAAATATCTCCAAATATTAATATACAATGACTTAGTTTGAATAATTAGTATAATTAATTGTATACAAATTATAAATTTGTTCATTAGATCAAAATATTTCAATGAGAATTTTTAAATCCAATATAAGAGCAAATACCGATGCAATAACTACAAAAGGAAACCATCATCAACAAAAGCCTAGTTCAACCTCCTAATGATTTAAATGATATCATCTTCATGATTTTCAGCATCACTTCATTGTAATGATTTCTTTTCTTCTTGTAAGCCAATTTCCTTTGCAAGCTGTAAATAAAAAAAATATATAAAACTTTTAATTTATACATATAACAACCAATATAATTGAAACAAAGAGGATATAAGAATAGAAAATAATCCAACAGTTAATTAGCTTTTGTTCAAGTAAAGCAATAAAACAAACATACTAATATTCTTCTTATTGGGTCAAAGGTAAGAAGTTGACTAGAGTAAATAAATTATTAGTGTTAAAAAATACTGCTACTAAGTAAGATAATTATCTCAATTATTAAGTGTACAACCACATGAATATGTCTTAGTTCCCTTAATTATTGAAAATATCCATTCTAAAATGATTTATACTATGTTGATAGTGAAGAAAAATAAATCTTCATTTACCTTGTCATTGGCATCATCCCCGTCAAAGTCTTCTTCATTTGGCTCTTGCTTCGGAGAGGTTATCAATAACATTAGAGTAATATAAAGCAAAAGAGGTTAATTAAAAAAAATAAAAATAAACATTGATAGATTTAACTTGTCACAAAATAGCCAGTACAAGAAAAGTAGAAAATTATAAGAAAAGGAATTCAAAATAATTTACAAGAAAAACTAATGTATATTATGAAGAGTTTTAACCAAATCTAACGAGATGATGAAATTTAAAATTCAACAGAATTTACATAATCATATACTGGCCGATGAATGTTCAAAAAATCATATATGAGATTTGAGAATTGATTCATTATCAAGTTCAAACTTATAAATAAAAATAAAAATAGGAGTCAATAAAAAATTGAAGCAAATGAAAGATGAATGAATTAAGTTATATATTTGAAAAGCAATGCAATGAACTTGAACTCTCATTTATTCCGATGTTGATTATTGATATAAAGCTCATGAGAGAAAAATAATAGAAGAAAAAAATGCACTCAAATATGCCCTTAGTGGATCAACATGAATATCATTCAACTAGCAGACTTACTTGCATGTTCCCAATAAGCAATGTGAAAGCACCAATTTTAAGAATTACAATGATAATAGTTGCCTACTTCATAAGAAAGAAACACATAGTTTCTTTCAATATTAACAAATGCAAATCTCAAAAGCTAATTCATGAAGCATAGGAGTTGGGGCAGCTTCTACTGCAACTTAGAACCAACCAACCATCCCCAAGGTCTGAAGCTTCAATTTTCAAAATTACAAGAGAAATTTTCAAAATTGTTTTTAATAAGGCTGGGTTCTTACAAGCATAAAAAATCTACTTCCAACTTACCTAATAAAGAAATATAATATTTCCTAAATTTAAGAAGGCCAAAAGGTCACTTAAAGAGTCGAGGAACCGTTTGATGTTCTAACATCTTCCTTTGTTCCTACTTCTTTTGAAGCATTTCTTAAATTTTTATTTTTCTTTTTTTTTTTTTTTTTTTTTTTGTGGTTTGAAAATAAATATAAAACTACAACCATATATAGATATACTAAATGATAAGGAAAGGTACTATATTATATTTATCTAAATAAAAATTCATAATTAAACAAACTAGCAAGTACAAAAAGTTTAAGACTAATGATAACAGTAGACATCCTGCATTTTATTAACATATTTTTGTACGATAAAATCCTAAAAATTAAAATAAAAAAGATAAGAGGAACAAAGTTCAAAAGATTCCCATTCTTTTTTCTCCCTCATTGAGTATCTTGGGTACTCTTTATACAACCATCCAACAAGTTCTTTTAAAAATTCAGCCAGATAATGACTTCATTTAGTTAAAAAGAATAGGAGAAATATTACCTAATTATCATCTTGATCAAGAGCTCCACGATCCTACAATCAACATGATAAGAACCATAATACATGTTTAAAGTCCAAGACAAAAGGATAAACCTAGCTACATAATATGAAAAAAAAATAGAACTCAAGCAATACCACCACCATCCTTATTCCCATATATTTTATATCTAAAAGCATAACTTAGATTATTTGTTGGAATTGTTATATTATAATAATTGTGTAATAAGGTTCCAAATATGTAAATAATCAAATATTTAAACCTTGCATATAAATAAGGTTTCAAATAAGACACATAAATGAAGACTATTTTTATTTTTAAATAAACTCGACTACACATCCTCTAAGTTGGTACTGCAATTGAAGATACTAGGAAGCAAAGCATATATTCAAAAGCATAAAATAGTGCAAAAGTACACACTATGAAGACCAATTCATTTTAGAGTTCTATATAATGGAAAAGCACAACCAAAGGATGAATTTCAAGTTCCAAAAAGAAAAATGCATCTGTAATAGAAATTCCAATTACAACATTGACATTTTCATATTTAGAAACCCATCATGTGGATGCATAGAAAATGCGAATGGCCATATATTTTTGAGACTTCATATACCCACAACCCCTCCAAAATTCAATTAATAATTTTTCATCTATAAAAACTATAAAATAAAATTTTGATTATATTAATAAATATTATTATTTATATTGTTAATGAGCCCTCTATATTGAGTGGAGCCGCATTTCCTTCCTTATTCTATTTGGCTTCACTAGGACCAAGGACCATGCATGTGTCAAGATTAATTAATTTCATCATTTTTTGCCCCTAAAGTAGGAAATCCACCTGATTTTTTTTTTAATAACAAAAAACAATGCAATTTAGTTATCTAAATTACAACTAAAAATTGAAATTTTCAATTAAACGAAAGCAAAGTAAATTTTGATTATTTACCTCATGAATTAAATTTATTATTTTCAATTTTGATTACAAACTTTACCTTATTTTTTATTCCTTAATCCCACATCTATTTATGTGCATCGCAAGGAATCTATACTGCCTAACCTTTGAAAAATTAACAAATGAAAAATTTAGCAGTTTGTACAATGGGTAGTTTTTCATTTCTTCTTATATATTATCAATAAATTGGCTAATTGAAAACCACAATTGGAATTAGAGAAGTAACAAGAATAAGATAAAGCAAAATGGTAAGTGATTAATAGTTGAATCAACATCCTTCTTTGAACTAAATTTTCTACAAATACAAAAATATAGACTTATAAAAAAGTACATACCAAGTTACATTTATATTTTTAGTGTAGAACTTTTAGAAAGTGCAAGCAGGTTCATAAGTTTTTGATTAACATATGTTGGTTTCTATTTTTTGACTGACAATATAACAACTTAATATGAATAATCAAATACACAAAGATATTGAAGAAAAGGCTTAAATAAAATAATGTTCAAATTAAGTTTTTTCTTGTAATGATGTCAAGTTATAGAAATTGATATATAGAGTGCTAAAAGGCAGCATCAATTAGGCACAAGATAAGAGAGGTGATCTGAGTTGATATTACTAGCTATGCCAAATAGAGCGGAAATAAATAAATAAATAAATCAACAAATAATGAAAAACAGTGAGTCTTGATTATAATGAATGAAATTAAGAGCTTAGGTTAGAAATCTAATCATTTTGGCCGAACAAACACAATTCAACTCAAAATTAAATGCAATCAAAGTCTATCTTCCAATTAAGAAAAAAAAAAGGAAATAAATTAAATACCTCAACTCAAATAAAGATTAGAAGCTATGATCACACCAGAAGATGACGTTCTCGTCAATAATTGCCAAATTCACAAGCTGTGATTTCACTTACTGAGCCACCATTAAGTTAAGTAGCTGTCCAATGAAATTTGATTCCTGCATTTATGTTGAAAGAGAGAATAAATAAGTAAATAATGTGTCACATGTTCAGCTAGAGAGCAAGTGATCAGAGAGTGATGAGGAAAATCAACTTACCAAATCAATTACTTTTTTTTTTTCTTTCCAAATTCTCAATTTGTTGAGAATTGTTGTTGGTTTTAGTGTTCAACTATAGATTTCAATGAGATGTTGAAGGAAGAGCTACTCATGAGACATGAGTAAAAAAAACAATGATTCCTTGTTCTTTGATGAATGAGACATCAAGTGGATAATGATGAGACATTAATAGTTCAAGACTTTGCATGTAATAATATTAAAGCAAGCAATGATTGAGATGCTAATTATGAGATAATCTAGATTCTAAACTATTAGGATATCTAGAAAATGCCTAAGCAAGTATGGGGTTTCTAAGAAGTCACCAAGAGAATATAACAACTTCAAAAACACTACCTATATGATCAAAAGTATGTTTTCTGTACGTATGCCATAATGCCACTCCATTATTGCAAATTTTCCCTTAAACCAAACACCATACATACATGCCATGATCTGTACAAAATAGACTCTTAATATATATATATATATATATATATATATATATATATATATATATATATATATATATATAATTTAGAAAGTAAAAACCCCATATAACATTTATTCTAAACAGAAAAAGACCATTTCCTTAATCTAGAGTTAATTAAAACACAGTACTTATTATTTACACAATAAACTAGGGCTACTTATTCTTGTCTCACATTTTACTTCCACTTTTTTTTTTTTTTATTCATTTACTTATATGTGTGTTTTTTTCGGGTGTGTTTTTTCTTATTTACTAAACCTAAAAGACTTTACAGGATTTCAAGCACCATTTATATAACAGACTATTGTATCTTAAACACTCAAAATGAGGCTTGATGAGGAATAACCTTTCTTCTCCTGACATTGTTGTGGTTGAAAATGGGGGGAGTTGATGGAAAGATGTTGATGGTCTCATTTGGAGCTAGAAGCAGTGGACTTGTTAGCAACAGCATCATTGTGCCCATCCAAGGCAGTGGCCGGTTGGCCCATCTGTCATCAACCAACTAAAAAGATGCATTCTCAGAAACTTCCTAGGTATGGATCATTCATCTGATTCGGACCCATGGAAGGCTTTGGGACCATGTTTTGGTTTCAATCAGAATGTGAGGTCTGGATCACCCTTACTTCATGGCTCCAAGCTATTAATGACAAAGGGCACTTTATGTTGGAATATATGCCCATAAACAAATGAGATTTTTTTTTTATTTTGCTGATTATTAATAATTTTTTTTAAGGAATTATTTCAATATTATTGTTGCATGCATGTTATAGATGCTTTATAAATATCGAAAACCCTAGATTATTTAATTGTAACTTTAAATATTGTATATAAGTGTTATATACAGGAGGATAATATTTAAAGTAAAATAATCTAATATGTTCGTAATTAAAAATTAAAGTTGGGATCTTTAATTTAAAATTACTAGCGCGGTTCATTACATTCTGAATGAAATGATCTTATTCGGATTGTTAATAATGAGATTATTGGAATGAAAGCGTTTTATATAATTTGATTATATAGGACTGGAACACGATTAATTATGAATCTCTGATAAATTCCGTTATAATATAGAGCATTCAATATTAATCAATGATGGTCATATATGCATTGATCTTAATTCTGAGTGATTAATAGACTCCTATTTATTGTATTGTATTTTTTGACATACTGGGTAATGACACAAATACATAGTGTCAAATTCTTGGTGTATTGGAAGTATAATAAAATAAATACCCATGAATATTAATATACAAGATGAAATCCATTCCTTCGTTAAGAAGTCAGATGGATGGTTCCCATAAGTATTGGTTCGGGCCTTGAATGATAAGAGCGCTCAATTTATGATTAGACCATAAATATATTATTCATTAGAGAACCAATGGCACTTAAGGAGAAAGATATAATTAAAGAGGTTAACGGAAAAACCTAGCTTTAATTATGAACCGTTTATGGAGGATTGACTCATATGTAGTGACTATATCAATGGGCAATTCAAATCCTTTGAATATATTTAATTTTATAATTTTAAGAGTGCAATTCCAAATTTTTAGTGGAGTAATTTTGGAATTAATAATTTTGATTTTTTAATTAAGTTGTTAATTAATTGTCAAAATTATTGGAGCTTAAAATTATAATGTCCATAGTTCCTCTCAACGGCTCCATTAAAATTATATGAACATTTTTTTTATGTTGGGTTGATTTTATTAGTTTGGAATTTTGAATTCTAAATTAATTTCACACAATCTTGATTTGATTTATTTATTTTATAATTTGATTATTTAAAATATTTTTTGATATAATGTGGTGAAGACCACACTTACTTGTATTCCCTAAGAAACACTTTTTAAGTGGGGATCATGGGGAGAGATATTCTCTCCCATGTTTTTCAAAATTCAAAATATGTCAGTTATTTTTTTCTTGGTGGTATTAAAAAGTTTTTTTTTTTTCAATGTTTTTCGTATGATGGGATGAGAATACAGGTTTTCAATATATTAAGTTGTGTGATATAAAAACCCAAAAAGATATAAAAAAAAAAAAATGAGGCCCACTCGTTTTGAGTTCATCATTATTTGGAGAAACGTTAGAGAAAGATCCATGGTGCTTTAGAGGATTTGGAATTCTAAGATCCTTTTGGTGGAGTTCAAATTTATCAGCCTAATCGCAAGGTACAAATCTAAATTACCTATATTTGTTATTTCATTAAATTAATACAAGTATTGATCATTGAACAGAAAAAAAAAAAAAAAAAAAAAATTTGAGAAATTTTTCTGGCTTCCGTTTTTTCTTTTATTTATTTGGTTTCAAAACCAACACTTTAGCCAACTGATTTGTCATACAAGGTATTCACACCAAAGAAGTAAACATGTGTGTGTGTGTGAGAGAAAGAGAGAGAGAGAAAGAGATAAATAAAACAGAGCAAAGGGAGCAAGAAATCCAAAAATACAAAACAAATCTCCTGGGCAACTTCAATTTACCCAAAAAGAAGACTTCATAGGGCAACAAATATAATGGAGAAAATGGCATTTCATAAACGGAAGCAATGATAACCCTAAGGAAAAATGAAATTAACAAAGCATACCCACAAACCAGAAGTCGTATGTTGAAAAACATCAAACAAAATTCAATGAATGAAAAAAAAAAAAATTCGAAGAGGTTGGAAAACCAGAATCAGAGTTGGTGAAGTATTGATAATCAAACAATAGAGGAAAAAAAATTACACAGAAAGAAAAAAAAAAACCAAAGGAGAGAGAGACAAACCTTGCAACCCAAATAACAGAAACAAGAACTCTCCACCTACAATCTTCTCAAACCCTCACAGTTTTGAAAACCCTAACATGCACAACTTCAAAAACTCAATCTTGCACAACTCCAAAAACCCTTAATAGAATAATAACGCACTATAATCAACAGAAACGATCCCAACATTTTGGATAAAGATATTTACATGAATAAATTAGAGATTAAGAGGATCAAACCACAACGAGGGTTATTGCTGTTGTCGGTGAAATCTCGATTTCGGTCCTTGGTTGTGGCCTTGCGTTATAGAGGGCCACAGTGATCGAAACTAAGGAAGGTGGTGGCCAACGATGGAGTTTCCGATGGTTACTCATCGGATTCTTCCCAGTTTAATTTTTGGTGCAGAGGATTCAAGGAAACAAGGGTTTCAAAGCTTCTCAAGGATGATGTCCAAAGACGATGCTAGGGCAAGTTGGATGCATTTGTTACTGCACTTTCTAAAAATTGGTTGTAGCTTGCCGATTGAGTCATCAAACAACTTACAATGGGAGTTTCTGTGTGGATATCGGGTTGAGGGTGGTGGGGTTTGTGGCCTGTGGGTATTTTATTGAATGAGGGAAAAATAGATTAAATATATAATAAAGAGAAGATGGCGCTTCCTATAAGTGCCAAGGTTTACCATACTTGCTTCAATGACGCTTCAAAATGCGCCATTTTATTTAGAAACGCCATTATCTCTTTCCACAAAACACCAAGAACATGCCTCCTACCCCAAGCGCCAATATTAACCTCTTTTATTGATAAACAATGACATATTTTAAAAGCGCCATTAATTTGATTTTTTGTAGTAGTGTGCAAGGCAATGTATGAAAATCGCGTATCCGTGTTGATCTCTAGACTGATCTGCTCTCGACATTGTAATTTTATTGTGTTGAATTGGCTTATATATCAAATCAGTCAGTGTTAAGGGCTTGAATTAAGTTTGGTATGGCATGATAATATGTGATCTAGTTTCCATAATTCTAAGGAAAATGCATAATTCTAGATTTTTTTTTTCTCTCATCTTGTATATGAATAACCAAATTCAAGAAAAAATTTATGATTTTTGTTTATTTTTTCTTTCTTTCTATAATTTTTATTTTTTATTTTCATTCCCTCAAACCATTTAGGAATCAAACGTAGTCTTTACATGTCCCCAATTTAATTAAGGATTTAAAAATATATAGAATTTACAGTAGTGAAAAAATTGAGAACATATTTTATCTCTCGTGAATAAACCATCTTGCACCTCATATATACATATCATATCCCACAATTACATGTAATCACATTCACTAATAATAATGTGTAATCTAATGCATTAAAAATATTTAAACATAAATGTCATATATGGAAAATATATGTAAATAAGTTCAAAATTTTATTATTAATTAATTCCATAAAGGTGTGGGGTAAAATCCTTAGTCTATCCTCTAACTGATCAATAGACAAAAGAAAATAATGTGACTTAGAAAATTCACATTATCATGTCTGAGTTTTTGAAAATTTTGAAAAGAATAGCTTATGAACTAGCCATTATTAGCGCATTAATTCATGAGGATGATCTTAATATTCAGGCACTTTGAGGAGGCTCCAACTTCAAAGATATCTTCATGCATCCATACACAAGTATGATCACCCAAGTGTATCTCTTGGGTGATCCTAAGACATGTAATCATGAAATCTAAAACCATAATAATTTCTCAAGTGAAATTTGGCATATGCTCCTGTGAGTTAAATTTAGTATATCAGTTGATAACATAATAGGGGGATCTGTAACTTAAGGATTGAAAAGATAATCTTAAAAAGTTGATAACATATATATATATTTAAATTACATACCAGATTATAGAGAGTTTGCAACGGTGGATAATAAATGATAAACCTAAGTTATATCTCATTATAATTTTATAAGATATTGGAGTTTAGTTGACTTTTTGTAGTAAGATGTTGAATTAACCTTAAAATTGGATTACAAGGGAACTAGCATTTTCTTAGTCCCAGTGGTCCCCATTCAAGCTCTTAATTCATGATGACACGGTTTTGAGGGTATATTTAGGTTTCTAATTCATATGTGTGCATAAGAGTGTTTTAGTAAAAATAAAAGATTGCAGTTAATCTAATGAATGGTCCTTTTGGATTGTGCTAATTGATTAGAGCCCAATAGGGTTGGTTAATTAATTATGACCTAAGTGGGCTAGATAAGTAAGTTAAGCCCAAACTAGGCTCAAGTTACTTAAGCTCACAAGGAAGCCTATGTAATGCTCTTAAAGCTCCACTTTTGCACTCTTGTCTTTTAGAATACAGAGATAAACCCTTGACCTCCCCCTCTAGAGAGAAGATTTCCCTTCACTGGTGTCTAGATCAATGAGAGTGATAGGGCAAAAGGCTGCTTAGTTGGTGAGGCTTGCGATTCACTTTACTTAACTTCATCGAATTGGAATTGATTTGGGAGTACTTAGATCACTGGTGTGATCTCTCTTTTGTTTAGATCTATATTATTTATGGTTTCATTGCCATGTTTTTTTCTTTTTCTTTTTGCTCCAATTAGAGCTAGAGAACCCTAAGACTAGTAACATGCAACTTGAACGATCTGGGGTAATGTTAGTGCACTTTGAGCAGGAAATTGTAAGCTAAAAGTTAATGAGCCTTTGAGATAAATTAGCCACCACCCCATCACGTGCTAGTCAAGGAGGTATCCCATGTCCACAGTCTGCACCACCGTCTCTCATACTGATTCATCTCCACCCATCTTCATCAATGGGTTTCAAAATGGGTAAGCATTCTTCCAAATCTATAGTACCTATTATTGATTTGGGTTGGTTTGTTTGGGTTGAATTATATTAATATTGGGCCTCAATATTGTTTTTGCGTTTTGAAAATATTGGACTTGGGTTTAGTCTTGGACAATTATCTACTTGGGCCTCTTGATTTTGATTGTATTTGGACAGTTTTGATATTCAGCTATTATTTTGGGCTTTCTTGCTTGGGCCTAGTATTTTGAGATGTCGAGTTTGGACATGTTTTCTTAGATTGTATTGACTTCTATTGGGCTATACCTTGTTTTATTTTGCATGGGTGTTGTTCATTGGTTGAGGTCGTTATCGGATGGAGCTATGATGTGCACCACGTGTACGGCTAGATTTCATGGAAGAAAGGAATGTTCGGGAAGCTGTATTTAAGGGCATGGAACCCTAGGCAGCAAAGGGGACGGGGAGGACAACTCATCTTCTCTAGGATTTTCGCTAAGACTTCTGCAAGGTTCTTTTTTATTTATTTTTTATTTTTTTTCAGAAAAGGATCCAAAAAATGGTTTTAATAAACACTAGAAAATTATTTTTCATTAAGAAAATAGTTTTATTAATAAAAAATATTCTATATATTTTTTTTATTTTAAAAGGTTCAAAAATCATTTTTCAAATAAATGTAAAGTTCCAAAAAAATCATCTTAGAAAGTTCTGAAAACATGTTTTTTTTTTTTTTTGTAAGTTAAAAAATTGATTTTAATAAAATTTCATAAAAATCCAAAAATTTGTTTTTAATAAACTGTCCAGATTTTTTTTTTAATAAAAATGTCCAAAAATTTTTAATCTAATAAAAAAAATACTTTTGGTAAATAAAAAAAAATTGAAGTTTCTTTTGTAAATAATTTTGAAATGTCTTTGCCCCCATTAAAAACTTTTTTTACTAATAAAATTGAGTTGAGTATATTTTTTAAATAAAATTTGTAAAAAAATCATCTTCCCAATAAAATTGAATTGAAATCTTCTTTTATAATTAAACCAGTGAAAAATCTTTCTTTGTGAAATCACTTTTCCTGAATAGAAATTTACTTAATATTTTTTGAATAAAATTATAGAACTCTATTTTTAATAAAAATAATCAAAATTAATTTATTTGTAAATAAAATCAAATTAGAATATTCTTTTGTAAATAAATTTGTAAATTTTTTAAAAATAATTTCTGAAAATAATTTTTTAGAAATAAAATTTGATTTGGAATATTTCTTGAAAAATAAATTTGTAGATATTTTTTTAATTTTGTAGCGAATTAGTTCTCTTAAATAAAATTTGAAATAAAATATATTCTTGAAAATAAAAATTGTAAAAATTCATTTTGGTAAAAGTAAATAAAATAAATAAAAATCATCTCCTTGTAAATAAAATCAAATTTAAAATTTTCTTTTTAAATGAAATTGTACTTAATAACTTCCTTTAATAAAACAAGAAAAATTCTTTTAAAATAAATTTGAATCTAAATAAAATTAAATATTTTGATAAATAAATGGAAGCTTTGTGAATAATCAACTTAGTTTTTAATATGAAAAAAATCTTTTAAGATTTCTTAAAATTGTATTATGATATTTGAAATAATAAAGTCTTTATAATATATTTGTATAATTCGTTTTTATCATTGTTTTGATGTACACTTTTTTATTCTTTTGTGGTATGATGATTTACAAACCAATTGTCATACTTCATCTGCTTAATAGAAAGATTTTTTTCTTAGGGCTTAAAGGGGTGTTATCAATTATCATCCTAACTTTTAGATAGGTAACCTAACCTTCAAATCTATTTTTAGTTTGTAGACTTGTCTTTTTTCCAAATAAGAAATCATAGGGTTTTCTTTTTTATTTTGCATTTCTTTTTAAAAATAAAATAAAATAAGTGACAATTCTAATTTTTCAAAAATCAAAATTTCACAATAAAAATCAAGTCTCACCATCGAATGGAAACACATATGAAAAATACAGGTCTACAAATGCATTAAAAAAATGATATTAATTGATTGACATAGCTTAATAATTTTTGCTGTATAAATCTAAGGAAAAAAATTAATAATTTATTTGTCACAAAAAAAAAAAAAAGGAACTAAGTTTTCAAAAATGTCTTGCACCACATAATTCTATTATTGATGTTTTTAATAATTTTTGTGCAAGAGTGTCATAGAAAATTATTTTTACAAAGTTGCCCTAATTTTTTTTTTTTTTTTTATAATTTTTCACGCCTCAAAAATTATCATTACAATAATAATTCACTTAAATAAAATACATGAAAAATAAATTCAAAAATCATAAAATAATTCCTATTATGAATATTCACTAATATTATTAGGAATATTAACATATATAGCTAGATAATAAATTTTACACTGAATTTTTTTGAATTAACTAAATTGAATAATTAATAAATTAATAAAAAAATTAAATCCAAACAACTAGGAAAAATATAAGAGGTCACGTAAAAAATAAAATAACTATGAAATATTTTTTGTTCCCAATAGAAAAAATAGAAAGAAAAAAAAAAGCTAGAAAATTAAGAAAAATGAGAGGAGTTCTCACTCTTGGCTTCCCAACTGCTACTAATTTTGTTTTCGTGCTCTCAAGATTCCATTACACCATTTGTTTTTCCGTTTTGACATCTTGAAGTTCATTAATCAAATCATGCATACCCACAAACATAAAATAAAAAATAAAGACAAAATTTTTAATATAGTTCAACAATCAATATGATTCCTACATCCACGGAGTGCACCAACACTCAACAATTTACTAATCATAAAAAAATAAGAAGAGTTACAGTATAAAACTTAAAAAAATAAAAAAATAAAAATCCTTTTAATTACAATTGCTCTCTCTAAAAAGCAAAATCCTAAATGTAGAAGGGTTAAATATATAATGGCGACAAACTCTTCATCATTATATAAAAAAAAATTTCTCCAAGAAGCATTGCCCCCTTCAACCATCGCAAACTAACGAAGTAACTCGACTCTCGACATTTCGAGCAAAGTGCAACAAAACTAATTTAGGCTTCACAATCCAATAAAGTTCATGTTTGAAAATCACTTTCTATATTGAGATTAAAGTCTTAACTTTGAGGAAAGAAAATCAAATATTTTTTTTAATTGTTTTACATGAATGTTTTAAAATATCACATCTTTTATCAATTTTTGTCAAAAAAATTATAAGGGAATGTTTTTTTAAATCACTTTTAAATATATTTCAGGAGGGATCTACTGTGTAATTAAAGTTGCTTCATTTTAAAAAAAAAAATATAAATAAATAAAGTTTGCATTATATGCATAGTGATGCATGGCAATAAGATCTGAGGAATGCTTGTGCTCCAAAGCCAATGTTGAAAAAAAATAGAATTAATCAGTTAAAAATGATGAAATAATCCTCATATTTGTGAATTTATCCCTTTTATCCCCTTTCATGTTTTTGTCTAAAAAGTAACTCATTTTTTATATAAATGTCAGTCACTATTTCAAGTATTTATAGTATATTTTGAAAGAAATGATTATTTTTATAAGAAAATAATAAGGGTATTTTTGTCAAAATAAGACTAAAAAAAGGATAAAATGTTAGATTTCTAAAATTAGATTTCCAATGATCTTTTTAATCAAATTACCCAAAAAAAATAATATTAAATTTTGTTTTTTTAATGGGTGAAGATATAAATCCAAAAAAAAAAAAAAATCAATTCAAAAGTATAATTCAAAAACACTTTTCCATAATTAGCAATAATAATAATAATAATAATAATAATAATAATCATAATAAATAACAAAAAAAATAATAGTGCAAGACGTATATCTCCTTTTATCCTCATTCTTTTGTATTTTTGTTAATCAAACCATGCACTTACATAATTAGAAAAAAATAAATAAATAAATAAATTTTTTGATATGATCCTTACATTGATGGAGTTCATGAATACTCAGCAATCCACTAATCAAAGAAAAGAGGAGTACAATGATGAAGTTCTACAAAAAACTCGTCAAACAATTTTTTGTGCTTTGAAGTCAATTATATATATATATATAAATCAAAAAGTATAATTCATAAATATTTTTTCACTATTAGAAATAATAATAATTAATAAATATAGAACCATAAAAATATTAGTAGAAGACCTAGATCTCCTTTCATCCTCTCTTTTTTGTATTTTTACTTCTTACTCTTTTCTTTTTCTCCCTTCTTTTCATTTTCATTCATTATTCTTTAACCAATCTCTAGAGAAAGCTTTATCACTAGGGAGAGCTTTATCTTTCCAAGCTTTTAGCGTATCTGGAACAGAAGGAGGAATCACGTCTCTTTAGTCCTTAGTCTTAAAGTCAGCACAGGGCAAAGAATATGGGTGCCTTGTAATCTTTATAAAGAACAAATATTGGGTGCCTTACAATCTTTATAAAGAACAAAGAATATTTGTTCTTTATAAATTAGAAAGAAACTCTCACAGGTTTCATCACTTTTACTCTCTCTCTCTCACCAGTTTCATATATACTGAGAGATCCCACCACTTTTTTTCCTGTATCAGTTTCTTATCAGCTTCAGGTAAATCCATTTTGACTTTCACGTCTTTCTTAAGTGTTGAATTTTTGTTGATATTTACATAAGAGCTAGCCATGATGGTCAATTTTTTCATGTTGAGTTAGCTATAGATGGGGTTCAAGCATCAATGCACCAACCTTATCATCTTTAAAAGGATGTAAAAGAGAAACAAATTTTTTTAAGTAAAACAGTCTAAAAAAACCAAACAAATATTTTAACTAAATAATAAAAAAAAATTAATTAACAACAACAAGAAAATGCTACAAAGAATTGGGTTTGATGATCCATTTATGCCTGGGTTGGATAGGAGTGGTGACATTTTTATTTTTTATTTTTTTTAAACAGTACCAAATATTTGATGCTCTATTAACATGCTTATGTTCTAATAAAATTGCTTCAAGTGTCCATTATATGCTTAATTATTTAATTAGTAGTGATATCAAATTAAGAGTGTGTTTAACAATATTCTTACTTGAAGTATTTTATCAAAGTGCTTTTAGGAGAATTATTTCTTAAATTTTATCAAACATCTAATTTTTTTTCTTTAAAAAAAATTTTTCATGCTAAAAACGTTTTTTAGAATCACTGTCAAATAAATTCTAAATCAATTACTTTTGTCTAATCTTGTGAGCATGGATGGTAGCTCTCATGGCTGCAACCGACGTGGCAGTGCATTTATACTGGAATGGAAGAGTGAAAACCAAAAAATATGATGTTGTTTATGAAGGTGACGACATGAATGTGATGCCTATTAAGCTCAAACATGGAACTACGTATTTTGGATTGTTGGACAAAATCTACGCAACTACGGGAATTCACAGGCATGACGGGTTGAACGTCGTATGCAGATACCCTATATCTTCAAGGGAATATAAGCCCATCCCAATAAAGAATGACGAGGCCGTAGACCTTATGTTGGAAGTGCCATGCAGATCATTTCGTGTCTACTGTGTGGAGATATATTTGGAGGCAACGCGTTGTGTGGAATATCCTCACCGGGAACTTGTGGCGTCGTACGGGGCGGGGCTGGCGGCGGCGTAATTTTATTGTGTTGAATTGGCTTATATATCAAATCAGTCAGTGTTCAGGGATTGAATTAAGTTTGGTATGGCATGATAATATGTGATCTAGTTTGCATAATTCTAAGGAAAATGTATAATTCTATTTTTTTTTTCTCTCATATTGTATATCAATAACCATATTCAAGAAAAAAATTATAATTCTTGTTTATTTTTCCTTTTTGTTTATAATTTTTATTTTTTATTTTTTATTTTCCTTCCCTCAAATCATCTAGGAACCAAACATGGCCTTTACATATCTCCATTTTAATTAAGGATTTAAAAATATATAGAATTTATAGTAGTGAAAAAATTGAGACCATATTTTGTCTTCAATGAATAAATCATCTTGCACCTCATATATATATATATATATCATATCCCATAATTACATGTAATCACATTAGCCAATAATAATGTGTAGTCCAGTGCATTAAGAATATTTAAACATATATAAATGTCATATATGGAAAAGATATGCAAATAAGTTCAAAATTTTATTATTAATTAATTCCATAAAGGTGTGGGTAGAATCCTTAGTCTATCCTCTAATTGTTACAAAAGAAAATAATGTGACTTAGAAAATTCACATTATTATGTTTGATTATCTGAAAATTCTAAAAAGAATAGCTGATGAACTAACCATTATTAGTGCATCCATACATGAGGATGATCTTAATATTCAAGCACTTTGTGGGCTAGGCTCTAACTTCAAAGACATCTTCGTGCATTCATATATGAGGATGATCACCCAAGAGGATATGAGGATGGTCACTCAAGTGCATCCTCTTGGGTGATCCTAAAGAGATGTGATCATGAAATTTAAGGCTATAATAATTCCTCAAGTGGAATTTGACATTTGCTTTTGTGAATTAGAGTATGTCAATTGATCCCATAGTAGGAGAATTTGTAACTCAAGAATTAAAGAGCTAATCTTAAAGGTTGACAACATATATCTCTTTAAATTACACATTAGGTTATAAGGAGTTTGCAATAGTGGATAGCAAGTCATAAATCTAAGTTATATCTCATTGTAATTTTATAGGATATTGGAGTGTAGTTGATTTTTTGTAGTAGGATGTTGAATTAACTTTAAAATTGGATTATAAGGAAGCTTGTATTTTCTTGAGTCCTAATGGTCCCTATTCAAGCTCTTAATTCATGATGACACAATTTTGAGGGTATTTTTAGGTTTCTAATTCATATGTCTGTGTTTTAGTACAAATAAAAAATTACACTTGATCATATGAATGGTCTTTTTGGACTAGGCTAATTAATTAGAGCCCAATAGGGTTGGTTAATTAATTAGGACCTAAGCGGGCTAGATAAGTAACGTATGCCCAAGCTAGTCTCAAGTTACTTAAACTCACAAGGAAGCCTACATAAACCCTATAAAGCTTCGCTTTTGCACTTTTGTCTTTTAGAATTCAGATGGAAACCCTAACTTGCCCTCTTTAAAGAGAAGATTGCCTTTCTCTAGTGTCTAGATATGTAAGAGTGATAGGGCAAAAGGCTGCTTAGTTTTCGAGGCTTGCAATTCACTTTACAGGACTTCATTAAATTAGAATTGATTTAGGAATATCTAGATCATAGGTATGATCTCTCTTCCATCTAGATCTATATTATTTATGGTGTCATTGCGATGTTTTTTTTCTCTAATCAAATCTAGAGAAGCCTGAGACTAATAGCATGCACCCTAAATGATCTAAGGCTTGAAATGGAGAGATCTAAGGGTTCCTAACAACAAGTGTACAATTTTTTGCTTTTGTGTTGGAGCATGAAACAATGGGTTGTTTCTTGGATTATCATGATATGCAGTTGGAACTAAAGAATAGACAATATCATGTTGTACTTATTCTTGTGGTAGGACAACTAGCCTAGTCTATATCACAAAAACTAGGTAATGTTAGTGCACTTTGAGCAAGAAATTGTAAGATAAAAGTCAATGAGCACTACAAGAAAAAAGGGAATTAATGACGTTTTTTGGCGTCAAGAAAGTATCAGATGACGCTTCTCTAAAGTGTCCTCTTCTCCCCTGTCATTATATGTTTTAGTCAATAATGACGCTTCTAGGAAGCGCCATTTTTTATTATACTTTCAATGACACTTAAAAAAGTGTCATATTTGAATAACGTTAATGATGACACTTTTAAAAGCACCATCTTTGGTTTATATTAATGACACTTAATAGAAGCGTCATCTTTAAGCATTTTATTTTAATAATAATGTTGCTATTATGTTTTTAAAATAATGAATTTCCTATATAATTAAATAAAAGCAAAAGCAATTATAAATCATAAAATTAAATTGAATTGTACAAATTAAAATATCTCCAAATATTAATATACAATGACTTAGTTTGAATAATTAGTATAATTAATTGTATACAAATTATAAATTTGTTCATTAGATCAAAATATTTCAATGAGAATTTTTAAATCCAATATAAGAGCAAATACCGATGCAATAACTATAAAAGGAAACCATCATCAACAAAAGCCTAGTTCAACCTCCTAATGATTTAAATGATATCATCTTCATGATTTTCAGCATCACTTCATTGTAATGATTTCTCTTCTTCTTGTAAGCCAATTTCCTTTGCAAGCTGTAAATAAAAAAAATATATAAAACTTTTAATTTATACATATAACAACCAATATAATTGAAACAAAGAGGATATAAGAATAGAAAATAATCCAACAGTTAATTAGCTTTTGTTCAAGTAAAGCAATAAAACAAACATACTAATATTCTTCTTATTGGGTCAAAGGTAAGAAGTTGACTAGAGTAAATAAATTATTAGTGTTAAAAAATACTGCTACTAAGTAAGATAATTATCTCAATTATTAAGTGTATAACCACATGAATATGTCTTAGTTCCCTTAATTATTGAAAATATCCATTCTAAAATGATTTATACTATGTTGATAGTGAAGAAAAATAAATCTTCATTTACCTTGTCATTGGCATCATCCCCGTCAAAGTCTTCTTCATTTGGCTCTTGCTTCGGAGAGGTTATCAATAACATTAGAGTAATATAAAGCAAAAGAGGTTAATTAAAAAAAATAAAAATAAACATTGATAGATTTAACTTGTCACAAAATAGCCAGTACAAGAAAAGTAGAAAATTATAAGAAAAGGAATTCAAAATAATTTACAAGAAAAACTAATGTATATTATGAAGAGTTTTAACCAAATCTAACGAGATGATGAAATTTAAAATTCAACAGAATTTACATAATCATATACTGGCCGATGAATGTTCAAAAAATCATATATGAGATTTGAGAATTGATTCATTATCAAGTTCAAACTTATAAATAAAAATAAAAATAGGAGTCAATAAAAAATTGAAGCAAATGAAAGATGAATGAATTAAGTTATATATTTGAAAAGCAATGCAATGAACTTGAACTCTCATTTATTCCGATGTTGATTATTGATATAAAGCTCATGAGAGAAAAATAATAGAAGAAAAAAATGCACTCAAATATGCCCTTAGTGGATCAACATGAATATCATTCAACTAGCAGACTTACTTGCATGTTCCCAATAAGCAATGTGAAAGCACCAATTTTAAGAATTACAATGATAATAGTTGCCTACTTCATAAGAAAGAAACACATAGTTTCTTTCAATATTAACAAATGCAAATCTCAAAAGCTAATTCATGAAGCATAGGAGTTGGGGCAGCTTCTACTGCAACTTAGAACCAACCAACCATCCCCAAGGTCTGAAGCTTCAATTTTCAAAATTACAAGAGAAATTTTCAAAATTGTTTTTAATAAGGCTGGGTTCTTACAAGCATAAAAAATCTACTTCCAACTTACCTAATAAAGAAATATAATATTTCCTAAATTTAAGAAGGCCAAAAGGTCACTTAAAGAGTCGAGGAACCGTTTGATGTTCTAACATCTTCCTTTGTTCCTACTTCTTTTGAAGCATTTCTTAAATTTTTATTTTTCTATTTTTTTTTTTTTTTTTTTTTGTGGTTTGAAAATAAATATAAAACTACAACCATATATAGATATATTAAATGATAAGGAAAGGTACTATATTATATTTATCTAAATAAAAATTCATAATTAAACAAACTAGCAAGTACAAAAAGTTTAAGACTAATGATAACAGTAGACATCCTGCATTTTATTAACATATTTTTGTACGATAAAATCCTAAAAATTAAAATAAAAAAGATAAGAGGAACAAATTTCAAAAGATTCCCATTCTTTTTTCTCCCTCATTGAGTATCTTGGGTACTCTTTATACAACCATCCAACAAGTTCTTTTAATAATTCAGCCAGATAATGACTTCATTTAGTTAAAAAGAATAGGAGAAATATTACCTAATTATCATCTTGATCAAGAGCTCCACGATCCTACAATCAACATGATAAGAACCATAATACATGTTTAAAGTCCAAGACAAAAGGATAAACCTAGCTACATAATATGAAAAAAAAATAGAACTCAAGCAATACCACCACCATCCTTATTCCCATATATTTTATATCTAAAAGCATAACTTAGATTATTTGTTGGAA
Source organism: Vitis rotundifolia (assembly GCA_030254885.1). NCBI lineage: Eukaryota > Viridiplantae > Streptophyta > Magnoliopsida > Vitales > Vitaceae > Vitis > Vitis rotundifolia. The sequence continues at coordinate 3,028,285 of CM058158.1, forward strand.
TTGTTATATTATAATAATTGTGTAATAAGGTTCCAAATATGTAAATAATCAAATATTTAAACCTTGCATATAAATAAGGTTTCAAATAAGACACATAAATGAAGACTATTTTTAGTTTTAAATAAACTCGACTACACATCCTCTAAGTTGGTACTGCAATTGAAGATACTAGGAAGCAAAGCATATATTCAAAAGCATAAAATAGTGCAAAAGTACACACTATGAAGACCAATTCATTTTAGAGTTCTATATAATGGAAAAGCACAACCAAAGGATGAATTTCAAGTTCCAAAAAGAAAAATGCATCTGTAATAGAAATTCCAATTACAACATTGACATTTTCATATTTAGAAACCCATCATGTGGATGGATAGAAAATGCGAATGGCCATATATTTTTGAGACTTCATATACCCACAACCCCTCCAAAATTCAATTAATAATTTTTCATCTATAAAAACTATAAAATAAAATTTTGATTATATTAATAAATATTATTATTTATATTGTTAATGAGCCCTCTATATTGAGTGAAGCCGCATTTCCTTCCTTATTCTATTTGGCTTCACTAGGACCAAGGACCATGCATGTGTCAAGATTAATTAATTTCATCATTTTTTGCCCCTAAAGTAGGAAATCCACCTGATTTTTTTTTTAATAACAAAAAACAATGCAATTTAGTTATCTAAATTACAACTAAAAATTGAAATTTTCAATTAAACGAAAGCAAAGTAAATTTTGATTATTTACCTCATGAATTAAATTTATTATTTTCAATTTTGATTACAAACTTTACCTTATTTTTTATTCCTTAATCCCACATCTATTTATGTGCATCGCAAGGAATCTATACTGCCTAACCTTTGAAAAATTAACAAATGAAAAATTTAGCAGTTTGTACAATGGGTAGTTTTTCATTTCTTCTTATATATTATCAATAAATTGGCTAATTGAAAACCACAATTGGAATTAGAGAAGTAACAAGAATAAGATAAAGCAAAATGGTAAGTGATTAATAGTTGAATCAACATCCTTCTTTGAACTAAATTTTCTACAAATACAAAAATATAGACTTATAAAAAAGTACATACCAAGTTACATTTATATTTTTAGTGTAGAACTTTTAGAAAGTGCAAGCAGGTTCATAAGTTTTTGATTAACATATGTTGGTTTCTATTTTTTGACTGACAATATAACAACTTAATATGAATAATCAAATACACAAAGATATTGAAGAAAAGGCTTAAATAAAATAATGTTCAAATTAAGTTTTTTCTTGTAATGATGTCAAGTTATAGAAATTGATATATAGAGTGCTAAAAGGCAGCATCAATTAGGCACAAGATAAGAGAGGTGATCTGAGTTGATATTACTAGCTATGCCAAATAGAGCGGAAATAAATAAATAAATAAATCAACAAATAATGAAAAACAGTGGGTCTTGATTATAATGAATGAAATTAAGAGCTTAGGTTAGAAATCTAATCATTTTGGCCGAACAAACACAATTCAACTCAAAATTAAATGCAATCAAAGTCTATCTTCCAATTAAGAAAAAAAAAAAAAGAAATAAATTAAATACCTCAACTCAAATAAAGATTAAAAGCTATGATCACACCAGAAGATGACGTTCTCGTCAATAATTGCCAAATTCACAAGCTGTGATTTCACTTACTGAGCCACCATTAAGTTAAGTAGCTGTCCAATGAAATTTGATTCCTGCATTTATGTTGAAAGAGAGAATAAATAAGTAAATAATGTGTCACATGTTCAGCTAGAGAGCAAGTGATCAGAGAGAGATGAGGAAAATCAACTTACCAAATCAATTACTTTTTTTTTTCTTTCCAAATTCTCAATTTGTTGAGAATTGTTGTTGGTTTTAGTGTTCAACTATAGATTTCAATGAGATGTTGAAGGAAGAGCTACTCATGAGACATGAGTTAAAAAAACAATGATTCCTTGTTCTTTGATGAATGAGACATCAAGTGGATAATGATGAGACATTAATAGTTCAAGACTTTGCATGTAATAATATTAAAGCAAGCAATGATTGAGATGCTAATTATGAGATAATCTAGATTCTAAACTATTAGGATATCTAGAAAATGCCTAAGCAAGTATGGGGTTTCTAAGAAGTCACCAAGAGAATATAACAACTTCAAAAACACTACCTATATGATCAAAAGTATGTTTTCTGTACGTATGCCATAATGCCACTCCATTATTGCAAATTTTCCCTTAAACCAAAGACCATACATACATGCCATGATCTGTACAAAATAGACTCTTAATATATATATATATAATTTAGAAAGTAAAAACCCCATATAACATTTATTCTAAACAGAAAAAGACCATTTCCTTAATCTAGAGTTAATTAAAACACAGTACTTATTATTTACACAATAAACTAGGGCTACTTATTCTTGTCTCACATTTTACTTCCACTTTTTTTTTTTTTTTTTATTCATTTACTTATATGTGTGTTTTTTTCGGGTGTGTTTTTTCTTATTTACTAAACCTAAAAGACTTTACAAGATTTCAAGCACCATTTATATAACAGACTATTGTATCTTAAACACTCAAAATGAGGCTTGATGAGGAATAACCTTTCTTCTCCTGACATTGTTGTGGTTGAAAATGGGGGGAGTTGATGGAAAGATGTTGATGGTCTCATTTGGAGCTAGAAGCAGTGGACTTGTTAGCAACAGCATCATTGTGCCCATCCAAGGCAGTGACCGGTTGGCCCATCTGTCATCAACCAACTAAAAAGATGCATTCTTAGAAACTTCCTAGGTATGGATCATTCATCTGATTCGGACCCATGGAAGGCTTTGGGACCATGTTTTGGTTTCAATCAGAATGTGAGGTCTGGATCACCCTTACTTCATGGCTCCAAGCTATTAATGACAAAGGGCACTTTATGTTGGAATATATGCCCATAAACAAATGAGATTTTTTTTTATTTTGCTGATTATTAATATTTTTTTTAAGGAATTATTTCAATATTATTGTTGCATGCATGTTATAGATGCTTTATAAATATCGAAAACCCTAGATTATTTAATTGTAACTTTAAATATTGTATATAAGTGTTATATACAGGAGGATAATATTTAAAGTAAAATAATCTAATATGTTCGTAATTAAAAATTAAAGTTGGGATCTTTAATTTAAAATTACTAGCGCGGTTCATTACATTCTGAATGAAATGATCTTATTCGGATTGTTAATAATGAGATTATTGGAATGAAAGCATTTTATATAATTTGATTATATAGGACTGGAACACGATTAATTATGAATCTCTGATAAATTCCGTTATAATATAGAGCATTCAATATTAATCAATGATGGTCATATATGCATTGATCTTAATTCTGAGTGATTAATAGACTCCTATTTATTGTATTGTATTTTTTGACATACTGGGTAATGACACAAATACATAGTGTCAAATTCTTGGTGTATTGGAAGTATAATAAAATAAATACCCGGGAATATTAATATACAAGATGAAATCCATTCCTTCGTTAAGAAGTCAGATGGATGGTTCCCATAAGTATTGGTTCGGGCCTTGAATGATAAGAGCGCTCAATTTATGATTAGACCATAAATATATTATTCATTAGAGAACCAATGGCACTTAAGGAGAAAGATATAATTAAAGAGGTTAACGGAAAAACCTAGCTTTAATTATGAACCGTTTATGGAGGATTGACTCATATGTAGTGACTATATCAATGGGCAATTCAAATCCTTTGAATATATTTAATTTTATAATTTTAAGAGTGCAATTCCAAATTTTTAGTGGAGTAATTTTGGAATTAATAATTTTGATTTTTTAATTAAGTTGTTAATTAATTGTCAAAATTATTGGAGCTTAAAATTATAATGTCCATAGTTCCTCTCAACGGCTCCATTAAAATTATATGAACATTTTTTTTATGTTGGGTTGATTTTATTAGTTTGGAATTTTGAATTCTAAATTAATTTCACACAATCTTGATTTGATTTATTTATTTTATAATTTGATTATTTAAAATATTTTTTGATATAATGTGGTGAAGACCACACTTACTTGTATTCCCTAAGAAACACTTTTTAAGTGGGGATCATGGGGAGAGATAGTCTCTCCCATGTTTTTCAAAATTCAAAATATGTCAGTTATTTTTTTCTTGGTGGTATTAAAAAGTTTTTTTTTTTTCAATGTTTTTCGTATGATGGGATGAGAATACAGGTTTTCAATATATTAATTTGTGTGATATAAAAACCCAAAAAGATATAAAAAAAAAAATGACGCCCACTCGTTTTGAGTTCATCATTATTTGGAGAAACGTTAGAGAAAGATCCATGGTGTTTTAGAGGATTTGGAATTCTAAGATCCTTTTGGTGGAGTTCAAATTTATCAGCCTAATCGCAAGGTACAAATCTAAATTACCTATATTTGTTATTTCATTAAATTAATACAAGTATTGATCATTGAACAGAAAAAAAAAAAAATTTTGAGAAATTTTTCTGGCTTCCGTTTTTTCTTTTATTTATTTGGTTTCAAAACCAACACTTTAGCCAACTGATTTGTCATACAAGGTATTCACACCAAAGAAGTAAACATGTGTGTGTGTGTGAGAGAGAGAGAGAGAGAGAGAGAGAGATAAATAAAACAGAGCAAAGGGAGCAAGAAATCCAAAAATACAAAACAAATCTCCTGGGCAACTTCAATTTACCCAAAAAGAAGACTTCATAGGGCAACAAATATAATGGAGAAAATGGCATTTCATAAACGGAAGCAATGATAACCCTAGGAAAAATGAAATTAACAAAGCATACCCACAAACCAGAAGTCGTATGTTGAAAAACATCAAACAAAATTCAATGAATGAAAAAAAAAAATTTCGAAGAGGTTGGAAAACCAAAATCAGAGTTGGTGAAGTATTGATAATCAAACAATAGAGGAAAAAAAATTACACAGAAAGAAAAAAAAAACGAAAGGAGAGAGAGACAAACCTTGCAACCCAAATAACAGAAACAAGAACTCTCCACCTACAATCTTCTCAAACCCTCACAGTTTTGAAAACCCTAACATGCACAACTTCAAAAACTCAATCTTGCACAACTCCAAAAACCCTTAATAGAATAATAACGCACTATAATCAACAGAAACGATCCCAACATTTTGGATAAAGATATTTACATGAATAAATTAGAGATTAAGAGGATCAAACCACAACGAGGGTTATTGCTGTTGTCGGTGAACTCTCGATTTCGGTCCTTGGTTGTGGCCTTGCGTTATAGAGGGCCACAGTGATCGAAACTAAGGAAGGTGGTGGCCAACGATGGAGTTTCCGATGGTTACTCATCGGATTCTTCCCAGTTTAATTTTTGGTGCAGAGGATTCAAGGAAACAAGGGTTTCAAAGCTTCTCAAGGATGATGTCCAAAGACGATGCTAGGGCAAGTTGGATGCATTTGTTACTGCACTTTCTAAAAATTGGTTGTAGCTTGCCGATTGAGTCATCAAACAACTTACAATGGGAGTTTCTGTGTGGATATCGGGTTGAGGGTGGTGGGGTTTGTGGCCTGTGGGTATTTTATTGAATGAGGGAAAAATAGATTAAATATATAATAAAGAGAAGATGGCGCTTCCTATAAGTGCCAAGGTTTACCATACTTGCTTCAATGACGCTTCAAAATGCGCCATTTTATTTAGAAACGCCATTATCTCTCTCCACAAAACACCAAGAACATGCCTCCTACCCCAAGCGCCAATATTAACCTCTTTTATTGATAAACAATGACATATTTTAAAAGCGCCATTAATTTGATTTTTTGTAGTAGTGTGCAAGGCAATGTATGAAAATCGCGTATCCGTGTTGATCTCTAGACTGATCTGCTCAAGACATTGTAATTTTATTGTGTTGAATTGGCTTATATATCAAATCAGTCAATGTAAAGGGCTTGAATTAAGTTTGGTATGGCATGATAATATGTGATCTAGTTTCCATAATTCTAAGGAAAATGCATAATTCTAGATTTTTTTTTTTCTCATCTTGTATATGAGTAACCAAATTCAAAATTTTTTTTATGATTTTTGTTTATTTTTTCTTTCTTTCTATAATTTTTATTTTTTAATTTTCATTCCCTCAAACCATCTAGGAATCAAACGTAGTCTTTACATGTCCCCAATTTAATTAAGGATTTAAAAATATATAGAATTTACAGTAGTGAAAAAATTGAGAACATATTTTGTCTCTCGTGAATAAACCATCTTGCACCTCATATATATATATATATATATATATATATATCATATCCCATAATTACTTGTAATCACATTCGCTAATAATAATGTGTAATCTAATGCATTAAAAATATTTAAACATAAATGTCATATATGGAAAATATATGTAAATAAGTTCAAAATTTTATTAGTAATTAATTCCATAAAGGTGTGGGGTAGAATCCTTAGTCTATCCTCTAACTGATCAATAGACAAAAGAAAATAATGTGACTTAGAAAATTCACATTATCATGTCTGAGTTTCTGAAAATTTTGAAAAGAATAGCTTATGGACTAGCCATTATTAGCACATTAATTCATGAGGATGATCTTAATATTCAGGCACTTTGTGGAGCTCCAACTTCAACGATATCTTCATTCATCCATACACAAGTATGATCACCCAAGTGTATCTCTTGGGTGATCCTAAGACATGTAATCATGAAATCTAAAACCATAATAATTTCTCAAGTGAAATTTGACATATGCTCCTGTGAGTTAAATTTAGTATATCAGTTGATAACATAATAGGGGGATCTGTAACTTTAGGATTGAAAAGATAATCTTAAAAAGTTGATAACATATATATCTTTAAATTACATACCAAATTATAGAGAGTTTGCAACAGTGGATAATAAATGATAAACCTAAGTTATATCTCATTATAATTTTATAAAATATTGGAGTTTAGTTGACTTTTTGTAGTAAGATGTTGAATTAACCTTAAAATTGGATTACAAGGGAACTAGCATTTTCTTGGTCCTAGTGGTCCCCATTCAAGCTCTTAATTCATGATTACACGGTTTTGAGGGTATTTTTAGGTTTCTAATTCATGTGTGCATAAGAGTGTTTTAGAAAAAATACAAGATTGCAGTTAATCTAATGAATGGTCCTTTTGGATTGTGCTAATTGATTAGAGCCCAATAGGATTGGTTAATTAATTAGGACCTAAGTGGGCTAGATAAGTAAGTTAAGCCCAAACTAGGCTCAAGTTACTTAAGCTCACAAGGAAGCCTACGTAATGCTCTTAAAGCTCCACTTTTGCACTCTTGTCTTTTAGAATACAGAGATAAACCCTTGACCTCCCCCTCTAGAGAGAAGATTTCCCTTCACTGGTATCTAGATCAATGAGAGTGATAGGGCAAAAGGCTGGTTAGTTGGTGAGGCTTGCGATTCACTTTACTTAACTTCATTGAATTGGAATTGATTTGGGAATACTTAGATCACTGGTGTGATCTCTCTTTTGTTTAGATCTATATTATTTATGGTTTCATTGCCATGTTTTTTTCTTTTTCTTTTTGCTCCAATTAGATCTAGAGAACCCTAAGACTAGTAACATGCAACTTGAATGATCTGGGGTAATGTTAGTGCACTTTGAGCAGGAAATTGTAAGCTAAAAGTTAATGAGCCTTTGAGATAAATTAGCCACCACCCCATCACGTGCTAGTCAAGGAGGTATCCCATGTCCACAGTCTGCACCACCGTCTCTCATACTGATTCATCTCCACCCATCTTCATCCATGGGTTTCAAAATGGGTAAGCATTCTTCCAAATCTATAGTACCTATTATTGATTTGGGTTGGTTTGTTTGGGTTGAATTATATTAATATTGGGCCTCAATATTGTTTTTGCGTTTTGAAAATATTGGACTTGGGTTTAGTCTTGGACAATTATCTACTTGGGCCTCTTGATTTTGATTGTATTGGGACGGTTTTGATATTCAGCTATTATTTTGGGCTTTCTTGCTTGGGCCTAGTATTTTGAGATGTCGAGTTTGGACATGTTTTCTTAGACTATTTTGACTTCTATTGGGCTATACCTTGTTTTATTTTGCATGGGTGTTGTTCATTGGTTGAGGTCGTTATCGGATGGAGCTATGATGTGCACCACGTGTAGGGCTAGATTTCATGGAAGAAAGGAATGTTCGGGAAGCTGTATTTAAGGGCATGGAACCCTAGGCAGCAAAGGGGAGGGGGAGGACAACTCATCTTCTCTAGGATTTTCGCTAAGACTTCTACAAGGTTCTTTTTTATTTTTTTTTATTTTTTTTCAGAAAATGATTTTGAAGAAAAGGATCCAAAAAATGGCTTTAATAAACACTAGAAAATTATTTTTCATTAAGAAAATAGTTTAGAAAATATTTTTATTAATAAAAAATATTCTATATATATTTTTTATTTTAAAAGGTTCAAAAATCATTTTTCAAATAAATGTAAAGTTCCAAAAAAATCATCTTAGAAAGTTCTGAAAACATGTTTTTTTTTTTTTAAGTTAAAAAATTGATTTTAATAAAATTTCATAAAAATCCAAAAATTTGTTTTTAATAAACTGTCCAGATTTTTTTTTTAATAAAAATGTCCAAAAATTTTTAATCTAATAAAAAAAATACTTTTGGTAAATAAAAAAAATTTGAAGTTTCTTTTGTAAATAATTTTGAAATGTCTTTGCCCCCATTAAAAACTTTTTTTACTAATAAAATTGAGTTGAGTATATTTTTTAAATAAAATTTGTAAAAAAATCATCTTCCCAATAAAATTGAATTGAAATCTTCTTTTATAATTAAACCAGTGAAAAATCTTTCTTTGTGAAATCACTTTTCCTGAATAGAAATTTACTTAATATTTTTTGAATAAAATTATAGAACTCTATTTTTAATAAAAATAATCAAAATTAATTTATTTGTAAATAAAATCAAATTAGAATATTCTTTTGTAAATAAATTTGTAAATTTTTTAAAAATAATTTCTAAAAATTATTTTTTAAAAATAAAATTTGATTTGGAATATTTCTTGAAAATAAATTTGTAGATATTTTTTTAATTTTGGAGCGAATTAGTTCTCTTAAATAAAATTTGAAATAAAATATATTCTTGAAAATAAAAATTGTAAAAATTCATTTTGGTAAAAGTAAATAAAATAAATAAAAATCATCTCCTTGTAAATAAAATCAAATTTAAAATTTTCTTTTTAAATGAAATTGTACTTAATAACTTCCTTTAATAAAACAAGAAAAATTCTTTTAAAATAAATTTGAATCTAAATAAAATTAAATATTTTGATAAATAAATGGAAGCTTTGTGAATAATCAACTTGGTTTTTAATATGAAAAAAATCTTTTAAGATTTCTTAAAATTGTATTATGATATTTGAAATAATAAAGTCTTTATAACATATTTGCGTAATTCGTTTTTATCATTGTTTTGATGTACACTTTTTTATTCTTTTGTGGTATGATGATTTACAAACCAATTGTCATACTTCATCTGCTTAATAGAAAGATTTTTTTCTTAGGGCTTAAAGGGGTGTTATCAATTATCATCCTCACTTCTAGATAGGTAACCTAACCTTCAAATCTGTTTTTAGTTTGTAGACTTGTCTTTTTTCCAAATAAGAAATTATAGAGTTTTCTTTTTTATTTTGCTTTTCTTTTTAAAAATAAAATAAAATAAGTAACAATTCTAATTTTAAAAAATCAAATTTTCACAATAAAAATCAAGTCTCACTATTGAATGGAAACACATATGAAAAATACAGGTCTACAAATGCATAAAAAAATGATATTAATTGATTGACATAGCTTAATAATTTTTGCTGTATAAATCTAAGGAAAAAAAATTAATAATTTATTTGTCACAAAAAAAAGGAACTAAGTTTTCAAAAATGTCTTGCACCACATAATTCTATTATTGATGTTTTTAATAATTTTTGTGCAAGAGTGTCATAGAAAATTATTTTTACAAAGTTGCCCTAATTTTTTTTTTTTTTTTTTTTATAATTTTTCACGCCTCAAAAATAATCATTACAATAATAATTCACTTAAATAAAATACATGAAAAATAAATTCAAAAATCATAAAATAATTCCTATTATGAATATTCACTAATATTATTAGGAATATTAACATATATAGCTAGATAATAAATTTTACACTGAATTTTTTTGAATTAACTAAATTGAATAATTAATAAATTAATAAAAAATTAAATCCAAACAACTAGGAAAAATATAAGAGGTCACGTAAAAAATAAAATAACTATGAAATATTTTTTGTTCCCAATAGAAAAAATAGAAAGAAAAAAAAAAGCTAGAAAATTAAGAAAAATGAGAGGAGTTCTCACTCTTGGCTTCCCAACTGCTACTAATTTTGTTTTCGTGCTCTCAAGATTCCATTACACCATTTGTTTTTCCGTTTTGACATCTTGAAGTTCATTAATCAAATCATGCATACCCACAAACATAAAATAAAAAATAAAGACAAAATTTTTAATATAGTTCAACAATCAATATGATTCCTACATCCACGGAGTGCACCAACACTCAACAATTTACTAATCATAAAAAAATAAGAAGAGTTACAGTATAAAACTTAAAAAAATAAAAAAATAAAAATCCTTTTAATTACAATTGCTCTCTCTAAAAAGCAAAATCCTAAATGTAGAAGGGTTAAATATATAATGGCGACAAACTCTTCATCATTATATAAAAAAAAATTTCTCCAAGAAGCATTGCCCCCTTCAACCATCGCAAACTAACGAAGTAACTCGACTTTCGACATTTCGAGCAAAGTGCAACAAAACTAATTTAGGCTTCACAATCCAATAAAGTTCATGTTTGAAAATCACTTTCTATATTGAGATTAAAGTCTTAACTTTGAGGAAAGAAAATCAAATATTTTTTTTAATTGTTTTACATGAATGTTTTAAAATATCACATCTTTTATCAATTTTTGTCAAAAAAATTATAAGGGAATGTTTTTTTAAATCACTTTTAAATATATTTAAGGAGGGATCTGCTGTGTAATTAAAGTTGCTTCATTTTTTTTTAAAAATATAAATAAATAAAGTTTGCATTATATGCATAGTGATGCATGGCAATAAGATCTGAGGAGTGCTTGTGCTCCAAAGCCAATGTTGAAAAAAAATAGAATTAATCGGTTAAAAATGATGAAATAATTCTCATATTTGTGAATTTATCCCTTTTATCCCTTTTCATGTTTTTGTCTAAAAAGTAACTCATTTTTTATATAAATGTCATTCACTATTTCAAGTATTTATAGTATATTTTGAAAGAAATGATTATTTTTATAAGAAAATAATAAGGGTATTTTTGTCAAAATAAGACTAAAAAAAGGATAAAATGTTAGATTTCTAAAATTAGATTTCCAATGATCTTTTTAATCAAATTACCCAAAAAAAAATAATATTAAATTTTTTTTTTTTAATGGGTGAAGATATAAATCCAAAAAAAAAAAAAAATCAATTCAAAAGTATAATTCAAAAACACTTTTCCATAATTAGCAATAATAATAATAATAATAATAATCATAATAAATAACAAAAAAAATAATAGTGCAAGACGTATATCTCCTTTTATCCTCATTCTTTTGTATTTTTGTTAATCAAACCATGCACTTACATAATTAGAAAAAAATAAATAAAAAAATAAATTTTTTGATATGATCCTTACATTGATGGAGTTCATGAATACTCAGCAATCCACTAATCAAAGAAAAGAGGAGTACAATGATGAAGTTCTACAAAAAACTCGTCAAACAATTTTTTGTGCTTTGAAGTCAATTATATATATATATATAAATCAAAAAGTATAATTCATAAATATTTTTTCACTATTAGAAATAATAATAATTAATAAATATAGAACCATAAAAATAATAGTACAAGACCTAGATCTCCTTTCATCCTCTCTTTTTTGTATTTTTACTTCTTACTCTTTTCTTTTTCTCCCTTCTTTTCATTTTCATTCATTATTCTTTAACCAATCTCTAGAGAAAGCTTTATCACTAGGGAGAGCTTTATCTTTCCAAGCTTTTAGCGTATCTGGAACAGAAGGAGGAATCACGTCTCTTTAGTCCTTAGTCTTAAAGTCAGCACAGGGCAAAGAATATGGGTGCCTTGTAATCTTTATAAAGAACAAATATTGGGTGCCTTACAATCTTTATAAAGAACAAAGAATATTTGTTCTTTATAAATTAGAAAGAAACTCTCACAGGTTTCATCACTTTTACTCTCTCTCTCTCACCAGTTTCATATATACTGAGAGATCCCACCACTTTTTTTCCTGTATCAGTTTCTTATCAGCTTCAGGTAAATCCATTTTGATTTTCACGTCTTTCTTAAGTGTTGAATTTTTGTTGATATTTACATAAGAGCTAGCCATGATGGTCAATTTTTTCATGTTGAGTTAGCTATATATAGATGGGGTTCAAGCATCAATGCACCAACCTTATCATCTTTAAAAGGATGTAAAAGAGAAACAAATTTTTTTAAGTAAAACAGTCTAAAAAAACCAAACAAATATTTTAACTAAATAATAAAAAAAATTAATTAACAACAACAAGAAAATGCCACAAAGAATTGGGTTTGATGATCCATTTATGCCTGGGTTGGATAGGAGTGGTGACATTTTTATTTTTTATTTTTTTTTAAACAGTACCAAATATTTGATGCTCTATTAACATGCTTATGTTCTAATAAAATTGCTTCAAGTGTCCATTATATACTTAATTATTTAATTAGTAGTGGCATTAAATTAAGAGTGTGTTTAACAATATTCTTACTTGAAGTATTTTATCAAAGTGCTTTTATGAAAATTATTTCTTAAATTTTATCAAACACCTAATTTTTTTTTTTAAAAAAAAACTTTTCATGCTAAAAACGTGTTTTAGAATCACTGTCAAATAAATTCTAAATCAATTACTTTTGTCTAATCCTGTGAGCATGGATGGTAGCTCTCATGGCTGCAACCGACGTGGCAGTGCATTTATACTGGAATGGAAGAGTGAAAACCAAAAAATATGATGTTGTTTATGAAGGTGACGGCATGGACGTGATGCCTATTAAGCTCAAACATGGAACTACGTATTTTGGATTGTTGGATAAAATCTACGCAACTACGGGAATTCACAGGCATGACGGGTTGAACGTCGTATGCAGATACCCTATATCTTCAAGGGAATATAAGCCCATCCCAATAAAGAATGACGAGGCCGTAGACCTTAGGTTGGAAGTGCCATGCAGATCATTTCGTGTCTACTGTGTGGAGATATATTTGGAGGCAACGCGTTGTCGTTGTGTGGAATGTCCTCACCCGGTGTAATTTTATTGTGTTGAATTGGCTTATATATCAAATCAGTCAGTGTTCAGGGATTGAATTAAGTTTGGTATGGCATGATAATATGTGATCTAGTTTGCATAATTCTAAGGAAAATGTATAATTCTATTTTTTTTTTCTCTCATATTGTATATCAATAACCATATTCAAGAAAAAAATTATAATTCTTGTTTATTTTTTCTTTTTGTTTATAATTTTTATTTTTTATTTTTTATTTTCCTTCCCTCAAATCATCTAGGAACCAAACATAGCCTTTACATATCTCCATTTTAATTAAGGATTTAAAAATATATAGAATTTATAGTAGTGAAAAAATTGAGACCATATTTTGTCTTCAATGAATAAATCATCTTGCACCTCATATATATATATATATATATATATATATATCATATCCCATATTTACATGTAATCACATTAGCCAATAATAATGTGTAGTCCAGTGCACTAAGAATATTTAAACATATATAAATGTCATATATGGAAAAGATATGCAAATAAGTTCAAAATTTTATTATTAATTAATTCCATAAAGGTGTGGGTAGAATCCTTAGTCTATCCTCTAATTGTTACAAAAGAAAATAATGTGACTTAGAAAATTCACATTATTATGTTTGATTATCTGAAAATTCTAAAAAGAATAGCTGATGAACTAACCATTATTAGTGCATCCATACATGAGGATGATCTTAATATTCAAGCACTTTGTGGGCTAGGCTCTAACTTCAAAGACATCTTCGTGCATTCATATATGAGGATGATCACCCAAGAGGATATGAGGATGGTCACTCAAGTGCATCCTCTTGGGTGATCCTAAAGAGATGTGATCATGAAATTTAAGGCTATAATAATTCCTCAAGTGGAATTTGACATTTGCTTTTGTGAATTAGAGTATGTCAATTGATCCCATAGTAGGAGAATTTGTAATTCAAGAATTAAAGAGCTAATCTTAAAGGTTGACAACATATATCTCTTTAAATTACACATTAGGTTATAAGGAGTTTGCAATAGTGGATAGCAAGTCATAAATCTAAGTTATATCTCATTGTAATTTTATAGGATATTGGAGTGTAGTTGATTTTTTGTAGTAGGATGTTGAATTAACTTTAAAATTGGATTATAAGGAAGCTTGTATTTTCTTGAGTCCTAGTGGTTCCTATTCAAGCTCTTAATTCATGATGACACAATTTTGAGGGTATTTTTAGGTTTCTAATTCATATGTCTGCATAAGGGTGTTTTAGTACAAATAAAAAATTACACTTGATCATATGAATGGTCTTTTTGGACTAGGCTAATTAATTAGAGCCCAATAGGGTTGGTTAATTAATTAGGACCTAAGCGGGCTAGATAAGTAACGTATGCCCAAGCTAGTCTCAAGTTACTTAAACTCACAAGGAAGCCTACATAAACCCTATAAAGCTTCGCTTTTGCACTTTTGTCTTTTAGAATTCAGATGGAAACCCTAACTTGCCCTCTTTAAAGAGAAGATTGTCTTTCTCTAGTGTCTAGATATGTAAGAGTGATAGGGCAAAAGGCTGCTTAGTTGTCGAGGCTTGCAATTCACTCTACATGACTTCATTAAATTAGAATTGATTTAGGAATATCTAGATCATAGGTATGATCTCTCTTCCATCTAGATCTATATTATTTATGGTGTCATTGCGATTTTTTTTCTCTAATCAAATCTAGAGAAGTCTAAGACTAATAGCATGCACCCTAAATGATCTAAGGCTTGAAATGGAGAGATCTAAGGTTCCTAACAACAAGTGTACAATTTTTTGCTTTTGTGTTGGAGCATGAAACAATGGGTTGTTTCTTGGATTATCATGATATGCAGTTGGAACTAAAGAATAGACAATATCATGTTGTACTTATTCTTGTGGTAAGACAACTAGCCTAGTCTATATCACAAAAACTAGGTAATGTTAGTGCACTTTGAGCAAGAAATTGTAAGATAAAAGTCAATGAGCCTTTGAGATAAATGAGTATTCTTTTTACTACACTTAGATACTCCTTTGTTGTATTCTAAAAATGTTGGCACACGTGATTCACAACATGTGTGATGTTTGGTGGGTGAACGTAAGGTATTATAAGACCCCAATAATGCTACGGTATTTAGGGATGGCAATGGGACAGGTTTTTTTGGGTATCCACCCCGCGCTGCTCTTAATGGGACGGGGTTTAATTTTAATAAACGGATTTGGGATGGGTTTGGAAATTTTTTTTTAAAACCCGGGGTGGGTTCGGGGCAGGTTTGGGTATTGCCCTGCCGCGCCCTGTTTATAAAAATATGAATATATAACATATAATATATATTCCCACTGGCACATCCCCCATCTCCCATATCCATTCATATCCTCATAAGGATAATCATTGAGATGGTTGATCTGGTCTCTGGGATGCACAATCATCGAGATGGTCTCCGGAAAACCAATGTGGGAAGATTGCGGCGCTGATACTCTCTTTCGAATTAGGTTCTCTGACGAGCTGCTGAAGTTCCTAGCTCAGTTATCAGACTTGGGTCGTGATTTTCTCAAGAAATGCTTGAGGAGAGAGCCCACTGAAAGGTGGAGCTACGATTAGCTACTACAACACCCATTTATATCATCTTCATCCCCCAATTACATCACAGAAGCATCCCTGAGATCGGTCCTCGACTGCTTCAATTTCAGAGATTTAAAAAAATTAAACGGGGTAGGGCGAGGCGGGGCGGGTATAGGAATTTATTATACCCGACCCGCCCTGCCCCGCCTCATTTAATTTTTAAAATAGGACGGGGATGAGAATTATTTTAAATAAACGGGGCATGGTTGGGATAAGGGCGACCCGTCCCGAACCCTCCCTAACAATTTTTAATGGTGTTAACAACTTCTTGATTGTCATGTAGACTTGCCTCTTTGACTACAACTAGAGTATTTATCTTTAAAGACTCTAACATCTTAAATCACTAAGCAAATCTCTAATATATTTTATTTGTGTGAGAAACAAACCAAGAGGAAAATATTTCACTTCAAGGCCAATAAAATAGAGCAATGTGTTAAGATCCTTTGGATCAAATTATTGTTCGTCCAACCACGAAGTTACAAGTACATCTAAAAAGGTTTGACTTGTGACATATGAGGCTTCTTTGAGGTATAAAAAGTTTGATATCATTTTTAGACTTAAAATGCTTTTAAAATAATTTTTCAAAAAAAAAAAAAACAGGGATCACTCAAGTTGTTAATCTTGCTCAAACGGTTAGCTCGCTCAAGTGGTCTAAGTTTGCTCAAACGGTCATGACAGTCCTGCTAAGTTTAGAAACATATTTTAGATGAATTTCATTCAAACTTTAATTTGGAAACTTAAGATACCAAAACTCTTTAAGACTTTTGCCTATAAATACCTTACTAATAATCCTTGAGAGTTAGATATTGGAGATTATAGAGATCTTAGAGATTAGAGACCTCACATTCTTGAGAGAGAGACTACTTGTGAGAAAGCCTAATGGCCACACCATTCCCGATCTTTGGTATATTTAAGATATTAACAATTATATTATTTTTATCCCTAACCAATTGCAGGGTATCCTAAAAAGTTAAAAATCATATTTTTGCATACCCATAGATTTTAGGTATAATCCATTAGTTAATTGAGATATCCCTAATATCTATTGTAGTAAGAACAAGTTTATTATAATTTATAAATATTTATTTAAATTTTTAAATCATTCGTTCACCTCCATTCTGGGTGTTCCCTATTGGACTTTAGGTTGTTATTTAAGTGGGATCAAAGCAATACCCATTTTTCACAAGGCTAACTAAAAGTGATCATCACCATGATTTCCGTGATTTTTAGAATTGTTTCCATCATCATCTTTATCACTGCTTTTCTTAGTCATGCTCTTGCAAACCAAAAATCACCTAACAACCCTACATTTCTCACATCGTAGATTAAGGGCCAAGGTAAGATTCGTTGGTTTATCTCCTCTCCGACGGGTATTCCCTTCCTTTCCAATGGGTTCAAGGCTTACATAGAGTGTTAGACTTCCTTTTAATCAATAGTGTGTTTGGCAATAATACGCTTTAGTTTGTATTTGGTTGCCATTTTTGGGAGAACGTATAGCCATTTCTGCAACTGTTCATCTTTTTTATGTGCCATTTGACATAACAACGGATAAGGGTACTAGTATCTCTCACATTTCATGTTCTTGATATCAATTATACAAGCTATGTGAACGTTAGGCTCATCATTAGCTTTAGGACTACCCAAAAGCAAATTGTCCCTTAACATTTTTCCTATTCTTTAGTGTTGTTCAACATTTCAGGAACCCGAGAAAAGGCGGACTGAAGGAGTAGTCTTGAAGATGAAGTGCTAAGCAGAGGCAACCCTATCTCACTTAAGCAGTGATTTAGGTGTAGGTCTCTCCCCAATATAGGACCTTGGGGATGAGCATCCATGCAGGTAAGTATACGGACAGTGATAGCGTTGACAAGAGCATTCCAAGTTCACAAAGAATACTTGAAATAGGGCAGCTATCCCCGAATTTTCCTTTCCCCTCCACATGAGAGCCAAACGCTAGTTAATAAGCTATATAAATGACTCAGTGCCAAATGAAAAAGGAAAAAGGTTGGATCATATTTTCCTTAGGTTACGTTTTATTGATAGGATAGGATAAGATATGATATACATATCTTAGGATATCATATTCCATTGGATCGGATATACATATCTTAGGATATGATTTCCAATGGAATATGATATCTTTGGGTATGCATATCTTACAAACATGATATTTTAAAGTAGCACATCTTATACCATATTATATTTATATTTAATTTATGAAATAAATAAAAATATATGAAATATATATTATTTTCAATATTTAAAATAAAAATTATATCACATTTAAATATTTTCAATTTAAAAATAAAAATAAAAATTTTATTATGTTTAATAATATTCATGAATAAATTATTTGAACTTTATAAATAATTTTTTTTATATTATGTTATTTAATTTATAAAAATAATTTATATATCATATATTAATATTATTTTATAATTTATTTTTAGTTTTCTTTTTTAATAATAAATTTAATTTATAATAAAAAATTATTTTGTAAAATGAGTATTTTAAAAAATAAAAAATTGATAAAAAATAAATTTATCATACATGGGATATATAATCCTATATCTTATCATGAGATTAACAAATCTCATGTTAAAAGGATAAAAAAAATGGTGGATAATATTTTTCACCACTTATCTTATCCCATGTTTGGTTGAACATAGGATAGGATAAGTGATGAGATAACTTATCCTATCTCATCACCAACCAAACATGCTATAAGATATAATATCCCCTCTCTTATTCTATTTCATACTATATTTTATTATTGTCTTGCAATCCATGCTAACTTATTATAAGCTTTGTATTGGATTCTTTTGTCTTCCCAATATTAGATGGAACCCTTTTGAGACAGTCTTGGTCTGACTACGTCACAAGATGGGTAATTTTTTCTGAGGAAAATAAATATAAAAATATTCTTAATTTCAAAAGCTGTTAATTTTGGATCAAATTATACACATAAATTTCACAAGACTTTTGGTTGTTATTCAAGTGGTATTAAAGCAATACCCATTTTTCACAAGGCTAGTTAAAAGTGATCATCACCATAATTTGCATGATTTTTGGAATTGTTTCCACCATCATCCTTATCACCACTTTTCTCAGTCATGCTCTCACAAACCAAAAATTACCTAACAACCCTACATTTCTCACGTCGGAGATTAAGGGTCATGGTAAGATTCGTTGGTTTATCTCCTCTACGGGTATTCCCTTCCTGTTCAATGGGTTCAAGGCTTATGGAGAGTGCTAGACTTCCTTTTAATCAATGGTGTGTTTAGCAATAATATGTTTTAGGTCGTATTTGGCTGCCATTTTTGGGAGAACATATAGCCATTTCTGCACCCAGTCACCGTTTTATGTGTCATTTGACATGACAATGGATAAGGGTATTAATATCTCTCATAATTCATGTCCTCAATATCAATTATACAAGTTATGTCAACCTTATGAGCATTATTAGCTTTAGGACTACCCAAAAGCAAATCGTCCCTAACATTTTTCCTACTCTTTAGTGTTGGTCAAAATTTCAGGAACCCGAAAAAAGGGGCACCCAAGGAGTAGTCTTGAAGATGGAGTGCTAAGCAGAGACAACCCCATCTCACTTAAGTGATTTGGACGTAGGTCTCTCCCCAATACAGGACCTTGGGGATGAGCATCCATGCAAGTAAGTATACGGACAGTGATAGCATTGACGAGCATTCCAAGTTCACAAAGAATACCTGGAATAGGGCAGCTGTCCCCGAATTTTCCCTTCCTCTTCACATGAGAGCCAAACGCTAGTTACTAAGCTATATCAATGACTCAGTGCCAAATGAAAAAGAAAAAAAGGTTGGATCTTTATTTTCCTTGGGGAATTCTAACTTGATCATCAGATGGGAATTCTAACTTGACTCCCAAGGTTTATTTTGGTCATATCATATGTGGATTTTAGGTACATTTTATCAGTCTCGGGATCCCTTTACCTTTCAAAATACCTGATGATGCTCACTTACTGTAAGCTTTGTATTCAAAGAGTTTAATATTCTATTATTGCGGTGCAATCCATGCTAAATTACTAAAAGCTTTGTTTTGGATTCTTTGTCTTCCCAATATCAGATGGAACCCTTTTGAGAGAGTCTTGGTCTGACTACGTCACAAGATGGGTAATTTTTTCTTTGAGGAAAATAAATATAAAAATATTCTTAATTTCAAAAGCTGTTAATTTTGGAGCAAACTGTACACACAAATTTCAGGAGAATTTCATTGAATTGAGGAATCACATTTTTTTAAAAACTAATTTAATAATAATTTATTCCACCAAAAATTTTAATGTCTAACAAACATGTGAGAAAATTACTCCACAAATATATTGTTTATTTGGGATATATTTATATATAATTCCTATCAAGCAATTGGTTCGCATTTCTTCCATATCGTAAGGGAGTTGAATTAGGCATATGTCCAAGCTAATCTTAATGCTCCAATTGGATTGCATTGAAGGATTTGTTAATCAAACCCAGTTGAGTTTGCAATAAAAGTAATATTTTTTTTTGATTCTTTTTTAAAATGAAAATCTCTTTTAAAAATATTTGTTTCTTACCGTATCAATAATATTTATGTGTTACATTTTTCTTCTGTTTCTCTTGTGTTGTCAAAATCACATTTATTGATTATAATTTTAATTTCAAGGTTAAAGCCATAGTAATCAAATGTGGTTGTAATCATAAAATTAAATGTAATTATAAAGTTAAACTATAGTTAGAGTCCTGTTTACAAGATGGATATTGGTGTTGTTGGTTGTGAAGCCTAAAATGGTTTTGTTATATTTTATCTGAGATGTCGGGATTGAATGATGAGTTTGCCACCATCATATATTTAACACTATATTATGGTTTAGGTTTTTTTTTTAGAGAGTGTGACCACTGTTGAGAGGAGCTTTTGATAATTTCATCATTGTAACCCTTATTTTCTTTTGATTAATGGATTGTTGAGTATTGATGCCCTTTATGGACGTAGCGGTCACATAGATGGTCAAACAACGTTAAAACTCTGTATTTTTTCTTTATTTTTTTGTTTGTGTATGAACATGGTTTTGCTTAACAGTTATGAAACGAGAAATAAGAAGTGCATGCTAATGTGGAATGAAACACTAATATTTTGAAAAGGAAGATAGATTAGATTTTTTTTTATTTTTTTTGGTCAAAAGAAGGAACATGTTTAATCATAACGTGACCGGCTTTTAGTTCATCAAGACAATAATGTTTTGGACAATTTATTCATAATACAACAAATGCATCTATCTAATGCTTCCCCTCACGTGGTCTTACTCTGCAGGAAATGGATTATAAGGAATGGGAATTAAGTGCAGATCTTGTTTCCTTCTAACTGATAAGCTGATTGTCTCAGTCATGTCGAGATCCTCTGGCTTAATTCCAGTGGGGAGTTTCAAATCAAAATGGTAAAGAAAATTTGCCAATGGTAGCTCAACGTTAGGTATAGCGAAGGACATGCCCGGACACATCCTCCTTCCAGCACCAAACGGGCTAAATTCAAAGTAAGTACCCTTGTAATCAAGCGAACTGTCAAGGAATCTCTCTGGATTAAATCTCTCAGGTTATGTCCAAGAATCTGGATCTCGGCCAATGGCTCAGGCATTAACAATGACTCTAGTCTTCACAGGTATCTCATATGCATTAATCTCGCACCTCTCCCTACATTCCCTTGGAAGCAACAAAGGAGTAGGAGGGTGTAGCCTCAAGGTTTCCTTGACTAATGCTTTTATGAATTTTAATTCATGAATGCCGGATTCTTCCAGAGTCCCTTTTCCAGCAAATAGCCGCCTTACTCTTGTGCCTTTTACATCACTCTGGGGTGTCTTATCAGTTCAGTCATTGCCCACTCCCCAACTGTTGATGAAGTCTCGCCTCAACCACTGAACATGTCCTGAAAGAGGATTAATGAGCTTGATTATTCCACCATTGTTGGTCTCTTTAGAGAATCAGTTTTTGTTTTTTAATTGCACTTGAAGTAAATCTATTCCTGATTTTCATTATGATCAGAAATATTTCTATTTTATTGCCTAAGTGGATGAAGTATTTTCTTCTTTCCTTATGATTTTTGATAATGGGTTAGATTTTTGGGATTCAATGATATTGTGATAGAACAGTAGTTAAAAGTACTAACCAATATGACTGCTTTGACGTTGTTTTCAATTAAGGGAAACTCAAGATTACCATCCTCTTGAACCTTTAAGAAAGTATCAACAAGATCTTCTTCTGCTTCTAACTTGCCCCTCTTGCTCGTCATGCTCTCTTTGTACTCCTTAACAATATTTTGAAGTATTCTATCAACCCTCTCATGTAGCTTCTCAAGTTTACGCCTTATTCCAGTGACTTGATCAACCCATTTTACAGAAGGGAAAACATCCACAGCGCAGAAACCTATTGCCAGCTCTGCCATCTCTGTCACAACCCCTATGAATGAATCTTGTGTTGGGATTGAGCCATATGGGCCCAACATGGCTGGTGCTTAGCACATCCGAAGGGAAAGCCAAAGGCCCAGAGCCGTGGCCCCTCAATCCACCAATTGTTTATTTGTTCCCGAAGGAGACGTCCCCAGAGTAGCTCAGATGGTACCAAGAGAAGATTGAACATAAAGTTTAGTCCTAGTTTCGAATCCTCCTAGGGACGCCCCCTTTATAAAGGGACAAATAAACAATTGGCGGATTGAGGGGCCACGGCTCTAGGCCTTTGGCCTTCCCTTCGGATGTGCTAAGTGTTGGAGTGTTACATCTCATATTGAAAGCATGGAATTAAAAAGGAAAGAAGAAAGACTTAAAATAGAAAGCAAGTTAGATAAGTTAGATGAGAAGAGTTAGAAAAGTTGTTATTTCAGTTTATTCTTTACTCTGTTATTGTGTCATTGATGTATTATAAATAGGACTCAAGTTTGATGTAATTTTCAATTTTTCAGTTTTCTGCAATTCATTTTTCCTTTGCGTCCTCTGTTTCTTGGTGTTTTTCATCAGTTTTAGATTCTTCTAATTCTCAACATGGTATCAGAGACAAACCCTAAAGCTTCCGCAACCTAAATCGATCAATTTCTTCTCAACTTCTGCCTTGCGAAATTCTGCTCTGGAATTCTCGCATTGATTGTCTTCCAACTTCTTGCATTTTCTTGAATAAATTCTTGAAAATGAGTTCTGGTGATTCTCCTTTTGTCAATCCCCCTTCTATGCATCCTTCTTCATCTAATTCTTTTAATCAGCCTCCTATCAATCCTTCAAATGACTCATCGAGTCCGTATTACCTACATCCAAGTGACAATCCTGGTGCTTTGTTAGTATCAAAAATCTTCAATGGAGAAAACTATGTTGCATGGAGTCGTTCGATAGTCATTGCATTGACAGTAAAAAACAAGGTACAATTTATAGATGGTTCAATTGTTTCTCCCTCTACTGATCAGCTTGTTAAACACACAACATGGTTAAGGGCAAATAATCTGGTTCTTTCTTGGTTGATGAATTCCATTTCAAAAGAAATATGAAATAGCTTGCTGTTTGTGGTATCTGCTGTTGATCTTTGGAATGAACTTAAAGTCAAATATCTCAGGAGTGATGGACCAAGGGTTTTCCAACTTGAGAAATCTTTGAGTTGCATCAGTCAAGGTGCTTTGTCTGTTACTAAATATTTCAGTACCTTTAAAACCCTTTGGGACGAGTACATTAGCTATAAGCCATTTCCAACATGCACTTGTGGCAAGATGGCAACATGCACTTGTGAACTTTTCAACTTTCTACAAATTAGACAGCAATATGATTATGTACTAAAATTCTTGGTGGGGCTAAATGATTCTTATGCCTCTATCAGAAGCCAATTGCTGCTAATGGTTCCATTACCAAACATGTCCAAGGTTTTCTCTCTACTGCTTCAAGAAGAAAGTCAGAGACAACTCACAAATTTTGCTACATAGAATGAGACTCATGCTTTGATGGCAAAGCAATCCAATCAACAGAATTACTAGCCACAATCTTTCAAGGACAAACCAAAGAAATCTGCCCTACACTGTACTCATTGTGGCTATAATGGTCACATAGTGGACAAATGTTTTCAACTTTATGGTTATCCCCCTAGCTGGAATGGACCAAAGGGAAAAAGAAATATGGCTTCTGCTCATGCTACAATTACTACTCCAGAGGTTCCCAATCAAAATAGCAATGAGCAACAAAAGTTTTGTTTCACTCTAAAGGAATTTCATAAACTGATGGCGCTTGCAAATTCAGTTCAACCCAATTCTTCCAATCAAAATAATGTCCAACCAGTTGTTAACCTTGTCACCACCTCTCACTTTTCTGGTAAAGTTCAACCTACACTTAAACCAAATTTTTTTTCTTGTAACTTTGTTACTTCTAAGCCAAATTCCACTTCATATTGGCTTCTTAATACGGGTGCAATAGACCATATGATTTGTTCACCACTTTTATACCATTCTACACCTAAACCAATTAATGCATCCATCAATCTTCCTAATGGTACTACAGTTCCAGGCACACACATTGGTATTGTATGTCTCTCAAATTCCTTATTTTTACATAATGTCTTGTGTGTTCCTCATTTTTCATTCAATCTATTATCCGTTTCCAAACTCACTAAACAATCTAATCTTTCTCTTACCTTTACTGCTTCTCATTGCCTTTTATAGGACTAGTCAATGGAGAAGATGATTGGGATTGCTCTTGAAGAGGAAGGACTTTACCATTTGATTCCAACTTCATCACAGGCTAAAACCTGCAATTCATTTCAGTTTAATTCTACTCCTCTTGCTTTGTCCTCTATTCACAAACACTTAGATATATGGCATTGTAGATTAGGACATGTATCTAGTTCAAGATTCCACTCCCTCAAACATATTGACTCTGCTATCACTCTTGATCATACAAATGTTAGTGACATATGTCCTTTAGCAAAGCAAAGAAGGCTTCCTTTTTCTGTATCACAGAGTAATTCTAATAAAAGTTTTGATTTGATCCATTATGATATATGGGGTCCTTTTGGCACTACTTCTTATTCTGGTTTTCGAAATTTTTTAACTATAGTCGATGACTTCACAAGGTGTACTTGGGTCTACATGATTAAAGCTAAATTAGAAGTGCCATCTTTAATCAAAACTTTCTGTAAAATGGCAGCAAACCAATTTTCTTCTTCTGTCAAAGTTATAAAGTCTGATAATGGACCAGAATTCTTACTCACAAAATTCTATCATAAATATGGTATTTTGCATCAAAGAAGTTGTGTCGAAACTCCTTAACAAAATGGTGTTGTGGAGAGAAAACATCAACATCTACTAAGCACTGCTAGAGCCTTAATGTTTCAAGCAAATCTACCATTAATTTGTTGGAGTGACTGTGTGCTTACAGCTGCCCACATAATCAATAGAATTCCCACTCCTCCACTTCAAAATAAAACCCCCTTTGAAATGCTTTTTAACAAAACACCTAACCTTTCTCATTTAAGAGTTTTTAGCTGCCTTTGTTTTGCATCCACTTTAACTAGTTACAAACAAAAATCTGATTCACGAGCCGCAAAGTGCATCTTCCTAGGATATCCTTCTGATATTAAGGGTTATAAACTCATAGATCTAAACACCAATAAGATCCTTGTTTCTCGGAATGTCATATTCCATGAAACAATTTTTCCTTTCCAAGTGTTGCCCCAACATCTTGAAACTCATTCCTTTATGTTTCCTCTTTCACAATCCTTTTCAGATTCACCTTCTACCACCTCCTTCTTCAATTCCTATCATAATGTAGGATCTGCATCACCACCTAATAATTATCCTTCTCTCTCTGAACCTCCTGCCCTACTTGAATCCGACTCACCTACAATTCCCTCTCCATCCCATCTGGATTCAACTTCTGATTCAACTGACCCTGAAGTCCTACAACTCAGAAAATCAACCAGAATTAAACAAAAACCTTCATATTTGCAGGACTATTATTTTGGTAATGTCTCTTCTTCTCAAAATGCAACTTAGACATCAACTTCAACTGACTGTTCTCCCACTAAAGGTAATTTCTATTCTCTTCACCATTTTCTTTCTACTAGTAGACTGTCTACATCCCATAAAGCTTTTCTCACCTCTATCACAAACTCTCTAGAACCCAAATCATACACCCAAGCTTCTCGCTTCCCTGAATGGCAAGCTGCCATGCAACATGAACTTACTACTTTAGAGTTAAATAAAACTTGGGAGCTTGTTACTCTTCTTAAAAATAAAAGGATTATTGGTTGTAAATGGGTATTCAAAGTGAAATATAAAGCTGATGGAACTATAGAAAGACATAAAGCTAGATTGGTGGCAAAAGGGTATACTCAGCAAGAAGGCCTCGATTTCTTTGATACTTTCTCTCCTGTGGCCAAGATTACATCCATTCGCTTACTACTTGCTGTGGTTGCCGTCAAACAGTGGCATCTTCATCAACTAGATGTCAATAATGCATTTTTGCATGGTGATTTACATGAAAAGGTTTACATGGAATTGCCTCCTAGGTTGGTTGTCCAAAGTGAACAGAAAGTTTGTCGTCTTTTAAAGAGCCTCTATGGCTTGAAGCAAGCTTCCAGACAATGGTATGCCAAGCTATCCCAGGCCCTTCTTTCCTATGGATTTGTTCAAGGTAATTCTGACTGTTCTCTGTTCATTAAGAAATCTGAAAGTTCTTTTATGGCCTTATTAGTCTATGTGGATGATGTGCTATTGGCAAGTGATAACATTCTGGAAATTGAAAGGTTGAAGACCTTTTTAGATGCTAAGTTCACTATTAAAGACTTAGGCCCATTGAAATACTTTCTTAGCTTGGAAGTTGCAAGGTCCAAGACTAGTATCTCCTTATGCCAACGAAAGTATATACTTGACATACTTGAAGACACTGGTTTAACTGGATCCAAACCTACTGCCTTCCCTATGGAATCTACCCTCAAGTTATCAGCAAATGATACCAATTTCTATGAAGATCCATCAGGTTATTGAAGACTCATTGGCATATTACTTTACTTAACTCTCACTAGGCCTGACTTAGCCTATTTTGTACAAGTACTCAGCCAATTTTTAGCAAAACTTGCTGTCAGTCACCATCAAGCAGTCATTCGAGTACTAAGGTATCTAAAGGCCACACTAGGGCAAGGTCTTTTTTTTCCTTCTTTCTCAGATTTTCAATTAAAGGGTTTTTCCGATAGTGATTGGGCAGGCTGTGTTGATACTAGAAGGAGTGTCACTGGTTTTGCAATTTTTCTTGGCAACTCATTGATTTCATGGAAATCAAAGAAACAAGTTACAGTTAGTCGATCCTCTGCAGAGGCAGAGTACCGAACCCTTGCAACTACCACCTATGAAATTCAATGGCTTTTGTATGCCTTATAAGACCTAGATATCAAACATTCACAATCAGCTTTGCTATATACTGACAGTAAATCAGCAATGTCCATCGCCACAAATCCAGTTCAGCATGAGAGAACAAAGCATATCCAGATTGATTGCCATCTTATTCGCGAAAAATTGCAGCAACATGTTATTAAGCTCTTCCATATTCCATCGCGATTACAGCTCGCAGATATCTTTACAAAGCCTCTCAGTTCTCTACCTTGTCATCATACTCTTCACAAGATGAACATAATTAACATCCATGTTCATCTTGAGGGGGGGTGTTGGAGTGTTACATCTCATATTGAAAGCATGGAATTAAAAAGGAAATAAGAAAGACTTAAAATAGAAAGCAAGTTAGATAAGTTAGATGAGAAGAGTTAGTTAGAAAAGTTGTTATTTCAATTTATTCTTTACTCTGTTATTGTGTCATTGATATATTATAAATAGGACTCAAGTCTGATGTAATTTTCAATTTTTCAATTTTTTGCAATTCCTTTTTCCTTTGCGTCCTCTGTTTCTTTGTGTTTTTCATCAGTTTCAGATTCTTCTGATTCTCAACACTAAGCGCCAGCCATATAGGCCCATATAGCTCAATCCCAACATCTTGGTCTTTGCATCTTTTCCCAAAAGCCGCTCTTGCTATAATGGCAACGTCACATAAGATATTTTCCTCGCTAAGATTGATTGTGGATCCTGAATGTGAAGCGATCCTTTTGATGACATTTGACACTTCCTCTTTCCTGATCAATTGGAAGGACTTAATACGCTTGGCACTTTGAAGATCGATCAGTGGCACATAGTTTTCGTACTTGTCTCCAATAGTCACCGTACGGGGCAAAGCCAATGTTAATAGAACCATATGATACGATGCTGGTCACCAAAAGATTAAGCCTTTGGGCAAAACTGATGTCATTTGTTTTCATAAACTCTTTGGCAATTTCTGGGGATGAAACCACAAGTGTGGAAACCTCACCAAGCTGTAGATGCATGAGAGGCCCATATTTCTTAGTCATTTCTCTCAGCAGGCGATGAAGTAGGGCACTGACCAGGTTGTGCATGTGGCAACAGCATGATTGAGTCGTTGGCTTTGAGTCGTTGAGGCAGTTTTGGCCTTGAGTCGTTGGCTTTGGACCTCCTCACTTTCTTGAGCAGCATGATTGAAAAGAGAAGGCAAAGAGGGTAGAAAAGGAGGAAAACTCCATGAGTAGGATGAAGAGAATGTAGCAGTGTGGGTAATGCTTGTGGTTTAATTTCTTCCCAGAAATGCATTCAACTTATACCAGTTTCAAGCTAATTTAAGTTGCCATCTTTGACTTGCTGCAGTGCAAATCACCAACATATTTTCTCCGGATGGGCTTGTAAGTTTTTTAACTAGCGGCTAACATATTTTATGAACTCCAATCTTTAACATCATCCTTGGTGTGTATTGATCTGGAAATGGATAGCGGAAATGAATGGATTTGCCTTTGAATTGAATGGCATTTTTCTCATTTTAATACAACATTCTAGACTAGTCAAATGGATTTGTCAACTTTGCTAAACCATGCGGACATGCAATTATTTCATAGATTTCTTTTCTTTAATAGCTAGCTTTGAAGTTATTAATCATGCATTCAAATTTGTCCTAAATTATATATATAGCCCATGACATTGTGTCATGGTTCAAAGTCGCGGTATCGGTCACTGACTTGGAGGGTCTTGAGTCGTAGTGGTTTTGGTGTATCGGCTTGGTATCAAACGATATGTAAAATAAGCTAATTAGAAAATTCAAAAAATTATAAAAATATTATGTAAATCATCAAAAAAATATATACAATTAAATAAGCTCAAAAAATTAATAAAATAAAATTGTTTCACATTTAACATTATTTAAATAGTTGTAAAAGTATCTGCTCAAAGTTATTTATGATAATGCTAATAAAAGAAAATTATTTTATTTTCAAATATAATAACATTTTTACTAACAAACATACAATACAATAATCAATTCCATGTTGAATGATGAGGGGGTTCAAAATCATCATCATCAATCCTACGACGAGTATACAAATTAGGATGGCAATTCCCATAGTGAGGATATGGTTGAAAGAGTTGGTCATAACTCGAATATGTTGACTAAGATGATTGGCTTGATGATCCATAATCAGGAAAATATGGTTTCGAAGGCTGTTTGGGATCAACGCCATATTGATAGTATCCAAAACCTCAATAAGCAATGCTACTACTATTAGAAGATTGATCATATCCATATGAATTGATTACTACTCGAAAGTGTTGTTTTATAAGCTTGTAATTAACTCTTTTAAACACTTTTGAGTAGTAGTTATTACCTTTTAACCCAATTAACATATTAAGGACCCTTGCAATCAATTCTAATCAAAGTGTGTAAGTTTTGGTGTTTTTGTTAGTAATTTGATCACCAAAGCAATCCAAGATTGAGGAGAGTTCTTTGGAATCCATGGCAAAGCTTTTGGAAAGCTCAGAAACATGAAAAACCAAAGCCTTGAAGCTTTAAAGTCCTTTGCCATAAGCAAATCCGGAATACAAGGAGGGGAAGCAAAGAGAAATCTGTCATGAAGAAAAACAGAGAACAGCAGCTGCAGTCTTCTTTTGCACTTTTGGAGCACTTCCCGGAGTCCATTTTCTACATGCTATATACCATTTCAAAGCTCAGGAAGTCAATAATCCAATGCTTCAAACAGTGCACAATTCAGAGTTGAAATGAAGGAGTTACAGCCATTGAAAGCCGATCACTCCAAGCTGAAGGCAAATTTTGCACGGCTGCGAAATGGTGTCCTTTTTGCTGCGAAATTTCGCAGCCCTCTTGCACAGCTGCGAAATTCTCCTGAAGCTTCTCGATATTTGTGACTGACATCTTGAGATTTTTTTGATTTAGATATTTGATGTCTAAATCCCCAAACTCTCCTTGTAACTCACCTATCATAGGATTCCTTAGTCTTTAAGTAAGAACAAAGGGTGAATAACCTCTTATATATAATTTGTAATTTTCTTTACACAGACATCATCTCTCAGGAGCTTGTTCTAGGTGAAAACTTTTTGTATAGTTTTGGAAGGAAGTAAAATACAGAGCCTTGCTCTGCTTTTTCTTAGCATCTTTGTTTTCTCTTTTATTTTCTTTCTAGTCAAACATCCTCTAAGGATGTTTCCTCAGAGGATGAGAGGTTAGGCTTTTTATTTCTTGGGTGAAGGAAGCTAAGTAAGGTGCCAGCTACATAAGCGTGAGTTTTTGTTGTTTCCATTTTTAATGAAAAGAAAGTGTGACCCGTTTATGGTTTTTATCTTTTTAGTTAACTTAAAACGCCTTTGAATCACCTGGGCCAACACTTGGTAAGGCAAGTGGACTCCGTCCATTGAGTTTCACTAGTTTATCTCTTGCGAGCCTTTGGGAGGTGATTCAAAGGTAGGATTTTCTAGAATAGCCAACACTTGGTAAGCTTTTGGACTCTAAGGAGGCATTCATTAGTTATCTCTTGCGAGCTTTTGAAGGGTAATCCAAGGTTAAAGATCCTCTTGAATGGCAAATGCTAGGTGAGAGGCACGAGTCATTGCAAGATGGATCAGTGAGAGGGATTTAGTGTTGAAACCATTAATGGTAAGCATCTGTACCACACCGGTTCGGGAAATAACTATATGTTAAATCCCCAACGCGAGGAAAAGAAACAAGTGACCGGAATCTCCTCTTTTGTAGATGGCACCTGATCTTAGTAACCTGAGATCCCAAGAAACATCTTTCTTTGTAATTATTTTCAGTTATCTTTAGTTTGGTTAGCTTAAAATCAATCATTTCCATGCAAACTTATGTTTTCTTTTAAAGCTAACTTAGAAAGGAAAACCACCAATTCAGCTTTTGAACTAATATCAATTGTGAAGTGAAAACCCATCTCTGTGGACGATCTTAGAGCCACTATGCTATGCTACCCTAGTATATGGTGAAATAGGTTTATAAATTTTGTTGATAACTCCCGTCTGAGGATTGAGATCAAAGCATACCAGTTGATTGAACAAGAATCAAATTGGAACACCAATTGGGGACGAATCAAATAGCGCCGTTGCCGAGGATGGTGCCACTTTACAGTGATATCACCTTTTCAGAGTACTTGTGATCTTCATCACAAGTTTGGTGACTTTTCTTTTCTTTTGACTAACTCTTTTTATTTGTTTCTTTGTCTTTGTTCATATTTTAGTATACATTTTATTTAGTTTTTAGTTTACCTTAATTTTTTCTAAGAATTGTTTTTCTTTTGTTTTCTTTTGTTTTCTCTGTTTTTAATTCACAAATTGCTAGTTGTGCATGTCATATTGAATACGAGATAGCAGAGGAAGCCATGAACTTCATGAGTTATGTGGCTGAAGTTTCAAGAGGATGGGATGAACCAAATGCTAGAGATATGGGAAGAATGACGTCTCAACCTAATGCTAAGGGTGAGATGTATATTTTGAATGACGACATAGATATGAAGGCAAAGATTGCAGCTATGGCAAGGAGATTGGAAGAGCTAGAAATGAAAAAGATTCAAGAAGTGCAAGCCATCTCTCAGACACCATTGCAAGCTATGCCTTGTGCCATTTGTCTATCTTATGAGCACTTGGTGGAAAAGTGTC
This sequence comes from Vitis rotundifolia, assembly GCA_030254885.1. Taxonomy (NCBI): domain Eukaryota; kingdom Viridiplantae; phylum Streptophyta; class Magnoliopsida; order Vitales; family Vitaceae; genus Vitis; species Vitis rotundifolia. The sequence goes on from CM058158.1 coordinate 3,060,318, forward strand.
CTACCATTCCAATGGTGAGGGAGATGTTTGGTGATTGCAACACCTACAACTCCAATTGGAGGAGCCATCCAAATTTCTCTTGGGAACTACAGCCACCTCAGTACATACAACCTGCTCAAGCACCTCAGCAAGCCTCGAACCTTGAACAAGCTATAGTGAATCTTAGCAAGGTCGTGGGAGACTTTGTTGGAGCTCAGAAATCCATCAATGCTCAGCTCAGTCAAAGAATTGACAGAGTAGAGAGAACATTGAACAAAAAAATGGATAGAGTGCAACATGATCTATCTTAGAAGATAGATAATCTCCAATATTCAATCTCAAGGTTTTCCAACCTCAAAACAAAGCAAGAAAAAGGAAACTTTCCTTCTCAACCTTATCAAAATTCCACCTTCTTGTGCCCATAACATGTCAGGATCTACTTGACTAACATAACCCCCCCTAGTGCTACCATCTCCTCCAGTACCCTCATCGATGCCACCAACTTCTCTACTACCCCCACTAGTGCCACCATCCCGCCTACTACCCCCATTGTCACCATCATTGCTACTAGAATTTGAAGAAATTGTTCTAGGAGCCTTACCTTTACGACGGGAATCAACATCTTTTTCTTGTGTAGCATTACTTGTACGCCTACTAACTCTATGATTTGTGGCACCATCATCTTCATGAACTGTTTCTCTACCTTCTTCATTAGTGGGAAAACCTTTATCCAACCAATCCAAATTATTAGATGATAAAATAGGCTCCTCTCCTTCTCGTATCCAGTCATCTAATATATCATCATCATTAAAGATATGATTCAGATCAATTGGATTGTATAAATCTTCATTGTTTCGCTCTTGCATCAAATTTTTAACTCGAAGTCGCATATTGTAGTGCACATAAACTAACTTATGCAACTTTTTCATTGCCAAACGATTACGCAACTTTGTGTGAATCAATGACCATGTGCTCTAATTTCTTTCACAACCCGATGAAGAACAAGTTTGGCTTAAAATTTTAACAGCAATCTTTTGTAAATGTGGACCTTCGTCGCCATAGTTGTTCTACCATTCAGCTATAATAAAGAAAATGCATACTTATTAATCACTATGATATATTTAACAAAAAATGATGATAATTCCTTATTTGTAATAGACGTAAATGTATTGAGTACCTGGAAGAGATTGATTTATTTCTTTCTTTGTAAAGGCACTTCCAAATTCTTCTTGGCCGTCAACAAATAATTTCACTTACATCATTAACATTTTTTTTTTTGTTAATGCAGATTACATAAACAAAATGTATTATATAAAGGTCACAAACTATTATTATACCTCGTTAATAGCTTTTGCTTGTCTATCCAAATCTGGCTCTAATCTCTTGATAACCTCCTTTAATCCAATTTTAATTTTTAGATGGTTGGAAAAATGCTTTGAATATTGGAACATTGGATTTAAAAAATATGCTACCATAAGTTAAATAATGATTAGTTTATAATAATTTGTACTTGAAAAAAATAATAAAAAATATATTAAGAATTTTTTTATTACCTACAACATGCAAATATCTATGCAATTGACCTTCCCACCTTCTATTAATGACTTCCTAATACTTTTCCCATTGCTTGACCGATGCCTTGATAGCCAATTTAGCTCTATCCATTGCTTCATAAATGATTGATAGTGTGGGCTTTTTATCTTGATCAACCAATTTTAATACTTTGACAAGAGGTTCCATGATGGTTTGAATTTCTCCTGCTTTTTTCCAAAATCGATCAGTTAAGATAAGGTTGGATACCTGATCTCTTAGAATTTTTATGCTCCTATCTTTGTTGAATTTACGCCACTCATTTATTGTGCACATTATCTTCAAATCAGACTCATTACGTATAAGACTCTCAAGTGAGATAAATTTAGTGGCAAAACGAGTTATTCATAGCCTTAATAGATCTCTATCCTTGGTGAACACTTTCATCAAATTCACTACTTTCAAGCTATTATAAATAAATCTTGTGATCATCTTAGCTTGATCTAATGTCTCCTTAATCTGCTTCATGCTTTCAATATCTTCAAGCATTAAATCAATACAGTGGGTTGTACAAGGAGACTAAAACAAATGCTTCCACTTCTCCATCAACAACATACCGGCTGCTTTAAAACTTGCCTCATTATCAGTGACTACTTGAACAACATTTTCCTCCCCAACCTCCTCTACAACTTTATCCATAAGAGAAAAGATGTAGTCTGCTGTCTTAGGTATGTTGGTAGTGTCAACTAAAGAATGGTTTGTCATACTTCTATCATAATAAATCATGAAATTGATGATAGGCTTTCTAGTCTTAGAACTCCAACCATCACACATGATTGTGCACCCATATATAAGCCATTTAGCCTTCAATGTTGTTATACCCACCTCAAGCTCTTGCACTTCCTTTTCCAAATATGTATTTCCAATTTGGTATACAGTGGGACCTTTGATGCCTAGACCTACTTCTATTATGGTATCAATCATTGATTGATAGTAAGGCCCACACTGTCAGTTGCATTAAAGGGTATTGCATTAAAAAGAAAGAATTTAGAAATAGCTTTACCCACTTTCTTCATGCCTTCAATAGAAAACAAACTTTTTATTGATTTCTACTTTGATGGGAACATGTAGGGATCAATTCCTTTTGGAGGTATGCTAGCTTCTCTTACATTGAAGCTACGTGTTAGTTGGCGCTTAATCCTAGCATTAGAAGGTTGTGAGGAACTACCACCCTTCTGATGCTCTTGTCTATCTTCTTCAAAAATTCGATGACTTTCTTTCATTGCTTGTTTCATTTGTCTTCTTTCAAAATCAGCCATAGCAACTTCTTCAATTTCATCATCAGAATCACCCTAATCAATTTCATAGAAATTTTCTTTATTTAAGGAACTCAAAAGTCGTTCCTTTTTTTTCTTTAACTGTGCCTTTTCTTTTGAAGTATTAGACATATGTTGTCTAACACTATGTGACACTTCTACCAGTACACTTGGACATCCTTCCATTTGTCCGGATATATGTGCGATGTGTTACTTTAATCTTGTTATACCACAATGTATAACTTTCTTACAATATTTACACTTTGTGGTTCTTCTACTACCACCAACAGATTCTGCATGCTCCCAACTAATATCATGTTTTGAAGCCATTTTGAAATTTTAACCTAACAATGTATAAAAAGAAAACAACTTACTTTTCAAATTAAATATATATAAACACATTTATATAAGAATTATAATATTCAATTTTCCACTTACTTATATGTTTCATATTGTTACCATATAAAAATAAATTCTACTAAAAAAACAATAGACATGATCTCAACTAAGTTCATCATCTTTTGTTTTCCACTTATTTATATATATTTTTAATTAAAATAAATAATAGTTAAATAAATGAATATTTTTATAAAAAAATTCTTTTAAAAAAGTTTGTTTTGATAATTGTTGATTTCCTATTGTAATTTAATTATAGAATATTATAAAATAAAAAATCTACATGATATAATGAAGTAAAATTGATTCAAATATAAATATAATTTACCATGTAAATGCTTACCCTTTGTTCTGTATTATTAAATCATTTATGATTATTTGAAAAAAAAATTGTTTTAAATAATTATTAATTTTCTAATGTAATTTAATTTTACAATATTATAAGATAAAAACATAAATTAAAAATACAATATCTATACCATATAAAGTTTAATATATAAATGCATTTTATATTTCTATACCATACAAAAAGAATTTAGTGAACCAATTTAATATTATAAGATAAAAAAAATCACATAATTTAATAAATTAAAAATATAATCTCTATATAAAATAAAAACATTACATATAAATATATTTAATATCATCATAATATTATCATTATGAATTCTCCAATTTCATATAAACATTATTTTCCAATTCTTCAATTTCATAACATTACATCTAAACATTACTTTACATTGCATACATGAATTTCCTAGTTTTACCAATTTAAATACATGTAAATCAATTTAATATTATAAAATAAAAAATTACACAATTTAATAAATTAAAAATATAATCTCAACATAATAAAGTAAATCAAATTTTAAATATATTTTTAATTGATTCAAATTATGTAATTTTTTTAATCTAATCTCAAATTAGCTAGCAAAATATTATTTACCAATTTATATAATTAGATTTAGTAAATTAAAAATATAATCTGGTGTGACTATGGCAGTGTGGGTGTGTTGATTTAAATAAGGTAAATCAAACTTTACCTTAAAAATATAATCTTGACTATGGTAGTGTAGGGGTGTTTTGATTTAAATAAAATAAATCAAACTTTACCTTAAAAATATAATCTTGACTATGGCAGTATAAGGGTCTTTTAATTTAAATAAAGTAAATCAAACTTTACCTTAAAAATATAATATTGACTATGGCAGTGTAAGGGTGTTTTGATTTAATTAAGGTAAATCAAACTTTACCTTTATTATTTGCTGGCTTATCTTCCCCAAGAACCCTTGTTCGCTATCTTCCCCAACACACCATGATGACCACGATATGTAACCTCTCAGACTACTCGGACCTTCCCAGTACCACCACACAACCACAATCGGAGGGAGGAAGGTTACCTTGTCAGTGTCCAGCCACCGTTGCGACACCGACATTGCACCAAAGATGAAAAATCTACACTCCGACAATGGTGGATTTAGGGTCAAGTAAGTGATTCTTCAACCGTGTCATTTTTTAAAGGCTTTTGAAAGGGTCATGGATTTGTTTCAAAATTTCATAGGTTTGTTTTTTTCAAACTTGTTCATGAATCACAGATTCACGGATATTTTCTTTTGTAGAGGAATCTCTTATTTCTCTGAACATTTTGATTCTTGTTGTGATGAGTTTCTTTTGTAAAGAATCCGTTGATTGGTTTTTTTTTTTTTTTGTTTTTTTTTTAGTCGACCAAGTTAACTCAAAATATTAGTCGAGTCATCCGAGTCCAACCGATTCAAGGCCGAGTCTAGGTATAAATTGTATCTGGTGTCGAACTCGTCACGACTGGCGTCGAGGCAGATACGACTCGGCCGAGTCATATCGGACTCGACTAATTTTTTGATCTTTTCATTGTGTTGCATACTAGAACTGCATGGTTCAAACCTTCCTGATGTAAGCAATCTAGAAACCATTTTTAAAATCCAAATGAGTTGTTGTCATCCTCGGCATTGGTGATTATACTTGAAAGAAAAATCTACACTCCAACAATGGTGGATCTAGGGTCAAGTAAGTGATTCTTCAACCGTGTCTCTTTTTAAAGGCTTTTGAAAGGATCATGGGTTTGTTTCAAATTTTCATGGATTTTTTTTTTTCAAGCTTGTGAATCACAGATTCACATATATTTTCTTTTGTAAAGGAATCTCTAATTTCTCTGAAAATTTTGATTCTTGTTGTGATGGGTTTCTTTTGCAGAGAATCTGTTGATTGATTTTTTTATTTATTAAGTTGACCAAGTTAACTCGGAATATCAGTTGAGTCATCAGAGTCCAACCGATTCAAGGCTGAGTCTAGGTATAAATTGTATCTGGTATCGGACTCGTCACAGCCGGCGTCGAGGCGGATACAACTCGACCAAGTCGTACTAGACTTAGCCACTTTTTTGAACCCTACATTGTGTTGCATACTAGAACTGCATAGTTTAAACCCTCTTGATGTAGACAATCTAGAAACCATTTTTAAAATCCAAATGAGTTGCTACCATCCTCGACGTTGGTGATTATACTTGAAACAACAGTCCAAGAAGAGTGACAACATGTCATTTTCACAGGTGAATGTGGCGGCAGAAAGTCAGTATTCTACTTGGTATATGATTGAAAATCCATCATAATAATCAAGTGTGGCAGCCCAAATACAAATGAAAAAAAGACTCCAATGCATTAGACTAAACCCCACCAGAAAAAAAACTAATGAAAACGAAGACTTTCCTACGATTTTTAAGGCGATAAAAAAGAGGAATTATCAGTTTCTTTGTCTGTATATCCCGCATTGTGGCGCTGACAAACATCAACATCAAGATTTCATATAGTTTTAACATATTTAAAGAAATCCTAGATGATTCGTTTTTGGGTGAAAAGCTTACAGCCGTGAACTTGAGCCCTTGTGTAGGGTGGAACATAAAATATGCCTCCGAGAGGCGATTTTAATCGGGGCAAATTTAAAAAATATAACTTTAAAATTTTAAATATTGATAAATCAATGGTTTGTAATGCCTAAAACTCAATTTCAGGGATAAAAGCACAATTTATTTTTTTAAAAAAAATAGAAGATGGTAGAAAAGTTTTTTCATATTTAAGAGTTTTAGGTATAAAATAGATTTCATGACTTTTCTATAAAGCAATCCTTTTTAACATAGATTAGAGAGATCAAAGAATGTAGAGTTGAAAATTTGAAACCTTAGAGTTTGAAGATCTATTTTTATAGATACAAAATGAGCCGTTTTTTAGTCATTTCCACTTTAAGTCTCTGAACTTGAGGTTTGAAATGGCTGTCCTCTCCATAGATTACCTTAAAGTGGGGGGTTTTGGGGAATAATAAAATGGCATAAAAGCCAATTTTCAACTCTAATGCAAGAGTTTATTTGGTTTCGCAAGAGGTGTCTATTTGTTTGGTACATCTAGTGATTGTAACATCTTATACCAGATAGGGAAAAAAGTTCTTAAAAAACCATAATAAATAATAATAATAGGGAGAAAAGAATAAAAGAATGAAAACAAAATACATAATGATTTATTTAGTTCGATCTCAAGCCTACATTGATGAGCAAAGATGAAGAAGAACTTCCATTATTATTGAAGGAGATTATAACCTTAGAGTTCTCAAATCCCAAAGTCCCAATTTATACCCAAAAAGAGACTCACTATTTTGGTCAAAATCTCTTGCCATATTTTTTTTCCTAATTACAAAGAAAGATTCCACATGGGAAACTAAGTGTATAATTGTCAAAGACATCTTTTCTTAAAAAAGATCTCATAATAGGATATTTCGTTTATAATAATAGGAAACCCAGCTTCTATTAGGAAACTATCAATAACTTTTCAATTGACTCAAAAAGAGAATTTGAAACACTTTCCAACAATCTCCACCTTGGCTTAAATTGCCAAGATTCTAACAAACTCAAAAGTCTTCCATGTTACTTCACTTCCACACCCTAAAAGGGCCTTTAGATATTACTAACACTAATTAAGTCCAAGTAATGTTGAACTTAACTATAAAAACATACTTAAAGGGTGTTTGGTTTTTTAGTTTTTTGCTTAAAACAATTTGCTTTAAGACTTTAAGTTGTTTGTTTTTCAACTTTTTAATTGTTTATTATAAATTTTTTGCTAAATAGAAAAAACCAAAATATTTGATTTTTTTTTTAAATAGAAAAAGTAACATGTTGATTTTTCTTTACTTTTTAATGCTTAGTAGAAATCATTTGATTTTTAGTCAAATGTATGACACCTTGTCAATCACAATACACAACAATCAACTCCTATTGTAAGATTAAATTGTCAACCAAACCCTTAAGTCAAATAGCTTCTTTCACTGCTTCTATGGTCACCATGTATTATGTTTTTGTGATCATCATGTATTCTACTTTAATGGTTGACAAGGCAACTATAGATTGCAAAGTTGCTTTTCAACTAATAACACTACCACATAAAATGAATACATATCCTGTCAGAGATCTTCTTCTATCCAAATCTCCAACATAATCAAAAGTAACATAACCAACAATTTTTTTAGAGATGTCACTATTTTTATCATATACTAAGCCAACATATGATGTTCCTCTCAAGTATCCAAGTATCCATTTCACTGCTTGCCAGTGGATCTTTCCAAGGTGATCCATATATCTACTCACCACACTAATCGTATGTGAAATGTTTGGCCTAGTGCAAATCATGACATACATAATGCTCCCAACTGCATTATCATAAGGAGTCATGTGACATGTGCTCCTCTTCTTCAGTCTATGGTAATAAAACACTTGAAAGTTTGAAGTAAGCTGCTAATGGAGTACTCATTAATTTTAACCCTTGCATTCTAAAACATTCCAACACTTTCTTAATGTACTTTTTTTGTGATAAATATAATTTCCTCGCTTTTCAGTTTTTATGAATCTCCATACACAATATTTTATTTGTTGCTCCAAGGTCTTTCATTTCAAACTCTCCATGAAGTTAAGTTTTCAACCTGTTATCTTAGAGATATTCTTGCATGCAATTAAGAAGTCATCAACATATAACAATAAATAAATGAAAGAACCATCAAACAATTCCTTGTAATAAACACAATTATCATACTCACTCCTATGATAGCCATTACAAATCATAAAAGTGTCAAACCTTTTATACCACTGCCTAAGAGATTGCTTCAAACCATAAAGAGATTTCTTCAACAAATAAACATGGTCTTCCTTTCCTGAAATAACGAATCCCTTAGGTTGATGCATATAAATCTGTTCTTCCAACTCACCAAGTAGAAAAGCAATCTTGACATCAAGTTGTTTTAACTCTAAATCAAATAAAGCAACCATAGCAAGTAACACCCTAATTGAGTTATGCTTCACAATTAGAGAAAACACTTCATTAAATCTACACTTTTATTTTGTGTGTAACCCTTTGCCACCAAGCGTGCTTTGAACCTAGCATCTTTTACTCCTATAATTCCTTTATTTCATTTGAATACCCATTTGCAACCAACAATCTTTGATTTTTAAACTTCTCAACTAGTTGCCAAATATGGTTCTTTTGAAAAGATTCAATCTCCTCATTCATAGCAACAATCCATTGTGTAGACTCTTTACTAGTGATGGCTTTATGATAAGTATGGGTATTCCTTTTCAATGCTCTCTGTCACACTAAGTGCATAAGCAACCAAATCTGCATAACCATACCTTTGTGGTGGTTTAATCTACCTTCTCGTTCTATCTTTGGCCAAACAATATTGTTGCTCTTGTGATGCATTTTCTTTATCATCAAGATGTTGCACTTCTCCCTCCTTTGGCTTTATTGAAATCATTTTTTCTATAGTTTCTGAAGCTTTAGGCACAAACTACACATTTTCTCTCACATTAGGGTCATTTCCATACATGAAGTTTCTCCTTCATAGGACTTAAGATTGTTAACTCATTAAAAGTCACATTCCTACTAATAAAATTTTTTGAGAATTTTGAATTTGGGCACCATAATCTATACCCTTTCACTCTATTTGCATATCCTAAGAATATGCACTTCTTTGCCCTAGATTCCAACTTACCTTCATTCACATGAGTATAAACAAGACAACAAAAAAAATCTTAAATTAACATAATTAGAAGGGGAACCAAATCATACTTTTTCAGGAGTCCTACAATTAATAAGAATTGAAGGAGATCTATTCGCAAGATAATAAGCTGAATTTACCACTCCAACCCAAAATTCCTTTAACAACTTTGTATTTGAAACCATACACCGTACTTTCTCTAAAATAGTTCTATTTATTCGTTCTGCGACACCATTTTGCTATGGAGTATGCCTAACTATGTGATATCTCACAATACCTTCATTATTGCAAAACTTATTGAACTTTTTCCCACAGAATTCCATGTTATTGCTAGTTCTCAAGCTCTTGTCTTTTTTCCAATCTGCCTCTTGATTATATCTTTCCATTGCTTGAACTTCCCAAAAACATCATTCTTATGTTTCTAGATATATACCTAAACCTTTTTAAAGTAATCATTAATAAAGGTTAACATATATTTTCCACCACCATGTGATACAACTTGAGAAGGGCCTCAAAGATCCAAATGGATACAATCCAAAGTACCTTTAGTTCTATGGGTACCTACACTAAATTTCACTCTACGTTGTTACCTAAACACACAATGCTCATAAAAAGCTAATTCTCCCAATTTTTTAACCATCAAGCCTACATCTATGGACGATTTATGTGGTTTGACCTCAAGCCTACATCTATGGGCGAAAACAAAGAAGAACTTCCATTATTATTGAAAGAGATTACAACCTTGGAGCTCTCAAATCTCAAAGCCCCAATTTATAGCCAAAAAGAAACTCACTATTTTGGTCAAAATCTTTTTTTTTTTTTCCTAATTACAAAGGAAGGTTCCATATAGGAAACTAAGTGTATGATTGTCAAAGATGCCTTTTCCTAAAAGAAGATCTCATAATAAGATATTTCCTTTATAATAATAGGAAACCTACTTACAAGAATATCCTCTGTTAGGAAACTATCAATAACTTTCCAAATGACTCAAAAATAGAATTTGAGACACTTTCCAACATATATGTATAAACTTTTAACTATGTAGACTTTTTAAAATGTCACAAGGACCCTTGGACCCAAAGTGGATAACATTTGTACAAGTGGGAGAAGGCCATTACATGTTTAGAATCTATTAGGATGAATAATTTGGAAGAATTAAAATCATCTTCCTTTCAAAAAATTAAGTGTTGGCAAGGTTTTCAAAAATAAATTTTAAAATATAGAAAATCACTTGAAATGATGATTCTTTTGTTAGCACTTACTAGATGCTTCCTGCAATAATCACTTTATTATTATTATTATTATTGTTGTTGTTGTTGTTGTTGTTATTATTGTTATTATTATAATATAAAAATTGTTAGAAACATTATACAAAATATATTTTTATTCATATCTAACACTAACAAATATATTTTTGAAAAACATTTTTCAATAAAAGTGTTACTATAACAACAACATTACATGCTATTTAAACAAGACAACAAATACAAATCATTCATCCAAAATCATTAACCAGTTTTCTATTTTTACCATGAGTAAACAATCAAAAAATTATTCCTCTCATGTATAAATGTTTGAACTTACCTCTTTCGTGTGTCTTTTTCTCTACAACAATCTTGGCTACAAAATTTGGTTAAGCTACAAGAAGATCTGTTAAGGAAAAATGATGAGGTTGATGAAATTCACGTAACCTTTGCTTTTCTTTTTTTCTGGCTTTTCATGTTCTATATACCACCATTTAACATAAAAGTATTTTATAGAAATTCACAAAAAAAAATCCCTCTTTGATTCTTAAGTGGCTAATAATAATTTTATACACAATCCAATGATACAACTTATCTTCTTATCTATCACAACTCCATTAGTTGCTATCAATGGTAAAATCAAAATAAAATATTAAAAATACAATTAAAATAAAAAATTAATAATTAATAATGTAAAAATAAAATATTCTCGATAAAAAAACATCTAGGAAAAAATGATAAATGTATATTAATGAATATATATATATATATATATATATATATAGTGCAGTTGACAGCCAAAACTCTTATGGGTTCCAATGGTCCGTATTCTGAGCTCACATTCCTTAATAACATAGTTTATGAGGGTTGGATAGGTTTTTAGTTCACTTTTATATATAAGGGCATTTTGGTAATTATGTAAAATTGCAAAGGGATAAGTAAGTGGTATTTCTACACTGTGTTAATTGATTAATTAGGGTCATGTATAGTTAATTAATCAATTAGTAACCTTTTTGGGTTAGATTAAGTGACCTAAGCTAATGATGGGCTTAAGTCACTTAGGCCTAGTAGGAAACTTATAAATACCTTTTTAAGGGTTGGGGTTTCTATTTCTTGCCATTTTCTCCCTACAATCTAGAGAAAACCTTCATCTCCACCATTAAGATCTCCACCATCTCAGTGCCTAAATACAATGAAGAGTCATCAAGCAAAAGAGCATGATATTTACGAGATCCATTATGACTTTGGAGTTATCTACATCAATTGGAATCAATTCGTGAACATATGGATAAAAGGTATGTGACTTTATTTTCTAGATTTATGATTTCTGTGGTTTCAATATTGATTTTTAAATATTTGGTTCTCCGTTGCGCTAGATTTAGAGAGCCTAGAATAGATTTTCATACATCCTATAAGATCCAGGGCATGAGAATGGAGTGATCTAGGGTTTCCTACAATAATTATTAACTTCATAATAATTTATCCTATTAAATACTACAAAAATCCCTAACTTTTTAGTAATTCCTTCATGGATAAAATATTTATATGAAAAAACTTCCAAAAATGTTTATTTCGGGGGGGGGGGGGGGGCGGTGTTTAAAGCTTGGAGAACCACCTATCCTAAAACCAAGTGGATAGTTCTAAAAAAACCATTCTTATTAGAACAACTAATTTAAATAAATAATCTTGAAAAATCTTCTCATGAATTTAGCTAAGAATACCAAAATACTTTTCTTTATTTTTTAACTCTATTTTGGTAACCTTGTTAATTATAAATTATCTATCATGAATTTCCAAGATTAACTTATTCTTCATAATTGAAATCTTGTGCCAAAAGAAAAAAATATATATTTTATAATGATTTTGAAAAGGAAAAAAAATATATTCTTAAAGATCTCAAAGATTTGAGAAGATTTTATAAAAATAAATTTCTAATAATTAATTTTTAAAAAGAAGGAGAGCTCTTAATCCTTTTCCAACTCATCTTACCTAAAATAAAATCTTCTAACATATTCCAATTTTAAATAAGTTTTTCAATTTTAAAAAATATATGAAAATTTATTTCCAATTAAAAATACTAAAATATCTTGTTTTAGGATGCATATGCAATATATTAAAAGCATATAATAAAAATAAGTAAATAATTAAATAAATATTATCCTTAACCTTTAGGGATCCTATTGCATATTTGATAATTGATAATTCTTTATACTTTGTGTGTGTGTGTGTGTACTTATATACTGGATGGGGATGGGGGTGGGGGTGGGGGTGGGGGTGCATGTTTTATAGCTTGTTTGTTCATATGAGAATAAACAATTAAGGTTGAAGTACTCTAAGGTGGCTTCAACATGACTATTTTATCTTTATTAGAAAACAAAGTTTTGAGCAATTGAGTTATTTGGGCTGATATTAAATCAGTTGTCCAAAAGTTGTTGGTGATATATATATATATATATATATATGGACTTGATCATTTAATTGTTTGTTTGATCATATGAGAATAAACAACTACGGTTGAAGTTCCTATAAGGTGGGTTTTGAACAATTGGGCTATTTGGGCAATTGAATTGTTTTGCCAATATTAAATCAATTGTCCAAACATTGTTGGTGCTAACAATTGAGCTGTTTGGGCAATTCAGTTGCTTGGGCCAATATTAAATCAATTGTCAAAAAGTTTGTTTGGGCCAATATTAAATCAATTGTCCAAAAGTTGTTGGTGCTAACAATTGAGCTGTTTGGGCAATTGAGTTGTTTGGCCCAAAAATAAATCAATTGAGCAATTATTTATCAACTCAAGACTATCAAGGATACTCTTGATATTTGTTCTTCCCATGAACTATAGGTAAAACATTGTCAGATTAGTTTCTGTGCTAGGATATGTTACCAGTAGTTGATGAGCGGTTCTATCCTAAAATAATAAGACTTTCATTTATACTACTTTCTTGGTTGCTAAAATTTTTTAGTATAAACACCTTCACTCATTCGACTTAACCCAAAAAAGATATGTTGTCACAAATTTTATTTTATGAAAATATTATTTATTTTTCATTATAAAATTAAATTTTATGGTTAAAAATAAATTCCTTGATAACAACATATTCACTATAAATAATTTTCCATATAAAGAAAAAAAAAAAATTCTTCTACTACAAAATACTTTTTTTAAATCAGAAATTAATTTATAGCAAAACCCCCATATTTGTTGTAGTGTTAGAATAAAACTAAATCAAAATTTGAAAGTTTGTGTTTTATTTTTAATTAAAAATAAATCAATTAAAATTTTACCATTAAAAACAGTCTCATAGTTTCATAATTATAGGGGGTAATTTTATCTATATATGTCTATCAACTTTATAATATATTGGGTCAATTATCAATTTTTACTGGCACTAAAACACAATTGTCAAAAATGTGAGCAGCCAAAAAGGGTGATGGCCTAACTATGTTGAAAAGTTGGTAGTGCAGATGAGTAGTCCAAAATGCTGATTTGAAATTCATTTTTAATTGTATTGGACCGTCCTAGATGGGGACAAATGTGGGTAAATGTTCAATTATAATGATCACAATCCAGTAGACAAAATAAATGTCACGTCACCAGTCAATCTTGAAAGTTAAGAGATAAAATTTCCAGAGATATTTTACCACTCATTTCATCTCAAACCCTAAATTTATTTATTTAAGAAGTTGTGAAAATTAGTTAAACTATTTACAATCCCTCCAAGAATAATTCTAGTTAAAGGATATTTGGTCTTCAGCATTTTTTATGGGAACAACTTCTAATAAAAATGTTTTTAAGAAAATTTATGCAACAGTCCATTTTATAGTGATTTTAAAAATTATTTCTAATTTTTTTAATACTTAAAATTTTTTATTTTTGAAGTATTAAAAAGATATAAATACTTTTTAAAATCACAGTCAAATAAACTCTAAATTGTATTTGACAATGATTTTAGGAAGTATTTTTAATCTTTTTAACGCTTAAAATTTTTTATCTTTCAAGCACAAAAAATATTAGAAATACTTTCTAAAATTACTATAAAACGCACTATTATACTACGTTTGACAATAATTTTAGGAAGTGTTTTTAACAATTAAAAATTTTTATTTTTCAAGTACTAGAAAGATTAGAAACACATTCTAGGATCATAGTCCAACGTACTTTTAAAGTGTATTTAACAACGATTCATAAAAGCATTTCTAATATTTTTAACATTTGAAAATTTTTATTATTCTAGTGTTAAAAAAATTATAAACATTTTTTAAAATCTTTTGGATCTTTCTAACTTTTACACTATCCAAACCTTATCTCCAACTTAAAATAAAATTAAATAAAAAAGTTTGTGTTAAAATTTTAATTAAAAATAAATTCTACCATTAAAATTAAACAGTACATAGTTCCATAAGTATAGGGGTAATTTTGTTCATGTACGTCTTCATAGACTTCAAACCAATTTTCTACCATCAATTTCTAGAGATCCTAAGACACAACATGAAATAACAGATTGAGAAGTTTATGGTCAAAAAAAGACGATTGCCAACCCATTTTGAAATTGGTTTTCAATCTGACTAGATGTTCGAATTAACTTATGATCAGCCTTAGGATTTCAAGATATTTTGCTCATTATCCAAGGAATGATGGGGACTCGTGGGGTTGGCGAACGCAGTCGAGAAGAAAAAAATAGTGGTTAATTTGAAGTGTTTATAAAGTGACCAAAGATGGCGCTTGTGCTGAGAAACCAACAGCATCAACTTCACTGCTTTCTCCATGGAGTTTCCCTCTTCTTTCCTCTTTCCCTTTCTTCTCTTTCTATTTATCCTATTCAAAGTAAGTAAGAAATCCAAACCCCAAATCTCTATTCCAAAGCGGCCTCCAGGACCATGGAAGCTACCCCTGATTGGAAACTTGCACCAACTTGTTGGTTCACTTCCTCATTACTCACTGAGGGACTTGGCAAAGAAATATGGACCTCTCATGCACCTACAACTTGGCCAAGTCTCCATGCTTGTAGTCTCATCGCCAGAGATTGCCAAAGAGGTTATGAAAACCCATGATATCAACTTTGCCCAAAGGCCCCATCTTCTTGCTACCAGGATCGCAACTTATGATTCTACCGACGTCGCTTTTTCTCCATATGGTGATTATTGGAGGCAACTCCGGAAAATCTGTGTGATCGAACTTCTCAGTGCCAAGCGTGTTAAATCATTCCAGGTGATTAGGAAAGAGGAGATTTCAAAACTCATCAGAATCATCAACTCTAGTTCAAGATTTCCAATCAATCTGAGGGACAGAATTTCGGCTTTTACATATTCGGTAATCTCAAGAGCGGCACTGGGGAAAGAATGCAAAGACCATGACCCGTTGACAACGGCTTTGGGGGAAATCACAAGGCTGGCATCAGGTTTCTGTCTTGCCGATTTGTACCCTTCTGTTAAATGGATTCCCCTGGTCAGCGGAGTGAGGCAAAAACTTGAGAAGGTGCAGCAGAGGATTGATGGAATACTTCAGATTGTTGTCGATGAGCACAGAGAGAGAATGAAAACAACAACAGGCAAGCTAGAAGAAGAGAAAGACTTGGTTGATGTGCTTTTAAAGCTTCAACAGGATGGTGACCTTGAACTTCCCTTAACCGACGACAATATTAAAGCAGTCATCTTGGTTAGTACTCTTGCCTTGATGCCTTTTGATTTTATTTTGTTAAAATCACTGATCCATAGTTCATTCATTGTTTTTCAGGACATTTTCGGTGGGGGAGGGGATACAGTATTGACAGCAGTGGAGTGGGCAATGGCGGAAATGATGAAAAACCCTGAAGTCATGAAGAAGGCACAAGCTGAGGTAAGGCGGGTCTTTGACGGAAAAGGGGATGTGGATGAAACGGGCATTGATGAATTAAAATTCTTAAAGGCGGTAGTCAGTGAAACCTTGAGGCTACACCCTCCTTTCCCATTGTTGCTTCCAAGGGAATGTAGGGAGAAGTGTAAGATTAATGGATATGAGGTACCTGTGAAGACCAGAGTGGTCATTAATGCATGGGCAATTGGACGGCACACCGATTATTGGACTGAAGCTGAGAGATTTTACCCAGAGAGATTCCTTGATAGTTCAATTGATTACAAGGGTGCTGATTTTGGGTTTATTCCGTTTGGTAGTGGAAGGAGGATATGTCCAGGCATACTGTTTGGTATACCTGTGATTGAGCTGCCACTAGCCCAGTTGCTGTTCCATTTTGACTGGAAACTTCCCAATGGAATGAGGCCTGAGGATCTGGACATGACTGAGGTTCATGGGTTAGGAGTTAGAAAAAAACATAATCTGCACTTAATTCCAATTCCTTATAGTCCATTGACTGTTGGGTGAGACCACCCAGAAGAAGGATTCCTACTCCCCACTAAGTTTATATTAGAAATGCTCCAGAAGCCGCTGTGATGTAATGCAATAATGCTGCAGAGGTTGTTTCCTGCATCTTTCAACTTTTTCTAGAATATTTAATAATGTAAACTGTGTTCAATAAACAATAATAATTCAGAGGCTAAGTTTTCTATATCTATACGTAATGACATCTATTGGCAGTGTATTTTTGTCATAGGATTTATTGAGATCATATAAAATATGAATAGACAGCATTCATGAACATATTGACCCTACTAAAGGAGGCTTTCTTCTCCATCACTAGCTCATTGCCACGTGCACACAGAGATAGTGGGGGTTTCTACCAAAGTACATGATTTTTTTTTAAAAATGTTGTTGTCCCCAAAATATTTCTAAAACTAGGGCAAGTTATCCGAGGGGGATTCCACATAGACCTCATCTATTTAGATGAATTTAGTGTAAAATAAGAACTCATCTTTTCAATAGATGAGTCTAGTGTAAAATTCAAAACTCGTCAATTAAGAAGACGAGTTCAATGTAAAATTGAAACTCATCTTTTCAATAGACGAGTTCAATATAAAATTCAGAACCCGTTTATTGAAGAGACAAGTTTAATGTAAAATTGAAACTTGTCTTTTCAATAGATGAGTTCAATGTAAAATTTAGAACTTATTTGTTAAAAAATGAGTTTAGTGTAAAATTGGAACTCGTCTTTTCAATAGATGAGTTAAGTATAAAATTTAGAGCTCATTTGTTGAAAAGACAAGTTCACTGTAAAATTGGAATTTGTCTTTTCGATAGATGAGTTCATGTATGGCCTTTTATTAATGCATATCTCTATTAAGTAAATGAGATCTTTTATTCAAATCAACCAATGTTAGACTCAAATTGATAAATAAAATTTCATAAATGTACACTCTCAACCATTACACGTTAATATCTATTATCTATATATGAATTTTAAACCAATAACAAAACTTATCTTAAAAATTTTCCACTAATTATTACCAATAAACTAGATAGGATCCATCAAAATGTCATTACCAGTCAAATATCACATTTTGGTAAAAAGTTTAGTGTAACAATCTTAGATGGAATATTAAACTTCGATTTTCCCCCACCATAACTAACCATCATTTTGGTATCATCTTGAAGCAAATAACTAACCCTCTGGCCCTTTTATGGGATAATTGTCTTGCTTAGGAAGCTTAGTTGCATCACATTTAAGATGAAATAGGTAACAAACAGCCGCCCCAATTTAATTTGCATTCTTGCCATTTACCAAAGATTTTTCAATCCTTATGCGCAAAACCTATTAAAACCAAGTGGGAAATGTTCAATTGCTAAAATTCACTTCAGTACCCATCATTCATTACTAATCCCATCCCTATTCAAATCACTATAATTTGTATGTCAAATAGAAATCCTGTTTAATTTCAATGCATTAAAGAACATATGAGATCTAGGTTGATGTACAATTCCACTTTGCTTCATTTGAATAACCAGAACAATTTGAGACCATTAACTTTGCTTGCTTTGCAAACTCCACTGTCCGAGTATTAATTTAGTTACATTTTGCCATCATTTTGCAAGGTGATGCCTTATCACACCTCGCTCTACATCCAACTCAAAGTGGGCTCTAGAGAATTGAGTGCTTAAAAAGAATGGTTTAAAATCACATATTTCATAATCTTATGCCTATTGAAAATGAAATCAATTCCGAAAGTTAGGATGGTCGTATAGCCATTCAATTGAATTATATGATGATGATAATGAAGAAGAGTTCTAATTTCATTACCTTGCTTTGCAACTCCTCCACTTTCACATCAATATGGGTAAGTCTTGAACTTAACCCAAATACAATTTCTTCAAGGTGCAATGCATCCTTGACAAGCCCTCTTAGGAGAAATAGAAGTAGTTCATTGTAATCCTTTTTGAAGGTCATGTACTTTTTGAAGCTCTACAACAAATTCCAAATATTTTTAAACCAATTATTTGGGAAATGAACTACTAGCAGACTTGACAATTCTATGTAACAAGTTGCAATGGATTCTTGGAAAGGTAGAATTTCTCATGTTTAAACAAGTCAAATCATCTACATGCATTCCCCAAGTATGGCCATTATTCACGTCTCCTACTTAGAATCTATAAAAATCCCAAATTCATGACAAATCAATAAACCAAAAAATTCCACCATCCAAACCTCACTTTTAGAAGTTTCTCATGTTGACAAAACCTGAAACTAACCAACCAAATTGGCGATGGTTGTTTGGAACCAACATTGGTTTAGAATAGAGTAGAGTAGACTTGAGGAACAGCTTGTCTATCTGATATAAACAAGCTAAAAACAAGTCATATTTTGAAACCCAACAACTTTACAACACATGCTCCTACATTATGTTTTCCTAATTCATCACAACAATGAGAAATGAAAGCAATAGAAAATGATGCAACTTATGTTTGTAAGCAAATCTTTGATGTGCCCAAAAATCAATGCTAATTAGCTAGATTGAAAACCTAATTAGCATTGGTGAGATGCATGAGCCACACATAAGCCAAAACATTAATGAGTGTTGAGTAACAAAAAATAGACTGCAAACTTCTAAGGGATGAAACTCAAAATTCAGTACATTGTGCCCAAGGCATTTTCCAGAAGAATTGCCTAGAAGCAAAAAAACTTCCCAACACCTATAATAATTAAAGAGTCATTATTCAAATCAATAGACGTTGAACATGGTTAGAGTAAAAGAAAGAATAAAAGGTAGGAATTGAAGAAGTAGCTATACAGAGTTGAGCATAAGTTAATTGACTTGGGAATAAAATTAAATTTTATATTCTCAATTTCAACCTAGTACTCAATTTGATTTTAATTAGTTGAAAATTTTCCTTACATCACATCGAGAATAAAATTAAAATCCCTGAACACTTATGTATGATCTTCAACTTAACACTAAATGTCAAAAGCAAAATGTATTCACCAACATCCACACAAGAATAATCAGTGCTTATAGAATTCAAATTAAAAAGATGACAAAAATATTTTAAGATAAGTGCATGCATGCAAAATTTTTTGGGTTGAAGAAAGATGGATTAAGATACTAAACCAGGTTGTTTGCAGCATCTATAGCCTGATTGACTAAGGCAAGACCCTCATCAATAACACACTGCATCATAAAAATTCTCAAAAGTTTGCAAAAGTCAAAATGATCATATAGGATATGCTCTTTTTAAAGAATAAACCAACTGACTTGTATAAACATGCTAGAAACAGGTTCCAAGCCTTAAGGTATTTTATGGTAGAGCCTACATATCTTGGAGAAATCATCCACTTAATAAAAAAATAAATAGACAATTTATATATGATTTGTTTGAAAATTGCTAGAGCACAAATTTTTTTAAAAATCAACTAATGAGATTCTACAAAATACCTTGTCATCTCTGAGTAAGGCATGGTAGCTAAATTACTCATTTTCAAGTTGTTGGTTTGCATATACCATTAACTACTCAGTTTGCACTTTCTACATAAAAATAAGAAAAACAAATAGCATTAATGAAATTGAAAACAAATAGAAGCTTACTAAAACCTAAAATATCAAGTATTTAGAGCATCCATTGATCAGACTTACAAATTACTCAATGAGCTCCTTAAGACAAGTTTTAGTTCATTGGAAGCTAGGAATTCAATGTCATTATACATATAGCACGATCAAATTTGTTCTTATGCCTGGTCTAGATCTACTTGGAATTTATACAAAAAAAACATCTATATGAATTATCTTGAGATGCAGGTCAAACATACAAACATAAGCATATTAAGAGGGAATGAGGGAGGGAGTAGGGGAGTGGAGGTTTGGGGGCAAGGAGGGTGTGAAGGGGAGATCTAGAGAGAGAAAAAGAGCTTTAAAGACTTTCACAATGCAAAAGTACCTATTGGAGGTGCTTGTCTTCCAATCTCCTGATGTCTTCACTGATTTCTTCATCCTCCATCTGTGCTTTGTTAGGCTGAAAACAGAGGAAAATGATATTATAAAAACCATTATCAGGTCTTATACCAAAGTTGAAATGCATAATGTGAAACAAATCGTTCAAAGTATTACAATAAGAAAAAATATGATAAAGAAAAAAAAAAAAACATAGCTTCCAGCCAACCTTGTAAATAGTCCACTTCTTGTTAATAGTTAAACAAAATGAAACTTGATAAAACCTTATGCTATCCAAATCAAAAAAAAAAAAAAAAAAGACAAAAAACAAAAGGATAACATAAGACTATTATGTAACTACCCCTAACAATATACTATATCTTAATTACAATATAACCATCAATTGTTCAATGACAATCTCAAGTGTCCTTAAATATAAAAGAGTTTGTCATTCCAAAAAGAAAAGAGCAACACATGTAGAGGTAATGTGGAATTAAGTTCAAGTGTCACATGGAAGGGCTCTCCTCTTACGTCTTGGACATATCTAGTAAGTCACATTAGAAGCATCGACATTAGAGTTAATGTGGACATCTAAAGGAACATCACAAGCAGCTTGAACATCACAAGCAATTTGAACATCAAAAGAAATCAGATCAACAAAAGCAACCAAAACATCACAAACAACTAGAACATCACAAGCAGCCTAAATATTAGAAGCAATCGGATCATCAGAAGCAACCGGAACATCACAAGCAACCTGAACATTAAAAGCAATCATATCAAAAGCAATCAGATCATTAGAACCAATCGGAACAATTGAAGCAACTAGAACACTAGAAGCATTTGTAGCATCAAAAGCACTTGGAACATTAAAAATGACATTCGTATCCTCTACATCATTTATAGGGTTTGCTATGATATCATCAAGAGGAAAATCAATAACATGAGGAACTAATCAATCATGCTCTAGAGGTGTACTTCCTCGTCCTTGACCTTGGCCTCTGTAAGGTTGTACTAAAGGTGGAATAGATGAGGATGATATCATGATTGATGTTGACTATTGATGATATGGTTAAGGTGCTATAAAGCTGAACAAGTGTCTGCCCTGATGTACATGAATATTATTTTTTCATGATAAAGTTTGTTTTTTCAAATGGCATTTTCATTTTTAAAATGCAAGTTTCAATGATGAAAGGTTTAGACGTTCAAAGAATATGCTAGATTCATAACTTTTTTTAAGGTGAAGCTAATTTGTCACTTTTCATTATTAAGTTAACTAGTTTCTTTTGAGGCAATGAATTATTTTTAACAAAATATTGATTTAAATATTGATATATCGATACATTTATAGAATAATAATAACTTAAAGATATGGTAATTAATATAAATTATTTTAAATATATGTAATCCATTAACAAGAAAATGACTTCAAATTAAAATTATGAAAATTCTTATTAACAAGTTTGTATTCATTCATCTAAATGTTTACTAAAAGGATCTTAAATTGTTTTACATCCACTTATACTCAATTATCTGGGAAAAAAAAATTAGTTTTATTAAAACATTTTTGTAACATCTTTTAAATACAAAATTACTAAAATATTTAAATTTTGATATAAAATTGTATATCAAATATTTTTTATTTGCAAGGTCATTTTTTTTTTTTTTCTGAGAAACTGATGAGTTTAATTTGAGAGAGGACATGAGAGATAGGAGATAGAAGTTTTGAATTCTGCAATGCCTTTATTGACTTCATGCAGGTGCATTTATAGATGCACAGACAATAGAAACATCAATTGAAATACAAATAGTGGCCTAAGACTAGGGAAGTAGTAAAAGAGTAGGATTAGAATTAGACTAGATCTTTTATTGTGTACAAATTGAAATTCAAGCTAGGTGTTGAGGTGTTGCCCATGTAATTGTGATCTGCAAGTAAATAGGAGTTGGACCAAGGATTTCGTATCATTCCCTCCCCCTCAAAGCGTTCTTGTCCTCAAGGATGGAACTCCAGGTATGCTTTGGAAAATCACCATGCGTTCTCCGAAGTGGCATCTTCAATTGGTGCGCCCAACCACTTCATTAAAAATTCAGTGCGAGGTCTATACGTCCCTTTGTGAATCAGCACCGAGCCAGGATGGACTCCAATTGTGGCAATAGTGTGGATTCGTCCGAAACTAGCGGGAGTTGAGCGGATATGAGGGTGATTGACAACTTTAGTCTGGCCATCAGTTTGTGGGTGGTAGCTAGAGCTCATATTCAATTTAGTCCATTGCAACTGGAATGAGGTCTACCATAAGGTGCTTGTGAATACCTTGTCTCTGTCACTGATGATGGAGGTAGGAATGCCATGGAGTTGGACCACATTAGAGACAAATGCCTTTACAACTGTGACCACTGTGTAAGGATGCTTGAGAGGGATGAAGTGGGCATATTTTGATAGATGATCCACGACGACCATGATGACAGAATGACCATGGGAGTTGGGCAGCCCTTCAATGAAGTCCATTGAAATATTTGACCATATTTGAGTTGGAATCAGCAGGGGTTGGAGGAGACCTACTGGTTTCATACAGTCGGCCTTGTATTGCTGGCACACCTCGCAAGTTTGTAAAAACTCCTTCACCGTTCGCCGCATATTAGGCCACACAAAGCTCTTGCCAATTCAGTGTAGTGTGTTATGAAACCCAAAGTGACCAACTGTTAGGGAAGAGTGGTTGTCTTCCAATATCAACGGGAGCAAGGTGGATGAAGGGCTCAGATAAACCTTCTCATCATATAAACAAACCCTGTCACGCTGCACAAGTTTATGTGAAACACGCCTGTTCTCCAAGTTGATGTAAAAAGGGTCTTGGATGACCTCTCTCTGAAGTGTTGGCCACCATTCTGCACTTGGAACAGAAATTGAGATGGAATAGACTTCTCCCCTACAAGATAAGGAGTTTGTGGCTTGATTCTTTGACCCTTTCTTGTATTTGATTGTATAATCATACCCAAGGATTTTGGGCAGCCATCGTGTTTGTACAAGAGTGGTAATCCATTGCTCCAACAGATATTTAAGGCTCCGATGGTTAGTGCGAAGTGTGAATGGTTTACCCAGTAGGTACAGACACCACTTTTTGATTATCTTGACAATTGCCAACATTTCTTTCTCATAGGTGGATAGTGCCAAAGTTGATCCCTTTAAAGCTTCACTGAAATAAGCCACGGGTTGGTTGTACTGAGTGAGAACAGCCCCAATCCTAGTCCCTCTTGCATCACATTCGATCACAAACCATTGAGTGAAGTTTAGCATACGTAAGGTTGGTGGATTGGTCAACGCCTCTTTTAATTTGTGGAAGACGTCTTCTGCTTCACTGCTCTACTTGAATTTGTCCTTGGTTAGGAGTTTGGTTAAGGATGCTGCCATGCTACCAAAATGGCTTATGAATTTTCGATAATACCCTACTAAGCCCAAGAACCCACGTACTTCTCTGGCTGTAGTGGGTTTAGGCCAAGTAACTATTGCCTGTATTTTCTTGAGGTCAACGGATACTTTTTTTTTAGTAATAATATGGCCCAGATAGGTGACTTGTGTAACTCCAAATTGACATTTTGATTCTTTGACAAATAATAGGTTAATGGACAGTATATCAAAAAAAATATGTAGATGCGATAAATGATCCTTCTAAGACTTAGAGTATACCAGTCTGTCGCCGAAGAATACGATGATGAATTTCCGGAGATGAGAACAAAAGAGATCGTTCATGAGGCCTTGAAAAGTTGTTGGGGCATTGGTTAGCCCGAAGGGCATGACCACGAATTCATAGTGTCCTTCGTAGGTCCTGAAGGCAGTCTTCGAAATATCTTTTGCTTGCATTCGGAATTGGTGGTATCTTAATCTTAAATCTAATTTAGAGAAGAACTTAGCCCCATGGAGTTCATCTAGTAACTCGTTAATCACTGGAATTGGGTACTTGTCCTTAATGGTGATACTGTTCAAAGCCCTGTAGTCGACACAAAACCTCCAAGATCCATCTACCTTTTTTACCAACAACATCGGTGAGAAGAAAGGGCTAGTGCTTAGTCTAATTAGTTCCGAACGAAGGAGTTCAGCCACTATCCGCTTTATTAATGCCTTCTGGCAGTAAGGATATCGGTATGGTCTCACACTAACTAGTTCAGTGTTGGGCTACAGTGGAATCCGATGATCGTGTGGGCGCTTGGGAGGCAGGTTGTTTAGGTTCTCGAAAACCCGAGCATATTGGTTCAGCAGCTCTTCAATTTTTGGCGATCGCCGATGTGAAAGGGATTGGTTATGGGTAGGAATAATTTGAAAAGAAAATCTTGTGCCCCGTAGATTTGTACATTCCCTGTCATCTAAAGCCTCAATGTTAGAAATTCCAGTAGTGCGTCTTACCCCATGAAGAGTGTGTCTGGCACCTCCCAATTTGAATGACATAGTGAGAGCCTTATAGTTTGATTAAATTGGACCTAGACTCTCCAACCATTGGACCCCCAAGACCACCTAACAAGCTGCCACTGGTAGGATGTAGTAGTCTGTAGTGACAGGAATTCCTTGGATGGTGAGCGTAAGTCTTGGACATTACCCCATGCACTTGATCTGTTCTTGATTCGCCAAGATCACCTGGAGTTTCTTCTCCCTTACGACTAGGAATCTGAATCTGGAGACAACCGTTTGATCAATGAAATTATGAGTGTTGCCATTGTCGATCAAGACAATTAGGTCTTTGTTCTTCAATCATCCTAGAACACGAAGGGTTTGCGGCTGTTCACTCTTGGTAATGGCATGGAATGATATCTCGGGTAAGGTGTTAATCTCTTTTGTTCCTTGCTAGATGTCGTCTAGAGTTTCTTCCTCCTCGAGTGGTGTATCTGCGATCATGAAAAGCTAGGGTCGTTCGCATCAGTGTCCCTAAAAGTATTTCTAGTCGCAATAGTAACATAATCCCTTCTCCCTTCGCTCACGAGCCTCTTGACTGGTGATTCGGCGAACCGGCACCGAGGAAGGATTTGAACTATTGTTAGACCGTTGGTTTGGATAGGGTCCAAGAATTCCCACGGAAGGGTTGGGTCATTTTTACAGCGTCGTCGTTATTGGGATGCGGCTAGGAGTTGTTGTTTCTTTTGAAGGAGATTGCGCTCTTCAATCAGTCTTGCCACTCCAATGGCGCCTACAAGCATGCATGGTTGCTTAATCTTGACGTCTAGGCGAATGTCATCACGTAGCCCTACAATAAAGCAACCAATGAGAAATGGCTCATGTAATCCGTCGACCTGATGGGAGAGTCTCTCAAATGCCTCCTGGTATGCAGCCACTGTAGTTGTCTACTTTAGGTGGGACAATGCTTCAGAAAGGTCTTCATATTTGGTAGCACCGAACCTGAGGAGGATGGCCTTAGTGAAATCATTCCAAGAAATGGGTCCTCGAAACTTCGTCAACCAACAGTGCCACTAGAGCGCGATGCCTTCAAGATGAAAGGAGCCAAACTGAACATGGGTTTCGGCTGTAATGTTCTGAAACTCAAAATATTGTTCAACCCTGTAGATCCAGCTAACTAGGTCTTCCCCATTGAATCTGGGAAAATTCAGCTTGAGGTGTTGTTGGAGATATGGGTTAGTATTGGTGGTTGCGATAGTAGTGTGCAAGATTTCTAGTTAGGGGTAATTGGCACTACGAGTTACTCACAAAGCTTGGAGCTCTATTAAAAATTGCCTGCTTAGTAGCATGGTTTTCCCTCGTGTGCCCTTGAATAAACCTAGCTCTGATACCAAATGATAAGTTTAATTTGAGAGAGGACAGGAGAGATAGGAGATAGAAGTTTTGAATTCTACAATGCCTTTATTCACTTCATGCAGGTGCATTTATAGATGCACAGAAAACTGAAACATCAACTGAAACACAAATAGTGGCCTAAGACTAGGGAAGTAGCAAAAGAATAGGATTAAAATTAGACTATATCTTTTATTGTGTGCAAATCGAAATCCAAGCCAAGTGTTGAGATGTTGCCCACGTAACTATGATCTGCAAGTAAATAGGAGTTGGACCAAGGATTTCGTATCAGAAACTTGTATTTATAATTTTTCTTATCATACTAATTTTTTATTTATAAACTACTTATAGAAAAGTTTCCTTGCTTCTTGAACTTTATATAGATGTAAAATACATTGGAATCTAAAACTATATCAATTAGTTAAAAATAGTTTCACACTTGACATTATATCATATGGTTATTATAATACATTATCTTTGTGTCTCTTTTAATGAATATATACTATAAAATAAAAAATAAAAATATAATTAAAACTAGAAACACAAAGTTAAAAAACCTATCTTATAGTTTTATAAAATAAGAAGACCTTAACAATGGAAGAAAATTGACAAAACTATTAACATTACAAAGAGTTAAACTAAAAATCAGATGATAAAAATGCATTAAGGTGGTGTTTGTTTTTTTTGGCTGAATAAAAAATGTCAAAGTATTTAGCCTTTTTTATTAAGGTAAAAGTAATTATTGATATAAACTAACATGACTAAACTTAACTTATTGATAACAAATTCACTTTACTTATATTGGTTGATATCAACACAACTTTTTCTATTCAACCAAAAAACAAACACGAGTCCTAAGCCTTCAAAATTATTTAAAGAATTAAAATTAAGACAATGAATTAATGAAAAATAAAATAAACAAGGAAATGTTAAACCTAAAATTTAATTTAAAAAGAAAAATAAACTAATGAATTCATGATGGATTAAAAGAAAATTAAGTGAAGATAATAGATTTTAAAAAATATTAAGTGGAGATATATATGCGAAGGGAAGAAAGATAAGTACACCAAAGCCATACATTTTTAGTTAAGACTAAAATTTAATACAATTTTATTATTTAACTTTACTTTTAAATTTTAGTTTTTAAAAGAGCAAATAGTTATCATCAGGATTTCATCTTTAGTTATATTCAATATTAGCTATTTACAAAAATGAAAATATCAGTAATTATGAGTATATCGGTACTTCGATTTTATGGATATATCGAATATATCCAAAATATATCGATGGATATTTTGACACAAAATATCAGTAATATAAAAATTAATAAATTTTTTGAAAATATGATAAAATAAACTCTAAAAAAAATTACATAAGTAAAAATAGACATTTTAAAATTATTTTTTAAAAAATATAAATTTTATAAGTGTCTATTTATTATTAAGTTGCACACTATTATTTTACAACAATAATATGATAATATGTTTAATTTTAAAATGTATTTAATATTAAAATTATAATTCATTTTAATTTAAATGTATTCAATGATATCAAATAAATAATAAAATAAGTATAATTTTTTTAATATTTGGTAAATATATAGAATATAGAAAAAAGACAAAAAAAAAAAAGATTATGTTTTTATGCTTTTGGTAATAAATTAAATCAAATGTAAAAATAAAATAATTAAAATTTATTTATTTAATAAAATAATCTTTAGTATTCGTGTATATACATTTTGGTGCATATTTTTTTTATCAAGGAGCAACTTGCTCCTGTGGTTGCTGCAACTTCCACCCAAGCCTTTTCTCCTGTCTCCCGTTCAAATCCAATCGGGCCATTTCGTCCTTTGCCTATTTACCCTTTTGAAAAAAAGAGAAATTGAAAACAACTCTTCCAAGAAACCAACAGCATTATCTTCTCCATTGCTACCTTCTTTTTATCCTCATGGAGTTCTCCTCCTCTTCTCTCCTCTTTCCCTTTCTTCTCTTTTTATTCATGCTATTCAGAATAGGTAAGAGGTCCAAACCCAACATCTTGACTCCAAAGCTGCCCCCAGGATCATGGAAACTACCTCTAATTGGAAACCTGCACCAGCTTGTTGGTTCACTTCCTCATCACTCACTGAAGGACTTGGCAGAGAAATATGGGCCTCTCATGCACCTACAGCTTGGCCAAGTCTCCACGCTTGTAGTCTCATCGCCACAAATTGCCAAAGAGGTTATTATAACCCACGACCTCAATTTTGCCCAAAGGCCCCATCTTCTTGTTACCAGGATTGTAACTTATGATTCTACCGACATTGCTTTTGCCCCATATGGTGACTATTGGAGGCAACTCCGAAAAATTTGTGTGATCGAACTTCTAAGTGCCAAGCGGGTTAGATCATTCTAGTTGATTAGGAAAGAGGAGGTTTCAAATCTCATCAGATTCATTGACTCTTGCTCAAGATTTCCTATCGATCTTAGGGAGAAAATTTCCTCTTTTACATTTGCCGTGATCTCAAAAGCAGCACTTGGGAAAGAATTCAAAGAACAAGATTCTCTTAAATCGGTTTTGGAGGAAGGTACAAAGCTGGCATCAGGTTTCTGTCTTGCCGATGTGTACCCTTCTGTTAAATGGATTCACCTGATCAGTGGAATGAGGCATAAACTTGAGAAGCTGCATGACAGGATTGATGGAATACTTCAGATTATTGTTGATGAGCACAGAGAGAGAATGGAAAAAAGAACAGGCGAGCTAGAAGCAGAAGAAGACTTCATTGATGTGCTTTTAAAGCTTCAACAGGATGGAGACCTTGAACTTCCCTTAACTGACGACAATATTAAAGCAGTCATCTTGGTTAGTGCTCTTGCCTTAATGCCTTTTGATTTAATTTTGGTAAAATTTAACATTTGTTCTCCATAACAAACACAGCTTCATTGATTACCTTCAAAGTCCTGACCAAAAAAGACAAATAGTAATATTTCGTTTCTAAGGGGGGCAAAAGAAGGGGAAAAATCCTTTATTCATCTGGGCAACAACTTGGAAGCATCTCTGATCTTATAAAAACTAAAAACAGATCATATACTTCAAAACCAACCGAAAAAAGTAATTGATCCTCTATATCTAAAAGCTTAAGTAGTAGACTAATCACCAATTATTTCCCTCAAAGGAAAAATATTTGGTGGATATTTGCTCCACTTTCAGTGTCCATCTGATGCTGAAAAGTGCCATGGATCTAATTCATAGTTTATTTATTGTTTTCCAGGACATTTTCAGTGGAGGAGGGGCAACAGTATCGACAGCCGTGGAGTGGGCAATGTCGGAAATGCTGAAAAACCCGAGTCATGGAAAAGGCACAAGCTGAGGTAAGACGGGTCTTTGATGGAAAAGGGGATGTGGATGAAACGGGCATTGATGAATTAAAATTCTTAAAGGCGGTAGTCAGTGAAACCTTGAGGCTACACCCTCCTTTCCCATTGTTGCTTTCAAGGGAATGTAGGGAGAATGTAAGATTAGTGGATATGAGGTACCTGTGAAGACCAGAATGACCATTAATACATGGGCAATTGGGAGGGATCCTGATTACAAGGGTGCTGATTTTGGACTCATCCCATTTGGTGCTGGAAGAAGGATGTGCCCTGGCATATTGTTTGCTATACCCAGCATTGAGCTACCACTAGCCCATTTACTGTTCCATTTTGACTGGGAACTCCCCAACGGAATGAGGCATGAGGATCTAGACATGACCGAGGTTCATGGCTTATCAGCTAAAAGAAAACACAGTCTGCATTTAATTCCCATTCCTTATAATTCATAGCCTGTTGGGTGAGACCACCCAGAGGAAGGATTCCAATTACGCAGTTGCTATATTTGAAATTATATACAAGTTGCTGTGATGTACTATGAGCACCATCTATTGGTAATGCTCTAATGCAATAGAAGAAGTTTTCGATGTTAATTCCTGCATGTTTGAACTTTTTGCTCATATGATTTATTGAGGCCATATAAAAATATGAATAGATCAATAGACAGTATGTATGAGCATATTGATCCTACTTCTACTCCCATTACACCAAGTCGGATTAACCCTCAGAGCAAGCAAGTAGGGTAGGACATTTTGTAAATGGGACCGAGCTCTTCATTCTTAAGGAATATCCACGAAAACGACCCCCAAAGCATCTGCTGAACTATTGAACATCATGGCAAAGCTAGAAGATCATCACCCCAAAGTACTGGACAAATTCATATGACTCATCCGTCCTTTACTTTCAAAATTGGCGATAAGGTTGGACTTTAAGGTGCATGATAAGGATGAAGTCAAAGAGGGATCTTATCCCAAATACCTACCTAAATTGAATATTATAAGAGGAAGACATTTGTTGAGAAAAAATGGGAGAAAATTTCCTAGAAACACCATTGTAAACAATGGGAATTCCCTGTGAGAACACGTGACGATTCTGCGCAAGAAGGATATTCTTCTATGGACCTTGGTGGGTAAATTAAGCTCATCCAAGAACATAAGAATTTAAGCAAATGCTTTCCTTTTCTAAATACCTGAAGGAAAATTTACTAAATAGAAATCATCACAAGAATTATTATTATTATTATTATTGTCAATAAAATTGGAATCTCCTTTTTTTTAAAATAAATTCAGATTTTATATTTTAATAAATTGACATGTTTTTTTTTTTTTATTATTATTATGAAACTATAAAACCCTTTTTGTAAAAAAATAATTTTTTTTTTTAATAAAAAGTCAGGAAATCTTCTTTTAATAAAAATATAAAATTGTTCTTTTAAAATAAAAATAAAAATTATTTTTTAAATAAAACCGAGAAATCTTTTTTCTTAATACAATTGAAATTTTTTTGAAAACAAAATAAAGATAAACACTTTCTTTAAAAGGTTTTCTCGAATAAAATTAAATTAAAAAACAATCTTTTGGTAAATAAAAAAATAAAAAAAAGAACTAATAATTTTGTAAGGATAATTTTTCTTCAATAAAGTTTGGATTGAAATATTTTTTTAAATAAAATGTAAAAATTTTATTTTTTATTTTTTTAAATGAATTCATTTATTTTTATTAAATAAAACACAAAATCACTTTTTTTAAATAAAAACTGAAAAACCTTTTTTTTTTCCCAACTGAAGTCTTTTTGGAAAAATAAACGAGTAAAACAAAATTTAATGAAACCTGAACAACCCTTTTTTATATAAAAGGGTAAAAACCCTTTTTTTATATATAAAAGACAAAATTACAAGGCCTTTGGTGTAAAACAAAATTGTAAACCCCTTTTTAAATAAAATTGGTAAAATTATTTTTTTAATGAAATTGATAAAGTTCTTATTAAACAAAATAAAGATAAAACCTTTTTTTTTAAATTTTCTAATTCAAATAAAAATCACTTTTTGAAATTTTTTTTTTTTTAAAATGCATTAAAATATCTTTTGTAAATAATTGTAAAAAAAAAAAAAAAAAAAAACATTTTTCCTACTAAAAATTATTTTGGATTGGAATTCTTTTGTAAGTTAAAGTGTTAAAATCATTTTCTTGTGAATAAAAATCATTTTTGTACAAACAAATTGAATTGGAATTTTTTTTCTCTTTTATTTTCTAAATAAAAGTTTTAAAAATATTTTTTTAAATAAAAATTGCATTGGAAGAATACTTGTTTTTTATAAACAGGTAAAAATATTTTTATTAAATAATTTGTAAAAGTCACTTTTGTTAAATAAAAATTGAACTGGGATACTTTTTTAAGTAAAATTGTAAAAAATAAAATAAAAATAATAAAAATAATAAATAATTTTTTTTTTATAAAAATCAAGCAAAATTTTCTTTTTAAATAAAATTGTACAAATCTTTTTTGTTTTTTTAATAAAATCAAAATTCTATCTTTGAGCAAAATTTTAAAATTCTTTTTTTAAATAAAATCAAATTGGAAATTTTCATTTTAAATAAAATTTCATTCAAACTTTTCTTTTAGTGAAAATAAGTGAAATTCTTTTTAAAATACAATTGAATGAAAAATGCAAATCAAATCACTGTGTTGTACATAAATTGAAACTTTATTCAATAAAATAAAATGAAACTACTAATTTGAATTTTTTTATTGAAATAATTCTTTTTAAAATTCTTGAAAATGTGTTGTAATATTTGGAAATAATCAAATTATTTTTAATTAGTTTAATAAATTAATTTCTACAATTCTCTTATCATTTATTTTGTATATTCTTATCATTTGTTTGTATCACTATATTTTATTATATTTATTTACGTTTATTCTTTTTATATCCAGGATTAATTAATTGAATGTCATAATTATCCTATGGTACCTCTCAATAATCTAACTCATGAATCTAGACTTAATTTTCATATGCATTGTTTTTCTTTAAAAATGGTCATTTAGGGTTTTATTTTTTTATTTTGTTTTTTCTTTAAAAATAAACAAAAATAAATAGTAACTTCAATTTTTTCAAAATTCGATTTTTTATAATAAATAAAACCAATCTCACCATCGAGGAGGGATGCACATAAAAATGCAGTTCAACGCCTAACCTTGACTCTTATAGTCTCAACATTTATTCCATCCAACATCAACATGTATACGAGCAACCATAACATCTATGACCGATATGGGGAGACAACCAGGACATGCATGGGAGCAACCTTGACACATAATATGTATCAGCCTTGACATATTTGTCTTCCGGCAATGACATATGTTGAATAAACCATGAAATTTTATATATGTGAAGATTTCTTATAACCCTACCTTCACACTACAATGGATCCAAGGTTCTATAACGAGACATAACGCACACCATAACGAGTAGTAACTATGAAGAAAGACCTTTTTTTCTTTTAGTGATGATGGAAAAAAGAACCATGCAAGTTCTCAATCATCTCTTGTGCCACTTCAATCCTTCAATAATTTCGGCTAAATTTTCCTATAAATATCATAGAAAATATTTTTCTATGTTCCCACATTTTTTATATATTCTTTCATGCTAAAATTGTGATTATGACAATAATCTTTAATTTATTGCATGAAAAATATAACCAAAATTTACATATTTATCAATCTAGAATATTCGCTAATATTTTCTAAAATATTTTTTTAAAAAAATTAATGGTCAAAATTTTCTATAGTACATGGTTTCCAAAATTGCAAAATAACTAATTTTAATAATTAAAACACAAAAGATCAAAGAAAAAATGAAATTCCAGAAGGTCATGGCTAAATTTTCTACTGACACATGTGGCTTTGGCATAAACCTGAGACTTACACTCTCTTTATTGAGAATGAGCTTCGTGATTCTTTGATTTTTTTAAAAAAAATTTAAGGTAAACCTAAAATTAAAATAAATAAATAAATAAACACCATATTTATCTCATCTTTTTATGAAAAAAAATATTTTTAATACCATTATTTTGATTTATTTGGTTTTCTGTTAAATAAAGAAAACTTAATTTGCATCATATACAAACTACATGAAGGACAAATTCCAAAGGGCAATTTGGATGGGCCATCCAACTTGATGTTTTGATTAGGGCACACAATGTTTGAAAGGGTTAGGATCCAACTTAAGTTAGAAGAATATCATCCCGAAAATATTAGAGTTGATATAAGTTAAAGGTTTGGAAAATCCGTTGAAACCCAAACCCATATATTATTTATTTATTTATAATTATATTATATATTATTTTTTTGGAATATAAAAATTATAAAATTGATAAAAAATAAATAAATAACAAAAAAAAAGAACTTTTAACTTTTCTTGACATTTAACTTTTAATCTCTTATTTCAATTTTATAGACTTTAAAATAATTAATTTGTTTGACATAACTCATAAGAACATATGGAAACCTCATAAATAACCATAGGCTTGGCATGGGTTAGGAATTTCCAACTCGACCATTGGTTGGACTTGGCTCAAGTTGGACATATTGATAATGGGGCTTCACACAAGTTAACCTTTTAACTCATCCAACTTATCTAAGTTATACATCCCTACAAAAACCAACATTGGGATATATGGTAAATTGCAACATCAAATTACTTCCACCGATCATGTTCAAGCATTTAAATTTAAACAAATCAAAATACTTAAACATACCTAATAGGAAGTCAATAAGAAATAAGGCCCAAGAGTTCTCGTACTCCTGAAAATTGTGTCATAGTAGTGGAAGGCTACAAGAGCCAATCTTGTATTCCCATAACTTAAATGTCTCCAAAAAAAAAAGTAAAAATAAATAAATAATAAATAATAAATAATAAAGAATAATATCCTCTTGACAGAGAGAAAGCAACGTAGGTTAGTTACGGCTCAATTGGATAGAATGGCCTATTTATAGACTTTTATCCTATAGCCCTTTCATTAAAGGCGCCAAGAGGGATACCTAGTCTGATGGCTAATCAGATGGGCCTGTCCATTGGATATATATATGTATATGCAAGTCTTATGTCACTTCCTCCTTTCTTGTAAAGCAATTGGTTACATTGGAGTCCTGCACACACAAAATTTCATGATTAGAAGTAATTATTACTTGAAAGCAGAGAGATTATTCTACAACAAGTGCATGGTATAAAAAGATGGTATCATTAGGCACAGGGCAGAATGATGATTTTGGAAGAATATTAATGCAGAACTCTTATGAAAATTTAAGATGATCATTCAATAAAAGTGAGAAAAACAGATATCTTCATTAAATCCTATTGACAAATATATGGCAGATGGGTGTAGGGATTGAAGGAAAATGAATCACTAAAAGCAAAAGGATAGGAATATATATAGAAATATGAATATAAAACCATTACCTGAAGTGCTGCGTGTGTTCATGTTTGATGTTGGAGGTAATGTTGGATTATAAAGTTAAAATCAATTTTGTTATACTTCATTTAGGAAGTTGAAGTTCAAGTGACTATGAAAATATTTTGTGGTAAATGATAGGTTTACTCCCATGTATATTCAGCCAGCCTAAAAATCCAAACCCTAATTGTATGTCTAGTTACATTTCTTGGGTTTTTTTTTTTTTTTTCTTAAGAAAAAACTTTGTATAAAATGATTGGAAGCTTGTAAGACTTCTTAAATCTATACCAAGTACATATTATATTCCACCTATAATAATAAAATTGACTTGGGTCTCCAAAAACCAGGTAAGAGTGAGGAGGGCTGCTTTTCTCACATTTTTGTCCTTCCATATAAATTTTTCTGAGCCACCATCACATCATACCAGTTACACTTTTGACTTCAAAGAGCATTAGGTATTGCAGAAACTGATCAGTTCTTGGCCTTGATGTGACCACAGAATTCTCCTGGAGAAATGTTAGAACAACCCAAGAGTCTTGACGGACAAAAACCAGAACCCCAAGAAAAGAACAGAAAAGAAAAAGATGGAAAAATGTTACAACAAATCAACACGCAGACAGAAACCCCAGAAAATGGTCTAAAAAAAAGAGCTAGTCTTAATATGATTCTCACAAAGCAAAGAAACAAAGTTAGTACTGCACAAGAAGGCAAATAAGTAAAACTAAACACAAAAGACCAGAGACACCTTCTTCCATTAGCATAAGAACTTGAGAAGAAAAGGTTGGGAGATGGGAAATGGGAAATGGGAAATGCTTACCAGGTGAAGGGACTTCCCAAGAATATTTTGGACACCCAATTCCAAAAGGGCACACATAAAGAGTGTACCTTGTCCTTGCATGTGGACTGCCTCGAGAAATACCTTCATAAAATTCCTGTACGTCTGCAATTTCATGGTACAGGCTTTAAAAGAGAAAAAGTATACACAGGTTCTGCAGTTATTGATCCCATCTAATTTGGACTACGCTTTGTTTAGCACATGATGCATAAATAGAATAATTAGTCACAGCTTCTCATCTGATCTACTAATGATATTCATATGCATAGGCTGGGCTGTTAGGGTTTCTCAAATCAACAGTAGCCACTTCTTCATGAAGTTGGATCCCTCATTGACATGTTGCTAGAGAATTAGATTGACCAATTAATCAATTCAGATCTGAAACTCATTGAGAGAATATTAATCAAGCAAATTAAGTTGCACTGTTTTTCTTCATGAAAAAATGAAACAAAAAGTACGGCCTGAAAGAAAGAGCAAAGTATCATATTTCTATTCTGCAAAGCCAAAGATTCATAATCTAATAGGAAGATGAAAAGCCTAGCTAAGATATTTTATAATCGATCATCTTAGGTATATGGGTTTTTTCACACTCCCAGAGTAGAAGAGTAAGTGAACAGATCCATTTCCTTTGGGAAGATCTAGACACAAAGTATACAAGTATGATGAAAGAGAGAACAAGTGGATCAAGACAAGAACTTACTGTGAAGTAGTTGCGTTTACACAGGAAAGCTTGGTGTCAGGAATGAAGCCTGGTCCGAGATCAACCGATTATGAAGTAACTAAATCATGACCAGTACTGAAGGAATTAATGGAGAAAATGGAAGGATCTTGGATCAAACCTCATTCCAAACACCCGCTTTCCTTCTCCAAGAAAACCACTCTCTTTCCCTCTCTGTCTCTTTATCTCTCTCCTTATCTCTCTTTCTCTCCCTCTTTATCTCTCTCTCTCTCTCTCTTTCCTCTCTCACTCTCATGATTCAATAATCAAACCAAGCAAGGCTGCAAGCACTCAAGTCTTCTATCTCCCTCTTAAAACACACTAAAAAGGTATCTAACTGGAAGAGAGGGACAAGGGGAAAAGAGAGAGAGAGAGAGAGAGGGAGGGGGAGAGAGGGGGGAGAGAAAGAGGGAGAGATGTGGAAAACCACATGAGAGACAGGTAATTTAGTGAATAAATTAATGAAAAGGCTGGTGAGTTTTGGAGGGATGATGTTGTCTTGTTCTAAAAGCTTGGTAATGAAGAGAGGAGTGTGGTGAGGGGGGCTTTTACAGGCTATCTCTGAGAAAAAGAGCACTGAAAATAACGAGGGGACATGGGCCACCTCAACTGCTATTCAAATACACAGACTAAAGTTAGAATACGCACCAACAAAAGCTATCTTATTCTTTAGCAACAATGAGGATTTCTCCACCATCAAGTAATAGGTTCACCGCCCACAACAAAGCAATGAATCATATTCATAACTACCCATTTCTTTATATTATATTTTGTTTATATACTCTCTCTCTCTCTCTCTCTCTCTCTCTCTCTCTCTCTTTCACCATACACATTCACACATACCAAGCTTTGATCCTCTAAAACATTACCCTATTTATTAAGTAATCATGGTTTTACTTTTTCCCATTACCATGCCTTGGGAGGGAATGAACTCCCACGTATTATCTTCCTAACTTAAGGTTCAAGGTTGTGTCTAAGATGTTGTTGGTTGTTTTAACTTTTTATTGAAAACAATAACTTATTTTTAGATTTCAGATAGTTTTTTTTATTATTATTATTAATTTATTACTTATTTTTTAAAAATATTTTATTAAAAAAAAATTTTGATTTTTTTTCACTTTTTAATACTTAATATAAATAAAATATTAAAAAATATTTAATACTATTTAATTTTAAGTCTTATTTTAAACTAACTCTAAAAAAAAAAAAAAAAAAAAACAATCATAAGCTTAACACACATGTATTTGGTTTCAAAGATTATTTGATATATCCCCGCTAACTAAGGATGGTAACGAGGCGGGTTCGGGACAAGTCGCCCCCATCCCAACCCTACCCTGTTTATTCAAAATAATTCTTATCCCCGTCTCATTTAAAAAATTAAACGGGACGGGCCAAGTATGATAAATTCTCATACCCCCACCTTGCCCCATTTAACTTTTTTTTTTAATTTTAATTTTTTGTTAAATTACTTTTTAAAAATTTAATT
Organism: Vitis rotundifolia; assembly: GCA_030254885.1. NCBI lineage: Eukaryota > Viridiplantae > Streptophyta > Magnoliopsida > Vitales > Vitaceae > Vitis > Vitis rotundifolia. The sequence continues at coordinate 3,098,748 of CM058158.1, forward strand.
ACATTAAAATAAATATATTTTATAAATAATTAAATTATTATATTTTTCTAACTTATTTTATTATTATCTATATATTAAAAATAGTAAAATAAAAAATTAAATTAAATTAATTTTAAATTTTAAATTAAATTAATTTTATATATAATCGAGACGGAACGGGGCAATACCCGAACCTGCCCTGGGTTTTAAAAAAATTCTCAAACTCATCCCAAACCCGTTTATTAAAATTGAACTTCATCCCATTAGGGGCAAGGTAGGGCGGGACGGGTAAACCCGCCCTATTATCATCCCTACTACTGACACATTCTCATAATTATAATAATAATTAGTTTTTACATGAATTTTATGAATATATATAATTTATGTTGTAAAAAAAGTTTAAAAACCTTTTTTAATGAAAAGAAAAAAAAAAAAAAAAAAAAAAATTTTGTGACTCACCCAATATGAAGACAAGGAGAGTACTAGATCTCTAATTGATCTAATATGACATGCGATAATGATTAGGTTACAAGTGGTCATAATTAAGCTTCTTTTTGTTTACTTTCCTCCACCAAATCATAAGATGAGACGAACCGAACCCTCTACAAAATGTATCTAGCTCCATTCATCATGACATGTCATAATGATTAAACTATAAGTACTCATCATTAGCATAAATGTGACAAAATTTTTATTTTTAATTGAATTAAATATTTATTAAATTATAAATTATTGAATGCTTCCAAACTAATACTTGAACATGTCAGAGAATATAATTTTAATTTTAAATTAATATCAAATATTAAAATATAATAAGGCTCTATTTGGTAATTATTTTTTAAAGCAATTCTAAAAAATAGTTTTTAAAAATTGTTCTTTAAAGTTTTGTAAAACAAAAATTTATTCGAAAACTTGAAATATATTTAACATAGTTTTAACATTTTAAATACATTTTAAAAATAATTTTAATATCCAACGTTTTATTTTTAATCATTATACATATTTGTATAATTATTTTTTTAAATAACCTTTAATAAACAAGTGAAAATGATAAAAAACAACTAAAAGATATTTTTTGAAAATTATTATCAAAAGATACCCTTTGAAAACAGTTTTTAAAGACAATTTTGTGGTATTATTTAGAACAAAAGTATGCATGTATAAGAATTTAAAATTTTTTCAATTTATTTTCTATGTTTTCATACCTTGTTTAAAAATAAATTCTACATATAGTGTTTTTATTTTCAATTAATTCTTTGAATTGATCCTATTATTTTTAAAATAGTTCTAAAAAAAATAAGTGAAAATAATGAAAAATAATTAAATGTGTTTTAAAAGCCACAACATTTTTTATTTTTTAGAATAAAAAACTATTTTTTATTTTTTATTGTCAAACATATTTTCTTTTTTTTTATTAAAAAAAACTGATTTTAAAATCCTTAACAAACAAGCCCTTTAAATAAAGGAATGGAAAAAAAGTTTAAACTATTATTTTCACATGTATTTCCCAATTTATTTCTCTTTACTTCTCTTCAATTTGAAATTTTTTTTTTTTTTAATACTGCATTTTATTTTCCTTTTATTTTTAATAATAAATCAATATATTTTTCATGTTCTAAATTAAATACAACCAACAATCTCATTTAAAGTGGATGATGATATCTTTATTTTTTCGACTAGATTATAAATTAATTTATTTTCATAAAGTCATCTTTTTTTTTCATTAAAATTAAGATATTTTTAAAATAAAAAATTTAATCCTATGACCATTTTTACCATCATTTTTACTACCATAAATGATTATTGAATACTAATAATAAATAAATTAAGTCATCTTTTAACAATCCTAAAATATGCCTCAGTAGCTACAAAGCTTTCTAAAGATGCTTGAGAAATCTTAGCCATGTTTTTCTTTAGGCCAAATTTTGTCATAGATTAAGTTTGGCTTATCTTAAAAATGTAATAAGAAAATGGAGCTTGCTTTTCTTTAAAGGGTTCGTTTATCATATTTTCAAATTTCAAACCTACTTTATTTTAACATGGCGTAATAAGAGAAAGCACAATAGCATTATTTTACCTCTCAAACATTAGGTAATGTTTGATAATTATTTTTTTATTTTTTAAAACAAAAAAAAATAGAAAAATGCTTTCGACAATAAGAAAATAAAAAATATTTTTATCTTAAAAATAAAAATATGATATTTTTAAATAACATCTTTTAATTGTTCTAACTCATTTTTGGGATTTTTTTTAAATAATTATACAAATATGCAAAATAATTAAAAATAAAATATTATGTATAAAAATTATTTTTAAAATATAGAAAATATATTAAAAATATTTTAAGTTCTTAAATAGACTTTTATTATACATGTTACACAATAACGAGAATAGATAAAAAATAAAAATAAAAATAAAAATACATAGATTTATATCATGGGAAGAGGAGAAAGAAATCCACCATGTCAAAAGATTGGTTTAAGAGGAGAGAATTGCTAATGGCTACAACATAAATCCACTATTAGCCTAATCCTTCCAGATCCTTCCATTACCACCATAGACCCCAAAAAATTATCATAAATATCATGAGCTTTTCGGATAAGACCAAATAGAATTCGAATCACCAAACTCTAATAATATAAAATATAAAAACAATTTTAAAAAATTATTTTCAAATATTATTTTCCAAAACTAATTTCAAAAACAATTTTCAAATAAAGCATGATAAAGCCTCTACCTCCAAAAATGGTTTGTCCCACGTAAACACTCATGGACAAAAATTTTGCCCATAGTTTTCCAAGAGATGCATCTATGATATGATTTATGTCTCTTAAGTGGCTCAAGTCATTTCAAAATTATTTCAAAATTGACAAGTCATGCACTTATGGTCTGCATTTGATTGATTTTGACTTTTATCACATTTTTCATTTGGATTATCTTTTTGTTCTCTTCCAAAACCAATATATTCATTGTTAGAGGTTTTGGAAATGCTTTTCTAATAAAATTTATATATTTGATGAAAATTTTGAATTCTAGGAAAGAGCATGATATATTTCTTATATATTATTATATTGTGCTTCTTTAACAAGATTTTTTTTTTTTTTTTTTTTTTTGGCATTTTTAAAAACATTATCAAAACATTTTTTTTTTCATTTATATTCAAATATTATCCAAATTTTTATGGCAATGTTTGGTTCTCAGAAAATTTAAGAGAAAATGTGAACGAAAAGAAAATAAAGAAAAAAGTGAAAGAAAATAAAAAATAAAGAAAAATAAAAAAAAATTAAAATTAATAATTTTTTTTTATAAGCTCCATCAAAATCATTTCACTTATTTTCCTTTATTATTTAAAAATTAAATAATTTTAAAACACATAAATTTCTAACTAATTTTAATTATATTTAATTTCCTTTTATATTTTTTAAAACAAAATAAAATATGAGAAAATCATTTTTCTTAATATTGTTTTTCATTCCTTAATACTTTGGGAACCAAACATAACTTATATATCTAACAACAAAATCACTATTTTACTACAATCACACTTGAAGGGTCTTCTATGCTAATAACACCTTTCACTATAATTGATGATCTGAAATATATTTCTCTGAAATTGATTTGGAAAATCCTAAATCATAGTTTAATATTTTTCATCTATTTATGAAAATCTAGAGTTAAATTTCTTTATAATTTTTGGTTTTTGAGAACAAAATGAAAACATTTTTAGTCATGAATTGTTTCCAAAACAAATTTTTGAGAATTATTTTAAACTTATGGTATATTTTGATAACATATTTTAGTTATTTTTTATTATTTCTACTAATTTTTTGATATTTTTTTTAAAATAATTATACATATATAAAAAATGATGGAAAATATAATATTACATATAAAAATTATCTTTAAAAATATATTAGAAATGTAAAATTCTGGTTCATAATATTTCAAGTTCTCAAACTAACTTATTCTAGAGATAAAACATTACACATAAAAGTTACTTTAAAAATATAAAAAAATAGGTTGATAACATTTCAAATTTTTTATATTCTAAAATACATCGTGGAACTATTTTTGAAAAATGTTCTCAAAATATTTTTATAATTGTTTTTAAAAATGTTTCCAAACATGTTCTCAAATTTAATTATCAATTTATTAAAACAAATAAAAGGGAAGCATGATTTAGGGGACTCTTAAATATAGTGAGTAATTTAAGAGCATGTGTTGTTCATGTGATTAAAAAATAGTTTTTTATTTTTAAAAACAAAAATTTAGTTTTTAAATTCATAAAATTATTTGGTATTGTTCTTCTTTTCTCTCCATAATCCAATACTAATACAAAAAACTTCCAAATATAATATTCTTTTAAATTACACGTGTTTTTATGAATTTCTTTTAACTTGATAATTTTCATTATTCCAAATTAAACTATATTTTATACACAAAATTTATTAATTTTTTAAAATAATTTAAAACTTAAAAATCAATTTAATTAGTACTTGAAAGTTGAAAGTCATGGAACTCAATAATATTATAAATTTATAAACCAAAATTCATTTTGAAAGACTTGACTAATTAGTTTCTTCTTTGCATATAATCATATATTTGTAAAATTTTTCACTAGACAAATAAACTCAAATAAAATAAGACTTAATGTGTTAAATTCATTAATAAGTCTAGTAATGTTTAAAAATAACTTAAAACTCAAATAGTGATCCAATTGATACAAAAAATTTATAAACAAAAATTGGTTTATAACAACTCTATCATTTATCTTTTGTATAGAATCATTTTTTTTTTTCATGTTTTTCACTAGGCAAATAAAATCTAAATTGAATAAGACTTAATGCATGCATTGGATTCATTAAAAATTTTAATAATTTTTAAAAATAATTAAAACTCAAATAATAAATTCATTAATACAAAAAATTAATCTATAAAAATTGGTTCATAAAAACTCTATTATTTGTTTTTTGGGACACAATTATATTTTTATAAATTTTCTTACTATAGAAATGACACTTTGTATTGACTTTCTTAAGGGATTTAAATTTTTTTGAAAATAAGTTGAAATTAAAAAAATAGGCCTAACCCTTACAAAAAATAATAGATGAAACTTGATATATTATGAGTCATAATTTTACTGTTTATTTTCTATATATTATTGTATTTTTTAAAATTTTCTTAGTAAGTAAATAGTTTTAAAATTAAGTGAGACATAATTAATAATTTAAATTCTTTAATAAATTTTTTAAATTTTAAAAATAATTTCAAATTTGAAGAACCCAATTAATTGCATATTAAATCAAAGCTTTCTTAGAATACTATGTTCATAATTAGCTACTAAATTTGACTCATTTATATGTTAAAAAATTTGAACTTTATTTGTTATTAATTTTAAATAAAATATTATTAAAAATTATTATTATTATTCATAAAAAAAAAAAAATCAATTATGCATTTACAAAGACATCAATATTCATTTTTTTTAACATATATTAAAATAGTATTTTTTTTAACACCAAAATAAAAACAATTTATTTTCAAACAACTCATCAATTAGATTGTGTTAGTTTCCTAAAAGTACTAAAAAGAGAAAAAAAAATTATTAAAGTTTTAAAGAAAATGGTTTTTTCATGTTTTGTTTCATTATTAAAAATACGAAAATATAATAAAATTAGTTGAAAATTTATGTATTTCAAAATTATTTAATATTTATATGATTAAAAAAGTAAGTGAAATAAATTAAAAAGGACATAGAAAAATAATTTATTAATTTTAATTTTCTTTTCTTTTCTTCGTATTTTTTCTCAAATTTTCTGAGGAACCAAACGTAACCTGGCTTCAAAGTTTTGAAGTATTGTATCATCATTTTAAAATGGTTATTTTTTAATATAAAATTTTAAAAATAATACTACCTAACATTGATAGGTGGTCACATGATAAAATCATTCTTCAATTTTATTTTTGAAAATTGTACTAATCACATTTATGACCTATATATTGAGAAAATGAATCATAAGCAAGGGTTTAATTTCTTTTATGCTTGTTTTTAAACATTTTTATATGTACTACTACAACTTCTACAATATTTTTCTGTCTAACTTTCCCTCAAACCTCCTCCTCCTCATATGGACCCACTATATTTCCAATGTTCCTTTTCTTTTCTTTTATTCATCTATTTTCTCTTCTTTTCTTTTCTTTTCTTTTCTTTTGTCAAGAACATGAGTCTTCCTCGATTTCAATGAAAAAGAAAAAGTAGGTTTTGGGGGGAATTTGAGAAATTGAGATCATTGTTCATATGATTTTTTTGACCATCTTTTCTTGTCCAAGGCATTGGAAGATTCGTGCCTCTTGTGGTCCATTTTGGTGGGTCCAGCCCACTTTCTCACATACTGGGAACAGGCATCATTAGACTCATGTGGGTCCCCCTTCCGTGCTTCTAAAACAGGACACGCGTAGGGTCCACGTTGTACCTTACTAATGTCTGACACAACCTCAGCCACACACGTGTACCTGCTGGTCGCACCTGTATGATTGTGGGTTTGCTAGCAGAAAAGGGTGGGACATTGGCCTGTTTGGAATTTAATGAGGTTTAAAGAAAATCCATATTATTACAAGGCAAGAAAAAGTAATTCGACATTTAAAAGCAGCATCAAATATTTAATAAATTGGATTATTAAATATTCAATTTTTATGTCAATTTTTCAAAACAAATGATCTTTAAAGTTAAAATATTAACTTTTATGTTTAGATATTCTTAAACTTTAAATTTCAAGTGTTGAACAATCAAATCGATATCCTCAGAAGTTCTGAACAATTAAGATCTTCTGTCCAATGACTCTTCCTCGTTCCTTATCACATAAACAGTGAACAGTTTAGAAAGGTGGAAACTAGCCCTCTCTTCCCATCGGATAGTGGAAGACAAAAGCGATGAAAACCTAACCCCTAAAGGATCCTTACTAGGTTTAAGTAACTTGAGCCTATATGGACTTGGTTTACTTAATCTAGTCTAAATTATGTTCTAATTAATTAATTAATTAACCCTATAAGGTTATCTAATTAATCAATTAACCTAATTTAAAAATGTTATTCACTAACCATTGTGCAACCTTATGTAATTATCAAAACACCCTTTTACATATGAGTGAATCAAGAGTTGATCCAACCTTTATAAACCATGCCAACAAGATATATACATTTGAGTAGGGACTATTGGGACCCATAGGATAGTAGTGGCTCCCTCAAAATCTAATTCTTAAGTTGATTCAACATCTCACTATAGAAAATCAACTGTACTCCAGTATCCTATATAAATAACAACAAGAAACTAAGTATTCTAGTTTGTGACCTTCATAAACCATGCCAACAAGGTATATGAATTTGAGTTGGGACGACTGAGACCTATAAGACAATATGACTCCCTCAAAATTCAATTTCGAAGTCAATTTAACATCTCATTATAGAAAATCAACTACACTCTAGCACCCTATGTAAATAACAATGAAAAACTAAGTGCTCAAGTCCTTGACGTGCTATCCATTATGTTCAATTTCCCCATGAACTATTGTTTATAATTTAACAAGCTCAAATCTATTAACCTTTAAAGTCTACATCTACTATCCCTGAGTTACATACCCTCCTATTGTGTGATCAACTTGCATATTGTAGCTCTCAAAGAACTTTTGTCAAGTTTCATTTAAAAAATTACTATGACTATAGTTTACATGAATACACCTCCTTAAGATCACCCAAGGGGACAATTTGTCTCAATCTCATGAAATATCATGGTGCCTCTATTATGAATACCTATTGTTATTGGCTTCCATCAACAGTGACTCAATTCATAAGGAATATATTACCACTTTAGGATCTCACCCATAAGTCAAAGTTACTACTAACTTTGGCTTAAACTCAATATTGAGAGATAACACAATGAAGTAGTTTGGTGAAATCATAACTACTTGATAGCATTATGTAATAACTCACTTCAAATCCTATTCGATGTGTAAATATACACCACTCCACTCACCATGAGAAACTGATCTCGATGGCTAAGACTAGTCATCCCCCAACTAGGAAGTAGTGCACTACAGTCACTAATGGGTTGTTCAAGCCCATGAACTGACTATGAACTAATCATCTACTTGCAAAAAATTCATGACTTGGATCTTCCATACAACTTCTAATGCACTTAAGTCACGTACAGTGTAAGAAATGCAAGTGAAAATGCTCACAAAGTATAATGCATGGAATGATGATAAATAAAAGTGAAACAAGAACTTTATTAATAGATAATAAATTCCAACATTCTTTTAGCGGCTTTATCCTAACAAAGAGTACATCATAACATATATGCAAGGCAAATATTGTACCTCTATACCTTTTAAGTGTGTAATATAGAAATAACGCTCCCAAAAGTGTGTAATTGAAGCCAAGCATGGTCTTTAAGGGCATCCCGTTAAGTGCTCTTCGCATAAACACACTTCTACTACCTCACCTCACTAAGTGCATAACTGCCATCAGTATACTAATGGGTTACTCAATCCTCACCAACTTAACTTTAGCCTTGCACATTTATCTTTCTACCTAACGCCTTAAGAAGCACCCCTTAAGTGCGTAGTCTCATCCAAGAAAACATCTCAAATGTGTCAACACTTTTCCAAGCACATTTTTAGCGCAATAATGGCAAATGTGCACCATAGTTGTGCTAGCTCTCTATAGCGCACTATAAGTTCCTATTGTGCAAAATAGACTTGAGCAGATCACTCCTACCATTCTTCACCAATTCTTTGAATCTTTTCATTGTTAGTTAAGAACCACCATCCCCCATAGTGTTTGATAGTGCACCAATCGTCCAAACTTATCATTCTTATGAAAGGAAGCCATCAACATCTGAAAATTGAGCACTGGAGCCCATGCATCCTCTAAAATCAAGTTAAGGTGCATGTAGAGACAAAAGGAAAGAAAAAAGGGAGGAAGGTAGAATAGACAAAAATACTTTTGCTTAGGTTTTTGTTCTTAGTATCAAGGAGAGAGTTTCTTTCAACTTGTATTTTTAGAGAGCTTTTGAAGGTTTTAGAAAACACTTGTATTCTTGACACAAAACAACTTTTACAAAAGTTGTTTCCTTTTGTTTTCGCTCAATAGTGATTAAGAATTAAATTTACCTCCAATTTCAATTTCCTGCACATGTTTTCAAAACTAGCAAGTGTGCAAAGCTAATCATCTCAATGTGAGTTAGGAGCAAGGTTAGTGTGGGAGATGAAGCTTGAAGTTGTAGCAAAAATAGGTTGCATCAATTGTTAAAGCCACAAGCCACACATCTGTATATTTTATTTGATATAAAGTTTTAAAGTATAACTCTACCATATTTTATTTTGTCTATGACCAAAAAAGTACAAACAAATGACCTAAATGCAACAAAAACTAAGATAGTCATTTTTATCAGTCCTATTCTCACCTAAATTGGATGAGTTACTCTCATTTGACTTAGAATCACTATAAGTCACTTCCCTAACTTTCTTATTTTTCTTGGGATTAACTTTTTTTTTTTCTATAAGATGATTCTCTCTTGAAATTGTTTACTTCAAGAGTCAATGATTCTTTACTTCTATGAAATTTATGATTTTCTTTTTTCAAGAAGGCAACTTTATTGGAAAATGATAATTTTTCTTTATTCAAATTAATAATTACTTCTTGTTGCTTTTTTATCCAAAGTCAAACACTTTATTTCATTAATTCAAACTTACAAAATAAAATATCATATATCCTCAAATTTTCATTTTTTATAAACAAAGAAAATTTTCAAATATATTTTCCATATAAAACACATATTTAATCCATGCGTAAAGATAAAAATAATATTTTTTTTTACACATTTCAAAATACAATATAAAAAGAAAATTATTTTCTTTTATAAAAATCTGCATTAATTTCTCTTACCTTAAAGAAGCGCTCAAACACTTGAAGTATTTAGCTTGACGAATTTACTCATCGCCTAACATAATATTATACACAATTATCTAAAGGTAAAAATTTGACAATCCTACAAATATTTTATTTAGTAGTAGGGATCCTAATTAATTTCTCATGTTAATATTATTACTACCCAATATTATTTTCAACTTCTTAAACAATAATAATATAATTTAATGAATTTTCAAATTTTTTGTAAGCTCATATTTCTTCCAAATCTTATTTTAACCATTTATTTCTTTTGTATACTTAAACTAAATTAAAACTTTTATTAAAAACAATTACTATTATTATTACTATATCTTTCGATACCCGCAACATCTAAACAGTCCTATTGTACATTATTCACAAGCATCCAAATCACACAATTCTTGCTATTATTATTATTATTATTATTATTATTATTATTAATCCCAATGTCCCCTCTTACTTAACAAAATACCATGTACTTTTAACAACTCTAATAACCCCACCAACTCTACTCATTATTATTATTTTAATTTATTCCACTATCACCCTTTGCCTCTCACGATTACATATTATTTTTATTTTTATTTTTTTTGTCACCCCTACATAGTGCCTCAAATCCAAAATCCAGAAACATGCAATTCTTTTTCTTATTATTTTTCAATCCCTTAAGCCACATATGATCATATATTTATTTACTTATTTAATTTTTAAATTTTCATTGTTTAGATTTATTCATCTAAAAAAAATTTGAATTTCCCTATTTTCATAAATGAAATAACCTATATTCATAATTTCAATTTTTTTTATCTTAAAATAAATTAACTAAACTAACCCTAATCTAAATTAAGATTTTCTAAAGAATATCTAAATGTGTTCAAAACTAACTAACGAATATAATATATTAATCTAAGATTCGAAATTACCTTAAAAAAATTGAACTTCAAACTCTAGACCTTTAAACCTTGAACCCTGTGTTCTCCAATTCTCTAATTCTTGGTTAATAGAGTTTTATGAGGAAAATCTAATTTATACCCAAGATTATTAATTATAAAATGACTCTTTTATCTTTAATGAGTTTAATTAATTAATTAATTAATTTGTAATCTACTATTTTGCCCCTAAAGTTTATTTTGGGCGTTATAAATTAACCTTGCAGTTGACACTTACTAAGACTTATACCTTAGAACCTACAACTAATTTTACCTTTGCAATGCAACATACTTTGCTCCTTAGTGGACTCTTCTACACCTTTAAGGGATGTGAATTTCTTTCATGAACCCAAAATGAAAACAATCACCTTTTTAGGGTTTTAGATTAAGCACAAAGAATAATGACTTAAAAGTTTAAGCAATTAAGTTTTTTATTTTTTTAGAATTCTCCCTATAAGCATATTTATATTAGAGAAAATCTTGTGGACTTGTAATCAATTTAAAATTCATATTTTACCAAAAAAAGAAGTAATTATTTAGGAAGTTTGAAAGATTTGAAAAGTGGGTTAATTATGTAGCAACTTTGAATCTTTAGGAGCGTAAATTCCATGAAAGTGGGTAGAGTCCTAAACCAAGATAGATGGAATAAAATTATTAACTTAATGTAAATAGTCAATGCACTAAAATGACCAATAAAAAAATATTAAAAATCGAAACAATTTTCTTTATTTTTATATAAAAATTATCTTTTAATTAGATAAATCATTTGATATAGATTACTTCACGTGGAAAAATCATGTCTCATCTTCAAGTAGTCCATAATGTTGGATGCTTATGATGAAAAACACATCTATCTTATTTTTTATTATTATTAAAATTGAATAATAACTCCCTAAGTTGTCGGAACAAATTAAAGATGAAAAAAATTGTTAAAATTAAAAATAAAAAATTTAAAACTAAATATATAAAATAAAATATTCATTGCACTTAATACGTAAATTAATATATATATTCTTTAAAATTATAGGTGTAACTTTCATATCTTTATTTCATTTCTCTAAATAAATTTTGACGTGTAATATTCACTTACTTTTTATTTTTTAAGAATCCATTATCTCAATTTTATTTCTTTGAATAGTTTTAAGAATTAATTTATTCCTTTTTATTATTTATTTTTTAACTCAAATTTTTAATTTTAATGCCTTTGTTAATTTTATTTTAATATTAAAGTATTCTTATTTTAATAGATTTTTAAAAATTTTGTTTACAATTAGGGACGATAATGGGGTGGGTTTTGTTGGCTACCCATCCGCACCACCCATAATGGGACATGTTTGAAAATTTAATAAACAGGTTTTGAATGGATTTGAGATTTTTTTTTAAATCCAATACTGGTTCAGGGTGGATTCGAGTATTGTCTTGTCCCTTTCTACCCTATTATGATTATATATAAAATTAATTTAATTTAATTTTTAATTTTCTATTTTTAATATATAGATAATAATAATAATAATAATAATAATAATAATAATAAAGAATACAAATAAATAAAATAAGTACTAAAAAACTATAATATTTTAATTATTTATAATATATATTTATTTTAATGTAATTAAAAATTTTAAAAATTTAAAAAATTTCAAAAAAAAGAAAAAAAAATTAAACTGAAATGTTCTCATACTCGTCCATCTCATTTAATTTTTTTAATGAAACAAATATGAGAATTATTTTGAATAAATTGGGCAAAATTGGGATGTGGTCAACCATCCTGAACCTCCCCGTTGTTATTCTTATTTATAATAAGTTTTGTAATTTATTTAATTTGAAGTTCTAAAGTGTAACTCTGCTATATTTTATTTTGTCTATGACCAAAAAAGTACAAATAAAACATCCAAATATGGAAATATGTAAAAGGAAGAAAAATATATATTTTAATAAAGCTATGGATCCAATATTTTGTTTCTTATTTTTATTTTTTAAAATTTTGTGTGGAAATTAATATTTTATTTTTATATTATTTTTAAATTATATTGTTTATTTTAATAATTTATATTTTTTATTTAATTTTTTATGGAAACTTATTTATAATGGAAAGATACAAGAAGATAATATGACGTGTTTTCATCATAAATTAGCATTAGATGGTTAGAGTACTAGGTGTTAAACTATTATGGACCACTTGAGAATGGAAGAGGATATTTCTACTTGAGTTAATTCATTCCCTAAGTCATTGTGTTATCGAAAAACTAAACTTAATATTTCTAGTTTGCTCATTTTGAGGGGAATACTCTCATTTCTTTATTTCATATAAAGTAAATATTTTTATGATAATTGTAGGAGAAAACAATTATCTTTTGGTTTTATTTGACTTTTTACCTTCTATTTATAACATTGGAAGTATAATTATCCCATCGTGGATAGCAATAGAAATTTCTTTTATGGGTTATTATGAGATGACAATGGATCAAATTTTTTTAAATATCAATCTTACTTTGTTTCTAATAAAATGAGTTTGAAATTTAAAAAAATAGATTAGGGGTATGTTTGAAAATTTTTTTTAAAACTCATTAAAGATTCAAAGTAAGTTTAAGTATTGTCTTATCCATCATTGTTCTGTCTTAATTATATATAAAATAGTTTAATTTAATTTTTATTTTATTATATTTAATATATATATATATATATAATAAAATATTTTTCAATAAAATATATTATTATAATATTTTAATTTTTTATCAATTATATTCATTTTAATAGAATTAAAAAAATTAAAATATCTTTTTAAATTAAAACATCTTATTTATTTTTTTAATAGGATGAAGATAAAAATTATTTTAAATAAACAGGATAGAATTAAGATAAAGAAAACCCATTCCAAACCTACCCGGTTGTCATTCTTGTTATCCAAGTTGACCAGATCCTTATCATGTAGTAACCGACTCACATTGTAAATTATTCGAAACGGCATCAACTCTTAACTATAGAATTAGTGCGATGAGTTCAGCATGGAATGGTTCTAGAGTTGCAATGTGGATCATGCATCACCTGATGATGTGACCAAATGGGTTAAAAGACTATCTCACCCTTGAAGGGATGTTATTTCGTCCAAAGGCCTAGGAAGCATGTTCGGAAATGATGGCTCAACTAACCCCCATACCAAATATTTAAACACATTTTCAAAATTTGTGCCTCTTTAAAGAAAGTCCCCTTTTCCATGTTTTTTAGTAGTCTCTCTCTCTCTCTATCCTTTGGTGAAAGAACCGCCTTCTCCTCTTTGTTGTGTCTTTCTTGCTTCCGATGCCCTTCTTTTCTACACTTTCGTCTTCTTGCTCTCATCCTATACTTAGCCAGGTATCTTTTCTCTTTCTTAGTGCCTGTCATAGGACATGTTCTAATGCCCCTTTTGTGTACCCAAACATTGGTGTATGTTTTGATTCCAAGCAAGGAAGCTCCCAACTTCCATAACTATAGAAAAATAATTTAATACTATTCCCATTTTGAAGCCAATTTGAGATTCCCTTTCCATCCACTTGTCATGTGCATGTCTTTTTTTTTAGGTTACATCTATGGTAGGTGTTAAGATAGTCCTTAAAAGCGGTCACATAATATAACATTTGATTTGATTCTATACTATATCAATTTTCTTTTACAAGTTTTTCCATTTTTCTATTTAATTAATTATATTTTTTTGAATTAATTAATTAAATAGGACTCATTAGATTAGATTAAGTAGTCTAAGCTCATGGGATGGATCTTAATTGATTAAGATCAGTTGAGAGTCTATATAAATGCTATTAGGGTTTCGGGTTAGATTGATTGTAATCTTCGACTTTATTTCAAAAGAAACCCTAGCTACAACTCCCTCTATACAAAAACTCACACTTCTCTATTACTAAGATTGGTCATCAGATAGACGATTAGGACATATTCAAGATTTCTACTATGAATTAAAAAAGGATTTGAGAATATCCAAATCTAAAGATATATTTTTTAAGAATACCTTAGAGTAATTTTTTTAAAAAGTAGGCATTTTCCGTTGTGATTATGATCTTAGTTGCATACACCCTTTAACTATGATCTAAGGGTTGTTTTTCCAACAACACAACTTGCAACTCTATCCAATTCTAAATACTTTGGCTTGAAAGTGATAAATTGCATCGTCTTTTAACGTGAAGGGAAAGAGTTTCATCCTTATGAGATTAGTAAGAATATAAAGCTCCCAAAACATTCGACATATCTCTTCCACTTCCTTCATATGTGAATACTTGTCACTTTCTCCTGCTTTAAAGATGGGCAAAAGCAACACCAATTGAGGGTGGATTGTGATGTATCGTATGCCCCATGAATTACTTAAAAAGACTATCCCTCGTAGACCTAAATTACTTAAAAGACCCTTGAATCGATGCATTTTAACTATGGCTGACCTTTCATATTTTCCACAACTTTGTCTAATCTTCCCAATCTATTTCTTATCCTATAATTTTCCATACATAAATAGCACTTGTTCTCAAAAACTACTTTCGAAATCTTTTAAATTATCAAATTCAAATGATCACATTCCCTAATTCTCAAAACCAAAAATCAATTTAACCAAGAGAGATTTTCAAAAAATTCTTACTTCAGGTGAGAAATCCATGAATCTTGAGATCGGAAATGAGTCTTACCTGAGAGAAATGCACTTCTCAGCCTTGATCTTCACTTTGGAGCACTCCTTCTCTAGATGCAAGAAAGTTTAGCCACTAAACATGGAGAAATGATCTTCATTTTCGTTGTTTGGCAGCCAAGAAAGTGAGAAAATGATCGAAAGTAGAAAGAGTGTGTGGAGGGAGAAATCAAATTCAAAATATTACTAAATGTCTCCAATTTTTGCCAAAGACCCTTAACTCTAACATTATAATGATCTATTTACAGCAGTAGAGGGTCCAAGTGATAAAGTTCCCCTACTACCACATCATCCATTCCAAAGTATCTATAAACCTAAGTGTTCAAAACCAATCAGAAAAATTACATCACAAAGTAAAACAACAAAGTGACAACTATCTCAGATCAAAAAATTTTATATCACAATGCACAATCGATATAGCTTTGAAGCAGCCCTAAAGTCCTAGCAAGCTCTCCCTTATTGACCTATTTCAATACCCAGAAGCATGTATCAAAAAATGACATCATTTACATTGCTCTCTATCGAATCCTTTCAATCTTGTTTGCCTACCTTTCTACCAAGAATCGATACAAGGTTTCTGGTGTCGAAATCACTTCGACAAACCTAACATGGGATCCAAATTGGCTTTTCCTCTTAATGTATGCTATTGTACTACCTTAGCTTCTGCTAATATGTCCAATTTTTAGCCTTTTATCCAAATCCAAAATGTTTTGTTTCCATCAAATTTTGTGCACACTAGTTGAATCCATACTAGGAGATTAGCTAATGAGTTCAAAATTTGGGATGTGACATAGTTTGCCACTATCTACTCCACGACTGTAATCATTTACAGTTGATGAAGCTGTTGAAGCACCCACTTCCTTAAGCCAGCTGTGGGGATGAAAAATGCACCATTATCCAACACAGACGGATAGGCTATGAATTATTACCACTTAACCCAGATACCAAGTCCACACTATACGCTCAGCCTGACACTATCTGGACGACCCAATATCGACAACTAAATCAAGAAAAGGCAAGTGTAATAATACTAAAGAAGCTTTACCATACAAACAAGTTCTCTACTTATGAGAGATCGAGTCAAGCCACAAGAGCTATTATCTATCAGACGCATAGGAGATGCAGATCAGAGTTACACTTGAAATCATTGTTCAGGCACCTTCTCACTCCAAAAACTCCTGTGAGAGCTGGAATCTGATGAAATGCTTAAGCAAGTAGAGGAATGGAGAGACCTGGGTTGAGGAGGAATGATGTAGTAGAAAGTGTTTGGAAGATGGGCTCATCACAAGCAAGCAGAAAGTGTCAGGTCATCACTTAATCAGACTAGTGTTCTAAGCATAGGTCCTTAATGAGGTTCGTTAAAAATTTAAGTCATCCATGCTTAAAGGAAGAGGAAGACGATGAAAAAAGAAGAAAATCCAAGAGATCAAATGAATACTACAAAGTGTCCTCAGCCTCAAAGAAAAAACAGAATCCATGGAGTGCTTAAAAAGAATAAAATGGTTATTTGATGATGTTGCTGACAAGCAAGGTTCATAAACTGTTCATGTCTCAAAACCAGACACCGCAGACAGCAACTTATCCTAAAGAAATTACAAGTTCACATGTGAAGTCCTACAGGCTAACAGATCTATTAACCTTAAAATCCCTACTTCTTTTGAACATCGCAGAAGGGATGCAAGAAGAAGATGAAGTAAAGGACAACTACCCTATAAATTAGAAAGAGCTGAATGTACAGTTATCATCTGTACAGTCAATTTACAGAAGTTGACTGAAACAAAACGAAAAAAGAAGAGAGCCTCAATCGCTACCTGAAAATGCAATATCACATGGCCTTCCTAAGAATGGTCTTTGATGACCTTAACACTGCTGTAGAAGCGCTTGAGGTCCTTCATAGCCTTTTCCTCAATCTGAATCGAACGGATCGATGAGGGTGAATCAACCTCTGGTTTGAACCAGCGGTTTGGCCCAGTGGAGTCTGATGGTGAGCCCTGACCTGTGGCAATTGAGAATCCAGCTGTTTTTACCTTTGGGCTGTGGGAAAGAGTCTGCAGTTTTTTACCCTGCATCATGGTAAAAGAGGGAACAATTGTCAGCAAGAATATAATGAAAAAACACTGATTTAATAAATTAGAATATGGCAGAAAAACAAAGAGACAACTCCAAACTGTAGGCTTGTAATTGGACGAACACACAGGGAAAGTTTGAAGTGGCAATTTGAAGATAGAAGTACAATACATGAGCAAAATTAAGGGGCAGCAACTATCTGGTAAATTAGGAATCCATAACTTGCAAAGGAAGAGTTACAGACATTTCATGACATCAACAATTTCCATCAATTTAAATTCTATTTGTATTCCTCTTTTGCCACCTAACTTTAATAGTAGATCAAAAATTCTGTAACAAATCTGCAGTATGAATTTTACACAAACAGGTGATTAGAGTAACCAAGTTTTAACATTAAAGGACAAATTCATCTCCCAAAATCTCCATTATCAAGTTTTATAATCAACAGGCAATTACAGTGGATGGGTGAGTGAGTGCATGCACGAACATGCATGTGTTTTTTGCAAGCACTCTGATGTGTGTATGTGTGTGTGAGAGAGGGGGATGTAAATTCTTATACCTGCTGCATTTGGATGTGCCTAAGAGATGGTCTTGAAAGAGAGGGTGGTGTCCCTGAAGACACCCAAGGAGGTGTACATTTTTCTCCATCGGACACCTGTGGTGTGCAAGCAGAGACCACAGGTATAGGATTGGAGGGTAAAAATGAACTCAATTTGATCTTCCCACTGCTTCTATCATCAGAAAGGTATTCCACCTGATCTTTACCACTAGTTGGCTGACTCTCCTTTGTTTTGCTCTGCTCATCCTGGATTTCACGAAGTGATGTGGGTCCCTTGGAAATTTTTGCACCTCCCCATGCAGGGCCTTCACTTTTGGGTGTTGGTGGAGGAGCAGCATCTTTAGGAGCATCATCAAGAGCACCACTCAGAAACATAGAAAGGCCACCCTTCTTGTTCTTCTTCTTCGACGCTGTTGAACTCTTACATTTTGGCAATTCTAAGATTTCTTTCTTCTGTATGCAGAAAGGGGACTCCTTAGTGACTTGGTTGGTCGGAGTTCCTTCAAAATCTGCATCCCCCTCCTACCAAATGCCACAGTTCCAACAAATTAAACAAAATTTTCAAATATTCTATTTTAATTTTTTATATTTTATTGTTTCCAATTTGTCATTAACTTGAAATAAATAGATTCAGAGAACCTTACAAAATGTTAAGGCATCAAGAACCAAAGGAGGTACATTCTAAATAATCAAGTAGGAAGGTTTTTATTTTTCTATATTTTATCATTTCCCACTTGTCATTAACTTGAAATACATAGATTCAGAGAACTCTACAAATGTTAAGACGTCAAGAACCAAAGGAGCTACATTCTAAATAAGCAAGTAGGCCTTGGACAATTGACCCAACCAAAGATAGCAATTGTCCAATTAATTATGCATTCTTGGGAAAATTTTGAGGAAGTCAGATAATTCAGTTGATAAATCAAACATTAACAGTTTTTTTTTTTTTTTTTTCATCAGAGAATCTACTGGATGAGATTGTCACTGGCATATGTAAATCCCTAGCAAAAATATTTGTGTGTTGATGTTACATTACAGTGATCATCTTATTCAAGTGGAAACTAGAGACCATAATCTTAACTTAGCTGTTTTGATGGTCAAAATTGTCAGACTGTTTCTTAGTTGGAACAGAAAACAATGGATCAAAATTACCTCAGAAACACAATTTTCTGTCAGAACTTGGAAATATGCATCCCACTTTAAAACATGATCATGTCAATAAACCATGATCATATTAAACTTTCCTGGCCCAAAATGCTAAATTTATCCAATGACTCCCTACTAGAAAGAAATTTGTAACACTGGATGTACCACTTAAAATCCCACATCCAGTCAAAAAAATGTCACCTAGAAACAGCACATACTTTTAAATATTGATAGATAAAGGAGTTCTGAAAGTTTTGAAACCTTACCTTATGCTCTGAACCTTGTGGGATTTCAGCATCCGAGAGACCCTTTACAGGATTGGCTTCTAAATCAGTCCCACAATTAACAGACACAGCTTCAACTTGTGCTACCACTTGTTTGCTCTTTCTTCTCTGTTTTCTTGATACCTCCACCTTTCTATTCCCTTTTCCATCTGGTAAAACTGAAGATGATGCTTTTGCCTGCATTGTCTCAAATGGAACACCAAGTTCAACAAGTGAGATCTCAAGAGCCGACTTTGTTTGAAGCTTTGCAATCTGCTGATTATCAAGAAGATGCCCATTGGATTGCTTTGCTTCAAGCATCTCAATCTGCTGCAACTTTTTCCATAAAGCTCGAACAAGTTTGAAAGTGCCTTGATTGGGATCATCTTTGGGTTGTAAAAAGCAGTCCAATCTCTGATCTCTTTCTTCCCTTGAGGCAGGTTTCTTTGAGTGGTTGTCACGAGTTCTTAGTAAGTCACTCTTACTATCCTCCTCTTCACTATCAATAATAGCAGGAAAAGTGGCAGTTGGGGTTGGGAGTCTTCGATAACTCCATGGTTCAGATGACCTCAAATCCAACAATTTCTCAAGATTAGCAAGAACATCAGGTGATGCACTTGCAATAGCATGTGCTGAGACTGTAAAAATATAGTCCAGGTTGCGAATAACAATGTCCTGCATGCACATTATTGAGATGGGTAGCTTGATGAGCAAAAGATTTTGATACTCCAAGTTGAAAAAGGATGAACCACCATATAGAAATAATTATTGTACACTTGCATGGGAATGGAGATGCAAAAAGCTATCTATTAGATAATCTTGATTGCCAAAATTAATCCAACAGCATATAATGTAAAATTAGATTCTGTAGTGTCTTTTCTGAACAAAAATGCAAGGCAGATTGCGAAGAAAACAGTCCATTGGACAAGTGAGGATAACCACCCTAGGTTAATGTTAATATCCAAGTAAGAATGACGCAATAGTCCCCGAACTTCTAGAGTATTAATGGCTTCATGGTCCTCGGGCATTTCATTTTAATGCATGGTACATTTGTAATAGTACAAATGCCATCTGTACCTTTCAAAAGTTCAGTTCTTTACACTTGGCTTGGATCTTCAAAATTACTAGGAAAAAGAGAAAAGATAGAAAGGGATCTCAAACTCTCTTGATGATTTGCCTTGGAAAATTTGGGGTTGTGTAGAATATATAATTAAAATTATTTAAAGGCTCGTAAATTTTCAAATCCTTCCCTTTTCCTTCTTTATTTTCTTTCTTTTGTCTTTTCCCTCAAACTTTCCATGATCCAAATGGAGCCTAAAGGTTCTGATATTTTTTGTTTTAATTTTATTCCCAACAATCAATTACTTATGGGATACAAACATTTACTATGCTAAACAGACATAATACATAGTCCTTCAAGGTTTGGCATTAATAGTATATGTGGAATAAAGGAGCAAGGAACTCCTCTTTTAATTTCCATTTGGCATATTATGAACATTATGTTTGAATTAAATTGTGCATGTAAGAATTAGAATCTTACACAATTCAGCATTCCACAACACATTTCTATTATAAAAAATTCATCCTAATATTCAAACGTTTCCTGAAGTTTAAATCTAGGCATTACATCCCATAGTGCAAATTTTGTCTTTGGAAAGCTCAGTGACATCCAAAACTAGGTTATATCACTACTAGTTATGACTTAGGACCCATATGATAGGGATCAATGATGGCAAATTATGGAGCTACTTATATAGTACATAAACAGGAGCAACAGATTCCTGTATTTTATTTGGAAGCAAACCAGAAACTTGGTGCCATATATAATATTGAACAGCAGCAAAACTCAAACCCTTCCAAGTGTTTTAACAAGAATAAACAAATAATGTGAATATAACAATATTAGATAGAAGCATATGATATATATATATATGGCAGTTGACTCCTCCACCATGCTGACTAATGTTGTATTTCAGCTTATCATCCAATTTTAACACACAACAAATCCATTTTCCACAACCAGCCAATACCTCATCACGCTAGAATCAACCAGGGACAACTTAGACTTTGAATAGCACTTACCAGAAGAACTGTACAGATACAATTGACAAGCATATGGATCCAGATAGGTAGAGATCCATTTCAAAATATTGCAAACAAAGACATCAAAATTTCAAGTATGGGGGGTGGGGGTTGACTCAGATATATATGCTGAAGAAACTATAATTTCTTTCCTTTTTAAACAAAAAAAAAAAAGTGTTGTGAAATTACTACAACGGATTGCTGAATTTTACGTGATAAAGCCAGACAAACATGCTGAACAAAGATGTGGCACACATTTTGGGAGTTAAAAAGTTTCAAATGTTTTGCGACTTCTGCCAACAAACCTGGATTTGGCCAAAAAACATCAAATCGTAACATTTTTTTCTGAAATTTTTTAAAGAATATGAACATATTTGAGGAAAATGATGATAGTCTATTAGGGAGATACCTCACAGTGCTTCTTCAGATCATCTGCTCCCAGTGAATCCGCAATTTCAAGCATTTGTACAGCATTTCGGGGCTCAACCAGACACTCTGCTGCTACCTTTTCACAAAGGCTTTTTAAGCTTGGTATGGTCCTATTCCCAGCATCATCCTTTTGTACAGTAGATAAGACTCCATCGGACTCCATATCATTAAACATAAAATCTTCATCTAATTCTTCTAATTCGTCCCCAACCTTTGGTTTTGCTTTCTGAGGGTTCTTGGCCACACTGGGAGGATAGGCAGGATGATAGAGAGAACCAACAATCAAAAGATGTGTTTCACCAACTGAAACTGAGGTAGCCCTCTTTACACCATGTAGCCGTGTTGCAACAGGTGTCTTATCCTTGTCTTTCTTCCCATCCCACATATAAACATCACCTGTAGCTGTGACTGCAGCAATCCAGTACTTTCCTGCAGAAATGCTGGATACAGCTCTTCCACACAGAGAATATACCTACATAAAACCAGAAGAGGCAAAGGAGCAGAGATGAAAACTAAGAAACCTGTTTCACTTGGGACAAATGGAAATTCAAAAGGCACACCAAGTTCACTCGAGCAAAACCTGCTGGCATCTTAGATCAGGATCGGATGAAACCCAATAAAATATCACGCCATCTTCTGTAAGAGCCATGCTATGCACCATCCCTGCAGCTATGGAAACCACATGAAGCCGCTGGTGAAACTTCAAGGGAGTGCTTCCATTTTTCTTTAAATTTTTAACAATGACTACCCGTCTTGGAGTAACAAGTCGGTGACCCCAAGTGAATATCTGCCAGGCATAGTCAACCAGATGCATGAATTCAAAAATAACAACAGGGAAAAAAATTTACGATGACATAAATATGCTTAAAGTTACCTCTCCATCAGCTCCTAAAACAATTGTATGATATTTTGCAGCTGCAACTCCTTTGAGAACCTTTCCCTTCAAGTATTCAACCACTCTTGGAGTGTAATTGGAAGCTGAGTTAGAGGTGCCATAACCAAGCTGACCCTTCTTATTGCAGCCCCATGTAAAAACTTCACCGGACTCGGAAATTACAGCAGTGTGCTTGTTTGCAGCAGCAACAACAACAATTTTTGACTTCAGGGAGCTCACTCGTCGAGGTATGGGCTGGGTATCCACAGAAGTGTATCCAAGCTGACCCTCTAAATAACATCATTTGAAATTCAAATTTCATGAATCATCAAAAGTAGTAGAATGTAATTGACTAAAACATTTTTTCCTTACTTGTTCATTTTTTTTTTAATTAACCTAAGACACAAGTAGAACAAATCGGTGTTTGTTCACTTCTGATAAGCAAAAAGATGGTAGGTAAGTAATTCAGATGTAATATGGCCCACAGAGCTGGATTCAACAATCATAACCAATTGATTGGATTGGCAAACTCAAATTCAGAAGTTAGTCTAAAATACCCGCTAAAAGTTTACCTCTATTGGATCCCCAAGTGAACACTTCCCCACCCTCTGTTGCAACAACAGTGTGATGTTTAGCTGCTGCAATTGCCTTTACCCGGCGTGAACCTAAACCCATAGTCACCTGGCGGGGAGTGATAACTGCAGCTTGACCACTGCAAAGAATAAAGAAAAAGGCATTCGATTGATGATGCACAAGTTCTTTAGTTAAAAACTACAAACAACTAAAAGGGAATTTTCCTAGTGATGGAGATTTGATAACAAAAGTATTGTTGCAGTCAAGCATCACAAGTAATAAATCAGTCAAATCAAAGATCAAGCCCAATGGGTGGTTCTCATTGATCTAGAACCATTGAGTGGATTGGTTTATTCAACAAGAGTTGGGTGATTTTAAATATTTGGCAATTTTTTTATTAAAACATCTCAGTGGAAAAGGTTTCTTCTGGTTTACAAAGAATTTAGTTGATGCATAACAGACTTCACTCTGAACTCAGCGAAGCACAATTAAGATCAAATAGAGTATCAAGAGAATTGATGGTAAAACACAAACAAAAGGGATATCATCTATCTTGTGCAGATGCAGAAAATGAATTTACAAGCAGGACCTAGAAAAGAGATCGAACTCAAGAGAGGATTCTCTTGCATCAATAGAGGATCAATTAGTTTACAAATTACATCTCATAGATTAGCAAGACTAAACATTTTACTTATTTTCACAAGATTTATGGTGACATGTGAATATTTGAAAATTTGTGATTGGAAGAAAGTGTCATTGAGTACCAAGTTTCTTTACATTAGTACAATATTTAGAATATTAATTTTAGTAGTTTGAAATATATTAAGTGTGGCCAGGCCTAGATTCCCTTTCACATGAAAGAAGAGCAATTCATAGTACTCCAGAGCCTTCAGAGTCTGAACAGTGTTCTCCTTTTAGATTAGATGATCTTGTGCTGCACCACATAGCCGCATAGCCAAGCATCCCATTTTCACATGTAGGCCATACTGGCATTGAGCTTCTCACTTTTTGCCCCATGCAGTTAAACCTCTGGCAAAAAATTAGCCATCTATACATTTCACCTCCACAATATATATGAAATTGTAGCAGACAAGAAGAGGGACATGCAAAGATAAAATCTTTAATGAGAAAAGAAAACATACGCACATTCACATAAACAAGTGTGTCTGTGTATCTATCCATATATGAATGTGTGTTATGTATAAGGATACATATACATGCCTATAAATTGCTGTGTACATAGTACTCTTTTCGCCTCTTCTAGGCTTTTCTAATACAATCTCTTATTTACCTATCAAATAAATAAATAAATTGTTGTGTACATAAATGCAATTATGTCTTTTGTCTGCAAGGTTTATAATTCAATTTTGGCAACAAAAGGGAGCTAATTGAATATGAAATAGCACCCCAAAGCTTGAAATTTTTCAAAACTGAAACAGTCTTAAAGCAGGAGACTGTGGCTTGAACTGTAAACAAACTATTAACTTCTAAATTGTCCTGGAATTTTAAACCCGACTCACAAGTTCAGAATAACATTATTAAAAGACCTTTTACCTGTGGATATCAAATTCAGGGTGCCCAAGACGGCCCCCTCTCCCAAAACCCCAAGTATAGACTTCTCCACGAGCACTGACTGCAACACTATGGAACTTTGCAGCAGAAACCAATTTAATGGAAGTGCCATGAAGTGAATCAACTTTGCATGGTAGCTTTTGTATGTGAGCGTTCCCAGTTCCAAGTTGATAGTTCACACCACTTCCCCAACTAAATAACTCCGTGGCAACTAAACAGACATGAAAAATGACTCAGGTTATCCCTAAAGATTTCCAACAACCACATGATTCAATAAATTGACAAGTGCAATAACCACCTGAATCACGTTCACTGCCAACAACCTGAAACACAGGCCCAGAAACGAGATCCACCGGTATTCTGGATCTAGAATCTTCTAATGTAATAGATGCACCAGACTGAAGAAGAATACTTGCCACAGCAAGGTGACCAAAATGCAGAGCCCTATGAAGGCTACTCCATCCCGATTCTCCATCCTGACACAGAAAATGAGAAGGATCATGTAGAAGAGGAATTAAAGTATTCCTGCTTTATAAAGCCTACATATAAGTCTTCCTGCATATGCAGAATCTACAATCATCCCCTTCACAACAGAAGCAAACAAAGATATAAGCATAGAAAACAAACATAATTATGGGGGCTAGTCAGTTCTATGAAAAAAGTAACAGCTGCATATTAATTCTTCCCAATTAGCGCTGGCCTATCAACACTACTGATGTTTCAACAGCCAATTACTGAGTAAGCATTTTCTTTTCTTTCATTCCTTTTTTTTGTGATAGGTTATTGAGTAAGCATCCTTACAGCAGAATCAAGAAAACAAATATCTCCAAAAAAATTGGATATACATATCAAGGAAAATATAAGAGCATTCACAATGTTAACAAAAAAGTAGAAATCTTTGAAATCGCTTCAACAACTGATCAAGGGAAATTTACAAAACTAGTAGTCAGCATAATGAACTACATTTACTCATTTGCATCCGAAAAAGGATAAAAATAAAAATTAGTTAATAATGCACACATTAACCCTAAACATTTATCGAGAAACAAAACTTAGAAGACATCCATATATGACATGAAAACATTCAAATGAGCCAACAGATCAGAAGACTTAACACACCCTGGCATCAGGGTCTGCACCAGCTGCAAGTAGCCTCCTAACAATGGGAACGTGGTTTCTCCATGTTGCAATATGAAGAGGTGTAAGGCCAAAGCTGTTCCTTGAATTGATATTACCTCCATTCTTCTTCATTTGCACCAGTGCCGAATCTACATCAGCCAAGGACCCTTCACGCACAAGCAGCCACAGATCTGTCAGAGATGCACTTGATACAATTTTGCGAGCAGCTGACTGATGATTCTGCTTTTGGCCTTGAGGTGGAACTAAACCCTCCATTAATCTATATTTTTCTCAATAATATATACTCTCTAACCTTGACAAAATAATAACTTAAATCCCAGTGCTGACTCCTTGCTTCTCGCCACTTAAGCTAACAATGATTATGCCCTTTCACCAGGTGACTTCAAGAGCTAGATTGTCCAAAATCCTGTTAAGAAATTAGTCCACACCAACTGATAACAAGCTAATGTGGCCCTTGAAGACATCGATTCAACCTAGTCCATGTTGCAGTCACTTTTTGAATTTCATGATCAAGAAAATGAAGAGAAAGCCATTTAGATGCATGATTGAAAATGGTTAACTGCTATGCCCCCATCATCATCACCTCCAGTACTATGAACACAAACCAGTTGCAACAGCCATTCACAAACTCCCATCACAGTTCATGGGCCTTAAATGAATCTCCAACTAATGGTGTAAGCAACAAGCTGCATTTGACATTCTTAAGTCAGTAGGATATATCTTCTGGAACAAATATAATAGTTAAAAATCAAAATGGAATGAACTAAACAACAAATCATTCATGAACAAGCCAATAACATTCATACTTTTATATACTATAACAAATACAATATGTAAACTTCCCTATTTAATTGGAAGGGTTGAATTGCTATTACAGTAAGTACAAGAAATGTAGAACTATATAAATGCATCAGATCATCATGAAATATGAAAGAACTGTTCAAGGAACAAGCAATTACTTCTCCCAAAATTTACCAATTGACCTAGCCCCTTGTTCCATTAACTTATCTTTTAGGGTATCTAACATTTTCTCAAATTTATGTCTAAAAGCGTGTTTATAGCAGCAAAGAAAATTTCAGATCTTATATCCTTTCTCGGAAAATTGTTTTAGTGAGACACAAATAGAGAGAGAGAGAGAGAGAGAGAGAGAGAGAGAGAGAGAGAGAGAGAGAGAGAGAGAAAGAGAGAGAGAGAGAGAGAGAGAGAGACGAAACTGTGAGAAATTGGGCTTTGTTGGAGCTGTTTGATGACAGAGCCACAATGATGATAGTACTTAGAATTGGGGTCGTTGCAATAAACAAGAACAGAACCAATGTAGCATTCATGTTTTAGTGGAGTCTCAGTGGATAACAGAGGACATGGGTGCAAGTTGTGCAGGGGTAGGACCAATCACCAATGGAGCATCAACTTTGGCATTTGAAAAAATTCAACATTTTCTTGTAAAAATTATGACACCAAATATGTGGAAAAGAGAAAACAAGTTGTACTTTATGTTCAGTGCTTGTTATAATGACCCACCTGAGAGTGCAGGGATTCTCATTGATGAATCTTGAACTTCAGGAGAACAAGCTTGAGATGGGTCATAGTTTACATGCATTTGTGCACAGTTGAAAATTGAAAAATTATCTATATTAAAGTTCTAATAATAATATTTGATATTTTATGCCAAGTTCCAACAAGAGACATGCAGTGGTCCATAATACTCGGGAAAAAAGGCATGATATCCATGTAATAAAGAAGACCATGTAAACTAAACATAGAGATCTATCTGGTTAACCATCACCGGTAGAGTACCAGAAATGCCTCTAATGCCACTATAGGTGGACAAGACAATCCTTTAGACAAATCAGGAAGATGTATGCATATAGCCCAAGAGGCAGTTTTAATAAATGTTAGTAAGAGTGTATGCAAAATTATATAAACACAGATCCACAGCTAATTTTATACAAAGTTATGCTTCTTTTTCCTTTCGTCAGAGATGGAAAGAAGTCCAGCCTACACGTATGAGTTTGGACATCCATTTTGTCAGTGAACAACAACATTCACAGAAAAACTTTGAACATTATAGAATTTAAGCCACAACAAAAGTTTTTCACCACTAGCACAAAATATACAAGAAACTAACCTGTAAGTAAGATAATTGACCTAACTTTGAAAGATATCCAAAACCATTCAACCATTGAAGGATTATTTCAATTTCAGATTGGATACCAAATCTGATCTACATGCAAGAACAGCGCAAGAAGAAGCACCCATTGGTCAAGACTCATGTGTTTCAAAGACGAATTGAATTATTATAAAGGAAAACAGCTATCTAGCAGTCAAATCAGACATTCAATACACCAAAATGCTGGCAAAATAAAAACTACGAACCAAAAATGAGAATTACCGCCATGCAAAACAATGGATCAAGCAGCAAAACTCGAAACCCAGGTCCAAAAAACCCATGAATTCGATCAAGATAGATCAAAATAAACAACACCCAATACACAAAATCACATATTTCGACAAAACACAGAAGCCCCAAAACCAGAGAGTGGTGGAACAGCACAAACACCCACCCACCTAAAAATGGTAGCTTCAAAATCCGCCAACAAATCAGATAACCAATACCCATCAACATACACTCAAAAAATCACACAAAAACAATGAAAATCCACCCCATAAACAAACACAAACGCACAGAAAATACATTGAACAACCCCAAATCAAACCAACCCAGAAACAAAAAACACAAAATACCAAATAAAGAAGATGGGAAGACAAAAGCATCACCTGAAAGTTGTTAAAAATGAAAAATCTGAGAAATGGGTGGAGAGTTGTGCGTTAAGAAGCAGAGAATGGAATCAGGGAATATACCCCTTCCCTCAAAGGCACAGAGATGGAATCAAAGTAATCGAAGCAGAAAGAAAGCCCTTCGGGTGGTCTCACCAAAATATTTAGACAGAAAAGCCCTTGAGATTTGTTGGAAATGCCGAACGTGTGGCTGTTGAGTTTGTCTGTATTGGAGTTTTGCCACCCCTTTCAGAATTCAGATGCCAAGTTGCCAACAACCAAACACCGCTTTAATAAAATTTTCTAGAGACTTTATTTCAATCTCTCATTTTTTCATAGAATTAATTTTTGATATTCAAAGCATAATTTCTTTTATAAAATCACGAAAATTGCATGGAAAAATAAAATGACCACCCTCTATTAAAAAAATCAAATACAATATCTTTTGTCTAAAGTTTCAATTAAATAATTTTTTTAATCTCTATTTCAAGCCCAACATTTTTTTAAATAAAATAAGGTTAAAATATAAAAAAGAAATGAGAAAAATATCAGTAATTTTTAATATATGAAAATTATTTTTTCCCAGTATTATCTCATTTTTTTAATGAAATATTTTTAAAATATAAGTAATAATATAAAATTTAATCAAATGAAAATTTTCTTAAATTCCTAATTAATATAAATTATTTTTTAAATAGTATTATATATAATATTTATTATAATATTATATTTTCTTAGAAAATTATTAGAGATATCTCTATAAATATTTCAGATAAGAGAGAAAAGATTATTAGATGAAAATGAGTTTGTAAATACCATACAAGGTGGAGCAAGAGATTTATGATTTAGAATATTAGTACAAGGAGTGAAGAAATATAAAATATTTTAGAAATCAATAGTTATATTTGATTTTTTTTTTTTTTGTAATATTTTATACGGTACAATGTAAAGATTTTTTCTCATCTATAAATATAGATATAATATTATGTTCGAATCACGTTAAAACCTGTATATTTTTATATTGATTTTTTTATTTCTTATTAATTCTTTCGTTTTCATGACACAATTTTACTTTATGTATTCATATTTTAGATAAGCAAAATGTGACACAGATTTTTTATTAATTAAAAGTTTTAAAAATTATCAAGATTTTTAATGAAAATATTTTTAAAATATAATCCATCAATATAAAATTTAATTATGTATCAATAGTATTCTTATTGCATTAGGAGGACACGTAGTCAGGCAACCGTTGGTTTGGTGGATATGTGACACGTAGTCAAGCCAACCGTTAGTTTGATGGATATGTGACACGCAGTCAGGCCAACCGTTGGTTATAAATATTTGAACTTGGAAACTTTCTTTTTCTTAGGTGGCGGTTGGAAGATGGTCAACCCCAAAAGTGCAAGGCATTATTATAAGGTAAGGAATAAAGTCGCATTTATTATTTATTTATTTATTTATTTTTACATGCACTTTAAATGAAAATTTTAGGGAAAATTACCCTTTAGGGTAGGCTGGGGAAACATATGATCGAGAAGGGTGGGTAGATTTCATAATTCTTCTTAAGGGTAGGATGAAATTATGATAATTCTTCCAAAGGCCTTATTTTGTTTAAATGTCAAGACTACCCTTAATAAGTGAAAAGCAACAACAACAAAAAAACATCTTCTTTAACCTAACTACAACTTGTCGATATTAAAAAAGAAAAAAAGGGAAAGAGGCAAAAACTCCAGCACTTCAGGTTATGATCTAAAATTGTCTCCACAAAGTTTGTGTTTTTGTGTGAATCTAGCAAGAAATCCATTAAAGGTCAAATTTAAAAAAAAATGACAAAAAAATAAAAATAGGTCAGTTTATGCAAATAAATAAATAATTTAAAATTTGGATTATTAGGCATAATTTCAGGAATATTATTGTGTATATATTTGTAGTTAATATTTTCCTATATTATAAGATTTCTTATTGTACTCTTTTAGGAGTTTACCTTATTTAGGACTCTGATGTATATAAGATAATTAAGGTGAATGAGAAAGGCAAAAAATTTTCTCCCAATTTTCTTTGTTCTCTACATGCTATCAGAGCCATGGTTGATCCACTGAAAAAAGGGGAAAAACTGTCAAATCCTTATTCTCTCAATTCGAATGACAATCCCAGTAATATAATTACTCAGGTTCAATTGAGAGCAGAGAATTATGATGAATGGCTGAGAATGCATCGGAAATCGAAGATTGGTGGATGGTTAATTCGATGTTGGTTTCTTGGGTGTTTAATACCATCAAACCCAGACTTCAATCAACCATCTCACACATGGAGATCGTGAAAGATCTGTGGGATGATATCAAGGAGAGATTTTCAATTAGCAATGGACCATGGGTGCAACAATTGAGATCAGATTTGGCAAATTGCAAATAGAATGGGCAAGCCATTGTCACCTATTATGGTTAGCTCAAAATGATTTGGGATGAATTGAATAACTATGACAAGATACTAGTATGTAAGTGTAATCTAATGATCGTCTTGGAAAAGAAGCGTGAAGAAGAGAGGGTACATCAGTTCTTAATGGGTTTGGATGAAGAAGGATATGGTACTATGCGTTCGAATATCCTTAGTACTGAACCCTTGCTGAACTTGAATCGAGCTTATATTATGGTTGTGCAATAAGAAAGGATGAGAACTATGACTCGTACAAAAGAAGAAAGAGGGAATCCAATGAGTTTTGCGGTGAAAGCAAGAGGTCAAAATTCAAGGGGAGAAGCAAAAGATAGAAACGTGGTGTGCACAAATTGTAAATGAGATGGACATGATGCAGATACTTGTTTTCAATTAATTGGGTACCTTGAATGGTGGGGTAACAGACCAAGAACAAACGTTTCTGGACTTAGAGGTGGGCGTAAACGTGGTGCTCATGGAGGACATGATAAGGGGGGGATTGCTCGGGCAAATGCAGCTACAACAAACAATGCCAATAAAAAGAGAATTGTGGGCTTGAATGATGAACAATGGGCCACATTGATAGGAATGCTGAGTGCTCAAAAACTGGTACTAACGAGAGGTTGATGGGTAAGCAAAGTCAATTACCCAGGATCATTAATTCAGGAGCTTCCAATCATATGACTAGTGTGTATACATGTATGAGAGAAGTAAGAGATATTGCTCCATGTCCGGTTACTTTACCAGATGGAGTGGAGATCATGACCTTGAAAAAAGGAACTGTTTGTCTTGAAGGAGAATTAAAATTGCATAATGTTCTTTTTGTGACAAAATTAAAATGCAATTTGATTTCTATATCTCAACTTCTTAGAGATTCAGGTTTGGTGATTCAACTAACTGACAAATTTTGTGTTATACAGGACCGAAGTACGAGGAAGGTGATTGGAGCGGGTGAGCAACGTGAGGGGCTTTACTTTCTCAAAGGAGTAGTTTCGGTGCATGCTTTCAAGATGAATGGTGTTGCTTCTTTTGAGCTTTGGCATAGGCGAATGGGACATCCTTCTTCTAAGGTGTTAGGATTGATTCCTGAAGTAGTATGTAATAATAAAAATGAAAATAAGGTTTGTGATGTTTGTTTTAGAGCTAAGCAAATAAGAGAAATGTTCTCTTCTAGTGAAAATAAAGCCAAAGAATGTTTTGATTTAATTCATTGTGATTTATGGGGACCCTATAGAGTTCCAGCTTCTTGTGGAGCACTTTATTTTTTTACCATCGTGGATGATTGCTCTCGTGCTGTTTGGATATATTTGTTGAATGTGAAAAATGAAGTAGGTTCTATTCTTAAGAAATCCATGGCAATGATTCAACGACAATTTCAGAAAGACGTCAAAATTGTGCAAAGTGATAATGGCAGAGAATTTATGTGTCTGAAAGAATATTTTGATGAGATTGGGATTATGCATCAAACTTCATGTGTTGGTACTCCCCAACAGAATGGGAGAGTGGAGAGAAAACATCGCCATATCCTGAATGTGGCGAGAGCATTGCGATTTCAAGCACATTTGCCTCTTGAATTCTGGGGCGAATGTATTCTCGCGGCTGGTTATTTAATCAATAGAACTCCATCTATGCTGTTAAATGGTAAAAATCCTTATGAAATTTTATTTGGACAGAAACCATCTTATCAGAGTGTTCGAATCTTTGGATGTTTGTGTTATAGTCACAATTTGAACCGAGACAAGGATAAGTTTGCTAGTCAAAGTCGAAATTGCATCTTTGTTGGGTATCCATTTGACAAGAAAGGATGGAGACTTTATGACTTGGAAACCGGCGAATATTTTGTTTCTCGTGATGTGGTGTTCGTTGAAACTGATTTTCCATTCGCCGACAATGATGTTACTACTGATGATTTAAATGTCTATAGAACACACAATTGGAGCGCTGGTATTGAAGTAGATTGTGATGAAGGGGAGTTGACCAATGCAGATGTTAGTGCTGAAGAGGGAAATTTAGAGGATGACGTTGTGGAAGAGGATAATACTGCAGAGGAATCTCTTGGAAGGGGACAATGAGTTAAGGTGCCATCTGTTCGTTTGAAGGACTATGTGACTCACACCATCGAATCAGGCCCCTCAGTGTGCTCACCGTTCCAATC
Organism: Vitis rotundifolia; assembly: GCA_030254885.1. Taxonomy (NCBI): domain Eukaryota; kingdom Viridiplantae; phylum Streptophyta; class Magnoliopsida; order Vitales; family Vitaceae; genus Vitis; species Vitis rotundifolia. The sequence continues at coordinate 3,132,332 of CM058158.1, forward strand.
AAGTTCCTTAGGTACTTTTTATCTTATAGCAAATTATGTCAGTTATGATAAGTTGTCTTCAATACATCTGTCTTTTTTGGCAAATATTACTGTAGGACATGAACCAACTACATATGTAGAAGTAGCTAAATAAGAATGTTGGAGAGATGCAATGAGCAAAGAAATTCAAGCTCTTAAGGATAACGGGACTTGGATCGTGGTCGATCTACCACCTGGGAAGAAAACAATCGAAAGCAAGTGGGTTTATAAGATTAAATACCACTTCGACGAAAGTGTAGAATGTTGCAAGGCGAGATTGGTGATCCTTGGCAATAATCAAGTTGAAGGAATAGATTACCATGAGACTTTTGCTCCTATAGCCAAGATGGTTACTGTCCGCACTTTTCTTGCTGTTGTTGTTGCAAAGAACTGGAATTTGCATTAGATGGATGTGCAAAATGCGTTTTTGCATGGTGACTTGGATGAAGAGGTTTACATGAAAATGCCACTTGGTTTTGCTTCCAGTTCTTCCGGGAAGGTATGTAAACTTCGAAAGTCTTTATATGGTTTACGCCAAGCTCCTTGATGTTGGTTTGCTAAATTGGCCAAATCTTTGAAAAAGTTTGGTTTTCAACAATCAAGCACCGATTACTTTCTCTTTACTTTCCGAGATGGAACTGTTCAGATGAATATTCTGGTCTACGTTGATAACCTTATTATTTCGGGCACTGATGAAAGACTTGGGCAAGTTGAAGTATTTTTTAGGGATTAAGGTGGCTCGGAATTTCGAGAGATTGTTCTTATGTCAATGGAAATATGTATTGGATATAATTTCCGAAACTGGTTTATTGGGAGCTAAACCGACCAAGACACCTCTTGAGCAGAATCATAAACTAGCACTTGCAACGGGTCTGGTTTTGAAGGATCCGGCTCCGTATAGGCGCTTGGTGGGTCGCCTTATTTATTTGACCATCACTCGTCCTGAGTTGTCTTACTGTGTTCACATTCTAGCTCAGATCATGCAGCAGCCAAAGCAAGATCATTTAGAAGCAGCTTTGCGTGTTGTTCAGTATTTGAAAGGCAATCCAAGACACGACATCTTTTTAAGTGTCCATTGTGATATGAAGTTGTATGATTATTGTGACTCTGATTGGGCTAGTTGTCCTCTAACTCGATGATCTTTGATAGGATATTTCATTATTTTAGGGAATTCTCCAATTTCTTGGAAAACTAAGAAGCAACAAACTGTATCTCGCTCTTATGCTGAAGCAGAGTATCGATCTATGACTACCACTACTTGTGAACTGAAGTGGTTGAAAGGTTTGCTGAGATCTCTTAGTGTTGATCATTTTGGACCAATGAGTCTCTACTGTGATAGGCAGGCAGCGTTGCGCATAGCTGCTAATCTGGTATACCACGAACGCACGAAACATATTGATGTTGATTGTCATTTTATTCGTGACGAGATAAGCTCTGGGAATATCGTGACCAAATATGTTCATACTTCAGTTCAGTTTATTGATATTTTAACAAAAGCTTTGGGCACAAATCAATTTGATGTTCTTTTGCGCAAGTTGAGCATTCTGGATATTCATGCTCCAACTTGAGGGGGGGTATTAGGCATAATTTCAGGAATATTATTGTGTATATATTTGCTGTTAATACTTTCCTATATTAGAAGATTTCTTATTGTACTCTTTTAGGAGTTTACCTTATTTAGGACTCTGATGTATATAAGATAATCAAGGTGAATGAGAAAGACAAAAGTTTTTCTCCCAATTTTCTTTGTTCTCTACATGGATTAAAGGAACGAAATGTTAATAATTTTAACAATGTAGATCTAAAATATTAGATTTGAAATATTGAAGGAGGTTTTGAGAAAGAAATTACATTTTTTTTTGTGTAAAATGTTATTTAAATTTTTTTTTTTTGAATTTTTTTATGTAATTTTGGTCATAGTGAAGATGTGTTTTTATTTTTAATTTATTTTTCGAGTGGGTTGTTTGATATGATTATTATTGATTTCCATTAAAAAGGTTTGCACTTTAGTTTTGTTGTTGAGACTTGTTTAACATGGCAGAAGAAAAAATTTTCTCAATTGTTTCATGTTTATTTGCAACCACTTTGTTCATGTATTTATGAACATATTTGGATTTTCATTAAAAACTGAAATCTCTTTTGTATGGGACCACTTTGTTTGTCATTATGAATTTTGTATAAGTATTATTTTGGTTTGATGTGTTGAATGCCTAGTAGTTTGAAGGTTGTATAAAAGAACCATTACTTCAATTATAAAGTATAAGTACAATACAAATACAATATAGTTACAATGAAAAAAATATTAACATTACGATATATTACAATATACCAAAATGACAAAATATTGAATTTGTTTTTTACTAAACTAGCATTTCTAGGCTATCATGTTGTATTCCTATCATAAAGCGTCCTTGCAAGCCAAAATTATAAAAATACAACAAAAATACACTATTGTAATTTCAATACATGAAGTTGTTGATGACAATCCAATAATGTATAAAAAAAAATTTATAAAATTAATTTTTTTATATAAAAATATAAATGTACAATAAAAATACACTACAATTATAATATAAATATAATAACATTACGATACATTAAGATAAGGTAAAATTTTGAAATTTTCAAATTTTTTATGAAACTGAGTAGTTGTGGGGTTTTTTTTATATAAAAATATAAATATACAATAAAAATATACTACAATTACAATATAAATACAATAACATTACGATAAGGTAAAATTTTGAAAATTTCAAATTTCAAATTTCTTATGAAACTGGGCAGTTGTGGGTTTTTTGGCATATCCCTAACATGTCTAATATACAACAAATATTGTTCTTTATTATATAAAATATGTCTCAATTGATTATAATTTTCATTTATTTATTTTGTATTTATTGTAAAATTTTCCTTGTAATAGTGTGAAATAGATTGATTTAATTGTTAAGAAAGAATATGTACTTCTCGATTGGTAAATGGACTTAGAAAATTCAAAGTAAATTGGTCTAATAAAAATGTTAGGCCTTCAAAAGAATTATCAAATCTACCCACCATTTTCAATAAATTTTTTTCCCAGCCTACCTTTAAAAGTAATTCTCCCAAAAATTTATTGAGTTGACGAAAAATTTGAGAAAAAATAAAAAATGAAAAATAAAGAAAATAAGTGAAAAAAAAAATTATTTTTATATATTATTTCAAATTTATTTAACTTTTTTTTTTTTTTTTTACATAAAAGATTCAGTATTTTAAAGAATTATAAACTTTTAATTATATTTAATTTTTCTTCATTTTTTTTTTTCAATCAAATAAAAAAAAAAAGGGAAAATTATGTTGAATTCCATATTAAACCAACATAAAAAAAAAATTATATATGGCATGTCATTGAATAATTTGGATCAATTCAGGTAAAAAAATACTCTCGTCCTTAAATGATTTACAATTATTGGCAATTTCCAACCCCATTACAAATCTGCATGATGTTTTCTATTTTAGCTTTGTAATTCCATACAAACTATCTTTACTAAAAATATACCCAAAATTAATATAAAAATTTAAATATTCTAAAACCAACTCTCTCTCTCTCTCTCTCTCTCTCTATATATATATATATATATATATATATATGGGCTTGTGGGCCCCAATGTTGTCAACCTATTTCCGATATATGTTTCCAAATAAATGACTTTTATTTTTAAAAATGTTTCCTACAAAGCAAGTGAAAAAAAAAAAAACAATATGTTCTCAAAGAATAGAGCGGCTTATTTGGCTATGTTTTTCTTATACTTGATTTTAAAAATTGTTTTCAAGTTAAAGAATAAAAAATAGTTTTTAATAAGTTGTTTTTAAAAGCAGTTTTTGATATGTTTTTGGTACAATTTTTAAGTTATAAAAATACGGTTGTTTGACAAGTTATTTTTAATTTTGAAAATAGTTTTTTAAAATGAAAAATAAAAAGCTTGTTGGATAAGTTGTTTTTAAAACTAAATTTTCTATTTTGATTTGTAAAAACATTATAAATTTAATTTAATTACAAAATATATTAATAAAATAAATAGGTTTTAGTAAAACATGAATAGTGATATTAAAATAAAATCTTAAATTATATTTTTTTTATAAAAAAATATATTATTTTAGTATATGTTAGAAACATAATGATATTAACATCTTGGTAATTTTTTTGTTAAAAATAAATAATTATAATTTAATAATAATTATTATTAATAATATGTTATTTAAAATAAATAACAAATAAAGTTTAACTTTTTTTATATGCAAATGAGCTAATTTTTTTGTTACATGTATACATTTAGCACTCAATTATAAATATAATATTATAGAATATTTTGATTTATTTACAATTAATTGGCTACGTTTTTTAAATTCTAAATTATTCTTAAGAATTAAAAGGTTCATTTCAAAATTTAAATTATTAATTATGTCTTACTCAATTTATATCTCTAGTGAGAAAATTAAAAAAAAATAGTTATATTAGAAAAACAGTAAAATCATAACTCCAATTTTGATTTATTATTATTTTTATTGATTACAACTTATTTTTTGAGTTTTAAATTATTTTTATAAAATTTTAAACCTATTAATAAATTCAACAAAAAAAATATCATTTGATTTAAAATTCATTTTTTTGGTGAGAAAATTTATAAAAATATATATAACTTTGTGCAAAAAGAAATAATAGACTCATTGTAAACCAATTTGTATCCATAAATGTATGACATTAATGGATTTATTATTTAAATTTCAAATTATTTTTAAAAATTACTAGACTCAATAATGAATCCAACATATTAAATTTTATTTAATTTGGAGTTCATTTGTCAATTGAAAAAAAAAAATCACAAAACAATGATTCTACGTAAAAGAGAAACAATAAAGAATCATTCTAAACCAATTTTCATCCATAAATTTATGGTATTAATTGGATCACTATTTGAGTTTTAAGCTATTTTTAAAATTTAACAAACTTATTAATGAAACCCATGTAAATTTTTTTCTAATTTGAAGTTTATTTGCCTAGTGAAAAAAATAATAATTCTCTATAAAAGAGAAGCTATAGTCATTATAAACCAATTTTTGTTTATAAATTTATGATATTAATTGAATCACTTTTTAAGTTCTAAGTTATTTTTATAAATTACTAAACTTGATAATGAATCCATTCATTAAGTTTTGTTCAATTTGAAGTTCACTTGCATAGTGAAAAAAAATAATGATTCTACGTAAAAGAGAAATAATAAAATCATTATAGACCAAATTTTGTCTATAAACATATGATATTTATTAGATCATTTTTTCAGTTTTAATTTATTTTAAAAAATTACTAGAATCGTTAATAAATCCAATACATTAAGTTTTATTTAATTTAGAATTACCTTGTCTAATAAAAAAAAGTTGGAAAATAATACTTTATGTAAAAGAGAAACAATAGAGTCGTTTTATACCAATTTTTGTCCATAATTTTTTTGCATTTATTAAATCATTTTTTGAATTTTAATTATTTTTAAAAATTACAAGACTCATATTAAGTCTTTCTTGATTTGGAATTTATTTGTTTAGTAGAAAATTTATAAAATTACGTAAAGAAGAAGTTAACTAAGTCATTTAACATAAATTTTGGTCTATAACTTTCTAACATTATTGAGTTCTATGAATTTTTTTGTACTGATTAAATTGGTTTTTGAGTTTCAAATTATTTTTAAAATTAATAAATGTTATGTATCAAGTATAATTTGATTTAAAATTTATTTACTTCATTAAAAATTTTAGAAAAGTTAAAAGAATTTTTTTTAAAAAAAAAACATGTTTAATTTAAGGGAATATCATATTTAAATATTTTATGTATTGGTATTAGAATATGAAGAGACAAAAATAGTGAAATCATGTTCAATTTTTATTTGTTTGTTATGGTTTTTAAAAATTTTTTCTATGTTTTTCTTTTATTTTAAAAATCGATGAAAACAAGTTTTACTTGTTCTCTAAAACCCGTTCTCTATTCACTATATTTGTAAAAACTAGAAATAGGTAATAATAATAATGAAACAATATTATAAATTTTTAAAAACGGTTTTCTATCTTTCAAAACAAAAAACTGTTTTTTAATCATATGATCAAACATACTCTAATATTTTTATAATAATTTTTTTAAAACTTTTTCTTTTAAATAATTGATGGACAATTAAACATGTTTTCATGTTTTTTTTACTCTAAATAATAAAAAAAATGTTTTTTAAAAATAATTTTCAAACACAGTATATAATTTTAATTTGTTTATGTTTAAAATTTTATTTTACTTTATATTTTAAATTATTTCAAAATATATATATATATATAATTAAATGACTCTGATGGGAATGGCTTTTTCAAGCTGAGAAGTGGGACAATCCACACAAATGAATACATGAAAAATGAATATATATATATATATATATATATATAGATATATAATTAAATGACTCTGATGGGAATGGCTTTTTCAAGCTGAGAAGTGGGACAATCCACACAAATGAATACATGAAAAATGAATACTCAAATATGTTGCCAAAACCCTCACATAGAAGCCACACATGCCCTCTTTGGCTTTTCTTCACATCACCCACACGGAACTTGAAAGTTCATTTTTCATAAACTCTTGGTTGTTATATAGCTTAAGGTAGTAAAAGCCAAGTCTCTTTTGCCTTCTTCCACAATTCTCTAAGAAAATGGAGGCTCTCACTATAAAGGAAACATGTTCACATACACATGATATACCGGGTCAATCCCTTAAAAAAGACTAGTGTATATGTTCTTGCAACTTATATATATATAGAGAGAGAGAGAAAGAGAGAGAAGTGCCCATCAACTTTTTTTTTCTTTCTAAAATAAGGATGTAAATAATCTATGAAACTAAAAGAACCCTTCAATAAAATGGTGATGTCTTTCAATTAAGACTTTTCCAAATTTTCAATTAAGACTCGTTCAAAAAGTTAAGAATTCTATCCCTTTATCTACTTATATAAAGAGGTGTTCTCAACCTATAGACATTATTTATAGATAAAATATTTTTAGCTTTTGTTTCCTCACTCCTCTTTTTCATTGTGAGAGTTTATTTAGATCTACCTCTTCTTCATTGTGAGATTTTAAAGGGATTTGTGCTTGTGCTCATCTTCATAATTAGCTATTATGATCTTTAGATTTACCTTTTTTCATTAATGCGAGAGTTTAAAGGGATCCATGCTCGTGCTCATACTTACAATTACGATATTTCATACTTGGGCTCATTTTCATAATTACAATCTTCTATGCAACTGATGAACTTCTATAGCAACATAGTTCCCTCGCCTTAAATCACATAAGGTGCATGCATCTATCCTAGACTTCCCTAGATCTAAAGTACTGGAAACCTATGACTATAAGAACCATATATATATATAAACTAAATCCAAAAGAGAAAGTTTCATACCTGCAATCTAGATGTTCCCACATCGATCTTCATTTGATGGAGATGTCGAGGAAGATTTTGAAACTATAGAGACATTGTGGAGCTTGTCGACCCAATGTTCTTATTGGGAAACCCTATATTACTCTATTCCCAAGCCCTAGATCATTAGGGTGCGTGAAATCCTTTCCTAAGCTTCTCTAAAAACATCACGATGGAAAAATATGACTTTCAAAACCAAAAAACATATCATAGATCTAAATATTAGTATTATTCCTACAATCCAGATGTTCTCAGATTGAATATTGTCGGTGTAGAATACTTCAAAGCCATAACAGATCTCGTAAACACAGGGATCTTCCACCTGCCTCCTTAAGTTTAGGCACTAAAATGGTGGAGATCTCAAGACTAGAGGTTAGGGTTCTCTCTCTAGATAGGAGAGAGAAAATGACAATACTGAACTAAAAACCCTAACCTCTAAAGGGGCATTTAGAGGTTTTTTATTAGACTTAGTGACTTAAGCTTACCATGGGCTTGGGTCATTTAATCTAACCTAAAAAGGTTTTTAATTGATTAATTAACTCAATAGAGCTCCAATTAATTAATTAGCTCAATCTAGAGATACCGCTCACTTACCTCTATATAGGCTTATGTAATTACCAAAACACCCTTATGCACACAAATGAACTAAAATCTAATCCAATCCTCATAAAGTGTGTTATTAAGGAATATGAGTTCGAGCGGGGACCACTAAAACCCATAGGACAATGTTGGCTCCCTCATAATTCAATTTTAAAGTTGACTCAATATTCTACTATAAAGAGTTAACCACACTCCAGTATTTTATGTATATTATAATGAGACACCAAGTGTTCATATTTGTGACCAGCTATTTGTTGTATACAATCTCCCCATGAATTGGTTCTTTGTAAACTAACAAGGTGAGAGATATCGGTCTTTCAAGACTACCTTTACCGTCTTTGAATTATAGATTTTCCTAATATGTCATCAAATGACATATTTTAGTCCACAAAGAGCATATGTCAAATTCTACCAAAGGAATTACCATAAACCCATAGATTTCATTATCACACGTCCTTAGGATCACCTAAGGAGATACATTGTCTCAAAGTCCATAAGATATCATGAGTGCCTCTATTGAGAATACCTATCGCTATTGACTTTTATCAATAGTGACTCGATTAATAAGGAATGTATGATTGACTTACAATATCATCAATAGGTCAAAACTACTGTTAACTTCTACACAAGCTCAATATTCTCTCAAGGTTGAAAAACTATGCAATGTAACAATTTGGTAAAATCATAACTACCCTATAGCCTTATATCATGACTTATCATAGGTCTTATATGATGTGTAACCATAATGTGGACCCGCATTTTTTGCATGTGTTCTTACTCGACGGTAAAACTCGTTTTTTAGTGAAAATTTGAATTTTATAAAAGTTGAAGTCACCACTTATTTTTGTTTATTTGTTAATGAGAAAACAAAATTCATATATATATATATATATATATATATATATATATATATATGAATTCGGTGGTTGGAACTTGGAAGGTGGTCAACCCAATAAAATCACATTTATTATTATTATTTTTCTTATTATTCTTATTTATTTCCATATGTACTTTTTATTAAGCATAATGAAGTTTAATATTGATATTTCTTTCTATTTGTCTAAATTTGAGTAACCTTGTATTTTCCTTCAGATAAAATATTTAATACTTTAACATTATATTTTGTTAGTGAAAATTTTGAGGAAAAATAGGAGAAAAAGTAAATAAAAAGGAAAAATGAAAAAAAAAAGTAAAAAAATAAATTTAAAATCAATAAGTTATTTCAAATTTATTTAACTCATTTAATTCTTTTAAATAAAAGATTCAATAATATAAAAATTGTAATTTTTTAATTAATTTTAATTATATTTAATTTTCCTACACGTTTTTCAATAAAATTTTAAATGGGAAAATTATGTTTCTTGATATTTTTTTCCATATTAAACCAACATAAAAACAAATTATATCACATGTCATTCAATAATTTGGATCAATTCAGGTAAAAAATACTCTCCTTAAATAATTTACGATTATTGGCTATTTCCAACCCCATTACAAATCTGCATGATATTGTCTATTTTAGCTTTATAATTCCATACAAACTATCTTTATTAAAAATATACCCAAAATTTAAAATAAATTTATGACACAAATTATATAAAAATTAAATATTCTAAAACAAATTTTCATATCTTTTTATCTATCTATTTATCTATCTCTCTCTCTATATATGGCTTATTTCAGACATTTTGAAAAGAAAAAATTCAAAATTAATTCTTTAATAATTTTTTAGAACAAAAGTGTGTTTAGAAACTTGGAATATTGTCAACCTATTTTCTATGTTTCCAAATATTTTTTAAAAATAATTTTCATATGTATAAATATTTTTTAACATGATTCATCCAAAACAAGTGAAAATAACTAAAAATAATTAAAATATATTTTGAAAGAATATAAAGGCTTGTTGGGTCATTTTTTTATACCTATTTTAAAAAATTATTTTTAAGTTAAAGAATAAAAAATAGTTTTTTAGGCATTATTTGACGATTGTTTTTTAGAACAATTTTTTATTTTTTTTATAACAAAAGACCTGAAAAATGTGTTTAGTAACCAAAAAACTATTTTCTATTTTTTGTTCTTAAAAACAGGAAAAATATAATATTTCTCAGAGAACATTTTTTTTAATTGTTTTCACTTATTTTTATGAATTTTGTTTTAGAGAATAATTATACAAACATGAAGAATGATTAAAAATAAAACACTAGATATAAAAATTATTTTTTATGCATATTCAAAAAATATTTAAAACAATTTAAAAATATTTTAGATTCCCAAACAAAGTTTTTTCTACAAAATATTAGAGAACAATTTTTAAAAATTGTTCTCAAAAACTATTTTTTATAATTGTTTTAGAAAAAAATTATCAAATAGGGTCTTAGTGTTTTATAAAAATAAGGGTGTTTAATAAATTATTTTTAAAAAATAATTTTTAAAAATAAAAAACTTGTTTGGATAAGTTATTTTTAAAAATAATTTTTCTATTTTGATTTGTAAAAAAATTATAAATTCAATTTATACAATATTAATTAAATTTAATTCAAGTCTAACTAAAAATTGAAATAGTTTTGTAATTACAAATATATTAAAAAAATAAATAGGTTTTAGTAAAACATGAATAGTGATATTATAATAAAATCATAAATTATATATGGTTTTTTTATAAAAAATATATTATTTTAGTATTTGTTAGAAACATAAGAATATTAACATCTTGGTATTTTTTTTGTTAAAAATAAATAATTATAATTTAAAAATAATAATATTAATAATAAGTTATTTAAAATGAATAGTGAATAAAGTTTAACTTTTTTAACATTCAAATGAGGTAAATTTTTTATTATATGTACACATTTAGTATTCAATTATAAATATAATATTCTAGAATATTTTGATTTATCTACAATCAATTGGATTTATTTTTTAAATTTCAAATTATTCTTAAGAATCAAAAGGTTCATTCAAGAATTTAAATTATTAATTAAGTCTTACTTAAAATTCAAAAAGGTATAGTTATATGTATTAGAAAATAGTAAAGTCATGACTCATAATATATTAGTTTTGATTTATTATTATTATTATTATTGATTAAATCTATTTTTTGAGTTCTAAATTACTTTTAAAATTGTTAAACTCATTAATAAATTCAACACAAAATGTTGTTTATTTTGAAATTCATTTTTCTAGTGAGAAAATTTATAAAAATATAATTAGGTGCCAAAAAGAAATAGAGTCATTATAAATCAATTTTTATCCATAAATTTCTGTATTAATGTGTTTACTATTAGAGTTTCAAATTATTTTTAAAGATTACTAGACTTAATAATGAATACAACATATTAAGTCTTATTTAATTTAGAGTTCATTTGTCAAGTGAAAAGAAAAATGAAAAATAATGATTCTATGTAAAAGACGAACAATAAAGTCATTTGAAGCCAATTTTTATCCATAAATTCTTGATATTAATTGAATCTTTATTTGAGTTTAAGTTACTTTTAAAATTATTAGACTCATTAATGAATTCAACCCATTAAGTTTTATTTAATTTGGAGTTCATTTGCCTAGTGGAAAATAATAATAATAATAATTCTATGTGGAAAAAAGATATATAGTAGTCATTCTAGACCAATTTTTGTCCATAAATTTTTTGTATTGATTGGATCTTTATTTGAGTTTTAAGTTACTTTTAAAATTACTAGACTCATTAATGAATCCAACCCATTAAGTTTTATTTAATTTGGAGTTTATTTGCCTAGTGAAAAAATTCAAAATATAATGATTCTGTGTGTAAGAGAGATAATAGTCACTCCAAACCAATTTTTGCCCATAAATTTTTTATTGGATCACTTTTTGAGTTTTACGTTATTTCTATAAATTACCAAACTTGATAATGAATCCAACTCATTAATTTTTGTTTAATTTGAAGTTCACTTGCCTAGTGAAAAAATAATAATAATAATGATTCTATGTAAAGAGGAAATAATAAAGTCATTCTAAACCAAATTTTGTTCATAAATTTCTTATATTTATTGGATCGTTTTTTAAGTCCTAAGTTATTTTTAAAAATTATTAGACTCGTTACATTAAGCTTTATTTAATTTGGAGCTAATTTGTCTAGTGAAAAACACTGGAAAATAATGATCTATGTAGGAGAGAAACAATAGAGTCACTCTAAACTAATTTTTATCTATAAATTTCTTGTATTTATCGAATCATTTTTTAGTTTTAAATTATTTTTAAAAATTACTACACTTGTTAATGAATCAACACATTAAGTTTTGCTTAATTTGTAATTTATTTGTTAATTGAAAAAAATTATAGAATTATGATATATGTAAAGAAGAAGTTAACCAAGTCATTTAAAATAAATTTTAGTCTATAACTTTCCCATGCTATTAAGTTCTATGACATTTTTAGTACTAATTATTATTATTTTTTAATTTCAAATTATTTATGAAAATTAATAAATTTTATGCATCAAGTACAATTTGATTTAGGATTTATTTGCTTAATTAAAATTTTTAGAGAAGTTAAAAGAAATTTTTAAAAACACGTGTAATTTAAAGGAAGACCATATTTAAATATCTTATGTATTGGTATTAGATCGTGAGGGAAGAAAAAGAGTGATATCTTGTTCAATTTTTATTTGTTTATCATGGTTTTTTAAAATTTTTCTATGTTTTCTTTTTGTTTTTAAAAACCGATGAAAACAACTTGTACTTGTTTTCTAAAAGTTGTTTTCTATTTCACTTTATTTTTAGAACTTGAAAATAAAAAATAATAGCTAAACAATGTTATAAATTTTTTAAAATAATTTATTATCTTTAAAAACAAAAAACTGTTTTTTAATCATTCAATCAACACAAGCTCTAATGTTTTTATAATAGTTTTTGAAAACCTAGTTTGGAAATAATTGATTGGCAATCAAACATATTTTCATTTTTTTTATTCTCAAAAAAAAAAAATTGTTTTTAAAAATAATTTCCAAACACCATATATAATTTTAATTTTGTTTTATTTTTAAAATTTTATTGTACTTTATATTTTAAATATTTCAAAGTATAATATAAAAATAAATAAATGACTTTGGTGGGAGTGGCTTTTTCCATTTGAGAAGTGAGATGATCTGCATAAATGAACACATAAAAAATGAAAATTCAAATGTGTTGCCAAAAAATGAAATAAATGCACTAAACTTTAACACAAACCCTCAATGGATGCTCTCTTCGGCTTTTCTTCACATGCACCCACATGAAACTCGAAACTCCATTTTTCATAAACTCTTGGTTATAATGTGGGTTAAGGTAGTAAAAGCCAAGACCCTTTTTGCTTCTCCCACGATTTTATATAAAAATGGAGGCTCTTATTGTAAAGTGAAACATGTTGATATACATATGATGATATACTAGGTCAATCCTTTAAAAAAGACTGGTGTATATGTTCTTGCAACTTATATATTTATACTATATATAAACCACTGGAGTAGCGTCCGTAATTTAATAGGATAGTATTATCAATCCATCAAGATTGTCTATATAATCCTTGAATTATATCCTCTTTTTATGTGATCAATTGACATAATTTAACTTCAAAGAACATATGTTAAATTCCGCTAAAGGAATTATTGCAATTATAAATTTCATAATCATGTGTCTTTAGGATCACCCAAGGAGATATGTCATTTCAATTCTATGAGATATCATGATGTCTTTATTGAAAATACATGTTGTCATCAACCTCCATTAAAAGTGACTTAATCCAGAGGGATATATGATCATATTAGAGTCTCACCTATAGGTGAAAACCTCTTATTGATTTTAACACATGTTTAATATATTCTCAAGGTTAAAAGTGCGTGCAATATTGTATCTTAGTAAATCATAACCATTTGATAACCTTATATTATGATTTACTATAGGTTTTGTCTAATGGATAATCATACATACTAGTGCACTCATCATGAGAACTCTATCTCGATAGACAAAACAAATCATCCCTCAAATTAGGAGATAGTGTACTATAGTTTCTATTAGATTTGCACAAATTCATGAATTAATTGTAAACTACTTATCATCTTGTAAAGAACCCCACGACTCGTATCTTTTATGCAACTCCTAATGCATTCAAGTCATGTACAATATAAGTTATATGGATTTTATACTCAAAACAATATCATGCATAAAAAGGATAGATAGAGGATAGTTAAGTCTAATTTTATTACATCATGTTTTTTTTTTTAAGGGTCAATCTCAATAACTATGTATTAGACCAAATATTTGCTTTATTATAGGGGTGATACATAGATATTAGTCCAATTTGGGACTAAAGTATTAGATGATAGTCAAGTATATGCTCAAGTATCTTTGGAGAATGAAGGATTATATGTTAGTATATCATTGTGATGAGTTGGTACCCCTTAAGTATATTGATTCAGACTTTCAATTTGATAGAGACTCTTGTAAGTCTAACTCCAGGTTTGTGATCACTCTAGGCGGTGAAGCTTTTAGTTGGAAAAGTTTATTAAAGTCACAAATTGTGCTCTAATGGCACATATAGAAAGGAATTATGCAAATGTAAAGGCTAAACTCACCCAATTTAACTTAAATTGTTGTTAAAACCTTAGCTATGGACCTAACATATATTTTAAGCTAAATCTCATGTTTAAAGGAAGAAAAAAATGCAAGTTGAAGAAATCATTTTCAATCATGATAGAGAAAAGACTAAATATACTTAGAACGAGCTTCAAGAGTGTGAAACTCAAGCAAACTTTTGACAAGTGAAAATAAAGCAATTCATAACATGATAGATGAGAAATGAAAGTTATGAAAAAAGATAAAAAACACGCAAACATGAGAAAGAAGGTTGAAGGATGTAGTTTAAAGTTTAAACATTTTAATTAAAACTTAAAATTTGATAGCAACATATACTATGACTTTTAGTGAACTACAATAAATTTTATTTATTTATTTATTTTTTAGATTTTGTCTCACCTTTTATCATATATATGATGATGGGAATGCGTTTCTTGGGTTGAATGCAGGAAAGATGCAAATTAATTAAATTGAAATGTGTTGCCAAAAAGTCACATAAATGAAGTAACAGCCAACGCACAAACCCTCAAATACACGCTACGTACCCTCTTTGGCTTTCTTTCACATGCACCCACGTGGAACATGCAACTTCATACTCTGTTTTCAGAACTCTTGTGTCTCGGTGGCTAAACTTGGTCAAAGCCTAAAGGCTGTTTGGCAACTGGTTTTAAAAACAATTTTCTATGTTGATAACATAAAATTATTTTTCACGCTCAAAAACATGTTTGATAATTTTATAATAAAAAATTATTTTAAAAAATTTTAAAATGTATTTTAATTATTTTCACTTATTTTGTAATGACTAATTTAAAAAATAATTATATAAACCTGAAGAATAATTTATAACATTACAAATATAATTGAAAAAAAAAAAAGTTGAAAAAATTTTAAGTTTAGGTCTCATTTTTATAGGAAACATCATAAAATTATTTTTAAAAACCATTTTTTTATAAGTATTTTTGAAAATATTTTCAAACAAATGCCTGTTAGATAACTAGTTTTAAAATTAATTTTGGAAAATAATTTTTTAGAATAAATTTTTAAAATTATTATATAATATTTTATAGGATAAAAATTAAGGACATAAAATGCTTTAAACCTATGTTTAATAATTTTAAACATGTTTTAAAAATAATTTTTATATCTAATATTTTATTTTTAATTATTTTACATATTTATATAATTATTTTTTAAAAACAACATTCAAAAAATAAATAAAAACAATCGAAAATAACTAAAAAATATTATTCAAAATACCCTATTTTATATTTTAAATAATAAAAAACAAAAAATAATTTTCTCTTGGTCAAATATGTTTTACTAATTTTTTCTTTTTAATTTTGAAAAACATAAAATTGATCTAAAAAACAATTGTCAAACGGGAGCTAAGGCCCTGTATGACTTCTTCCACAATTCTGTATAAAATGTGGCTTTCAGGTCCCTGCAATTCTAGGAATATATATAGAGGATCCTTCTATAAAATTTCATTTCTTTACATACTTCTTCAAGGGTTTAAATTTATTTAAAGCGTAGACTTTTACATACATAAACAAAAAATTAATAAAAAGTTGGTTGGGCGTGTTCTAACTTCTAAGCCTATGGCATTCAACCGCAAAACCCCCATTGCCAGCCAAGAGAAAAATGTCTTCTTTAATGCCTTAAAAAATCAGTACAGTAAACATCCAATAATAAACAAACAAACGGGTATGATTGTATATTCCACATGAATGTTGCCTCTGAGGCCATTGACAGATACGAAGTGGTATTGTTCTGGAAGAAAAATATAAAAAAATAAAAAAATAAAGGATATCCCTTCTGGAAACAGGTAATACCATTCCATCATCACAAATTTTAATTTCTTTCTAATGGAACACCAATACAATACCATTCATCATAAATGTTAATTCTTTTTTTCTAGTGTAGAACCAATGTTATAAACTGAAGATTACAGGTAAACCCCAGGGTGGGTGGCAGAATACCCCTCTGGAATCAAAGAAGAATATAGGAGAAAAAAGAGCTACAAACCAAAATGAATCATGTAACTAACCACGCACATCAAACAAAAGAAGGCGATAATTTGCCCAATCTCACAGCTCGAATTTCATATCGCTTACTCCATTATGGTTATTAACTGCATTCATCATGAGTAATCCAGGAGTTTATGGTACACTGGGTTTCTGGTTTAAGCCACAATTGAAGGATCCTACATTGAAGATATGATGGCATGATATTGTTAGACTGGGAAAGCATGAAATTTGATTAAATGAAGAGGGATGCCATAAAGTATTAGTATGCCCTAAACTTGTCATGATCTTTGGAGAGAATGTGTAAGCACTTACGTATCTTTCAACAATTACAATTATAGTAAGGTAAAAAGAAGGTAACAAAGAATAAATGGATCCAATGGATAGATAGAACTCACCTTTGCAGTCAAGTTCGAAACAGCGAAATGAAACTTTTCTCTAGTTTTTGTACCTGCAATCTGGCCAGCCTTTGCCACCTTAGTAAAAGCACCATTCAACCATGCTGTTCCAGCAGTCACATACCTGGTACAGTCCCAAACCAGTTACTAAGATGATGCCTATGAATTGCAACTCAATCATATACCTAAAACGCTTTATTTGGTATAGCTACGTATCAGGGAAAGTGTGCTAAAAGAATTAGGAGTTGTTAAGAGCTGAAAAAGGTATATGTTGTTCATTTTCCTTTTTCTTGGTGTAATTATCTATGAACTGAGTCTTTGTAAATATTTGACCATTTGAAGATATATATTTCAATCACCTGCAGATGCAATTTGAGAGGCAGTGTCTATCAGAAGTAGTTCCAGATATAGCCCATTTGAAATATGCCATGGATGAAGCTCAACTCTACAAATGTAATGCAACTGAGGCCCCATCAGGTAGGGCTTCTCAGGAGCTGAATAAAGGGATCTAATGAGCCTCTTCATTACTTTTCTTTTTTCATTTAAACCCACACACATGATTTAAAGTATAAGAAGGCTTTTTAAATATATTGAACATTTAAGAAATACAGTTCAATTTCCTGCAGAAGCAATTTAAGAAGCAACTCCAAACCTCCCTCCCAGAATAAACTTTTTTGGAATGAAGTTCCATAGAAAGCTCAACAGGAATATGCTAACAAACACAAATAATTGTAAAGAATTTCTTTTGGCACCCAAAAGAGATCCAGTTTCAGAGCTTCCCATATGAAGCTGGGTCAAACATGCAATAAATAAAATCAACATCAGTAGACCACACAATCTTTTCCCACTCAGTCACCCTAGTTTCCTGCAAAGTAAATTATTAGATAATGGAACTGGAAGTACCAATACTGCCTTAGATAGAAGTATTATAGCTGCAGCACAAGATAAGATGAAATTTGTTGAATTGAGAGTAGGTTTTCTTCAAAGAAATTGGAATTCAACTACTTCTGAAAATTCTCTACTTTTGCATTCTCAAGGAAAAAATATCAGTAATTAACAATTCAAAGAAATCCTTGTATATGCAAGGCAAAGTCTCTTAATTGAGAGAGGTCCTTGGACTAAATCAATTAGGAAATGTCATTTTTCTGTTTCACAAAAGGTGGAACATACTTTCTGAAATCCAAACTAATGTGATTAGAGGGCCAGATGGTTAGGATCATCAGCGAAGAAATTCCTGCCTAAAGCATCCTTCTGTCATCCAATCAAGATTCCAAGACTAAGGATCTACCTCATGACTGGGTGTATTTTCACCACATTCCCAGGAGAGGAAAGGGCAGGTATACCAGTTCTACCATATAAAAGTCACATTACCAATTTCATATTGTATTTTCAACCACACTCTTTTAAGAATCTTGACATGAATCTAAATATTAAATAGCATGGATTTGTGAACCAGAGAACAGGAATACTGTAGAAGAGAAAATATCGGACCTGCTTGTCTTGACAGCTGATCCTGTGTTATTTAATTTCCTCTCTGCTGCAAGCAATGCAGCCATCGTTTTATCCGACACATGAAGTCTTTGATCCACAGACTTCACTTTCTCATTGACAACTGAAATTCCAACTGTTAATTTCTCAGTAAGCCCAACTCTCCTGTCAAAGGAAATAACCTTTGCTGACGCACTGGCTGTCAATTGATGCTTCTCATCAAATGCTTTAGCCTTGTTCATGGCATCTTGTCCAATAGCTGAACCCTTTGCCAACATACTTGTAACAACATCCTGAGCTTTACTAACATAAACTCTTCCATTGTTAGGAGAGGTAGCTTTGCCCTGCTAAAAGAGACAGATTAAGCCCTTAAATAAGAGAGGAAAATAAGAAAGAGAGGGGAAAAAGAAGAAGAAGAAAGAACAAAAGAAGAATCTAGATGGCAATTGACTAGATCATGGTTGAAGATACATATACACCAAATGCTAAAATTTAACAAAAGCATTTCCCTTCAAACTTGGCTAGTTTGTTCCCAATAACCATGGAGCAACTAGAGATGGAATAACTAGTAGCATCTCCCCCTCTCCTCCCCCAACCCCACAGGTTCTCCTCATCCATGGGCCACAGAAAATCCACTCTACATATCCTCAATAAATATTCAAACTATGCATGTTCCATGCTGCAGGAGCACGTGTACATTAATTATTCAGCTAACATTTAGTTGGACCAAAGAGTTGCATACCAAATCCTCTACATATCAAAACAATGAATTATCCATTTCCAGGCAATCTCTACATTCTCCTTAATTTACTTAACACCACTCATAATATGCAAAATTTATGGTGCTTTTTGCTACCTCAGCATTTGGTGAAACATCTCCATCAGGAACCTGACAAACAGCATCATCTGCGATGCTTACTTCCTGCATGAATTGCACCTGAAATTTTAAGTTTTGGTTGCAGAACTAGAAAAGAGAATGCAGAAAGTTGGGAATGGAATTACCCTCTCAGCTGTTGGTACATAATTTTCAACAGGAGCTATAGTCACTACTTGGTCTACTATGGTTGCTCCCTGCAAAACAAACACATCCACAACATTCTTGATGCCCTTTTGTATGGAATTGAGAAGGCTAATCACAAGTAAAAAAACCCACAGAAAACATGCCCATTCAGATTCTGTTATGTCAGATATTAAGGTCTTATCTTCTAAGCAAATTAAAAATTCACATTCCAATAAGTAGGTAATCCTTCAAGAAAGAATTGTTCATCCTAGTGAGAAAGCCACCATGCACTTCAAGCAGCTGTTCTCCTAAACCATTAACAAATCCAATCCCAGAAATTTGGGAGAAGCAAACACTAACAGTTTCTTCTACATACAGTTCATCATATAATTTTATGCTGTATTAGGTTGCTTTTGATGACAAACTACTTGATCATAGACTACAGAAGCCTGAAAGAATATGTGTATAACTGTACCTGTAATTGTATTAAGAATGATGAGATATCCCTTACAAAAGAATGAGGGCTTCACCTTCTTGCTTGCAACACACACTCAAGTATGTCAAATTCCCCACAAAGTCAGAGATGAGACAACTTGTGAAACAAACAATCCATCAAAATTGCTTTAAAACATGAATTCCCACCATATTCTCACCCTTGAATTTGAATTCCTTGAGTCCAATTTTGTACTCAACATGTTTCACAATCTCTTTAGGTATTCTCACAATTATGAACTTTGATTCTTCAACCCTCTCATTCTTGCAATGAGCTTGAACAAGTTGAGTCCCATCCTGACTTCTTGAAATGTTTTGGTGATAAAGATATCACCAACTTAATTTGTCAGAAGATCTGAGATCATGAATAGTGAGTGCCCAAGGTCAAATCTGGACTTTGTCCTAAAATTGCAGCCTAAAGTTACTCTATCTTTAATTTCCTTTAAGCTAAACATAGTTCTGGGTTGTGAAATTCTGAGGAGGCTTGAGAGCTCTGTGTTGTGACCATGTTAACAAGCCATATAGTTATTTGCTGCAGTACCACAACACTAGCTGCCTACTAATGACTTCCAACATTAACTGTCAAATTAACTTAAAACCAACTAGGAGATCAAGACCTTGTAGTACTTAGAACAGAGCCCCATGAATGACTGTGGAAGAACTTATATCATTCCAGATCTTTGTTATTATTATACATTTAACCAATCTTATTTGTATTCATCAAAGTGTTAAGTTCTAGTAATTTCTGACACTTGGCATCTCAGCAGATGGACACATGAAAATTAATTTTTCATGGAAATTCATGTGAT
This sequence comes from Vitis rotundifolia, assembly GCA_030254885.1. Taxonomy (NCBI): domain Eukaryota; kingdom Viridiplantae; phylum Streptophyta; class Magnoliopsida; order Vitales; family Vitaceae; genus Vitis; species Vitis rotundifolia. The sequence continues at coordinate 3,153,222 of CM058158.1, forward strand.
GAATCAACATGAGAATGACATTGACGGATAACAGCCACATCTGAGCAGTGGTTCTAGAAACAAAAGAGAGAATAAGACAAAATGTATAGCATCATTACGTACGCATATATAGGTGTTAGTGCTTTGATTTTGTGACCAGCCCCAGTACTAAATACTAGGGTTGGTTTAGTAACTCAAGTTTTGGCCCTTAGGACATAGGGTCAAGCATCATTATGGTAAAGCATGATGCATATGATGACTGCCAATTTTCAACAAATGTACAAATTTTAGGTGGCATATCATAGTCCATTGCTTGTGACACCTCCAAACAAAGGAATAAATTGATTAGATACAATATATGAAATCAACTTAAGTTAAAATAAATGACGGTGTTATGTGGTGGGTCATAATTTTCAATGGAAACCATTTGGAATCGATAAACTTGGTTCATGTTTGTTCAGTATTTTAGGAGGGGCTAGTTGATAGCACAAATGCCCTCAAAATAGGTTTCTCCCATAACCTAGATGATAGCAATTGCAGTAGCCATACAACCCAACAATAAGGGCTATAAATTCAAGCCACACTCCACCACAATTTTCGAAATATTACCTTTTTCAGTGGAACTTCCTTCTAGTACACCAATTAATAGATACAATATAGTGAAGATCTTTGTAAAAAAACAACAAATGATAAATCATATTAACAAAATAACAGGAGATCAAACACCAATTGCATTAACAACAGAATAAAAAATAATACCGATAACAATAGGGCGATTTCTAGCGCTTTCGGGTCTTTGAATGTCACAAAAGCAGTCCTCAATTGCCCAGAATCACTGCACCCAAAGTTCAAACAATTTCATCAACCCAATCAACCCTCTCCCACCATTCGTCTTCTCAGAAAATGCAGGAAAATAAACAAGAAAGCACCATTTGAATCTTTCAGCTCACTTGAAAGATTCAGAACCTCCTCTGCTTTTTTATTTCTTTTCCTCCATTTTCTTCCGAACCAAAAGGAAAATAAAAACCCAAAAAATAATAATAAAAAAAATAATAAAACCCAGAACAAAAAATTACCAAAAAAAAAAAAAAAACTAAAATTAATTATAAAAGAAAAGAAGGAACGAACCGGAGGATCTCAACATGTTCGATGTCGCCGGAAAAGGAGAAGAACTCATGAATCTCTCGCTCTCCAGCTAGATCTGAAACGTGGCCCACTTGAACCGTTCTCGTCTGGACAAGAAGAAACGACAGAGTAATCAACCTCAAAAATCTATAAAAATTAAATAAATAAATAAAAATAAAAATCCAAAGAGTGAGAGATTAGAATGGAAACCTGCATTCTGGGTGTTGTGAAGAAATGAAAATGATGGTTGGAGGGAGCAAGCTTGTTGCTTTTTTCCCTATGTGTGTTTGTGAGCCAAGGAACAAGGCATTACAGCTCAAAAAGGAAAGCTGTATTCTCAAAGGGAGAAGAATGTGAACAGGTGGATTTTGGCAAATGCCCCTGGCTTTTCCCCAAATTTCGGTTTTGTGTTCTTTCACCTATTTTTTTATGCCCTAAATGATCGTCATCAGATCAGACATGGAGGGCCAAGCTGCCTGTTTTCACTTTTAAGGTGATGAGGTGTGACAAAAGGAAACTTGGAGGATGTGTTTGTTAAAGTAGAAAAGAAAATATATAGATATATATATAAAATAATTTTAATTATATTTGATTTTTTTTTCTTTTTTTTTGTGATTTTTATATCATATTCTAATTTACAAGATTATTGTGAATGTATAGGTATAGAAAGCTAAGTGGGTATTTAATAAAACAATTTAATAACTTAAAGTGATTTAATAATTTAATTTAAGTGGTTAAATAAATTAAATATGTTTAGAAAAATTATTTAATAATATGATTTAAAGTACAAAAATAATTTTAAGTAATAAATAAAAATAATTATTTATTTTTAAATTCACATTTTCATTTTACCTTTATATCCTCATTTGTCCTAATTATTTTCACAATTTCTTTTACTACTCCATGACCTCCATTGTTACTTAACCTCATTTACTATAATTATAATTTAAGAGGATAAATATGTCAGTTTAATAATTTAAAAATAAATTTTAAGTTAATTTTATCAGACAGTTTTAATACTTAAAGTAAGAATTAAGTAACAAGTTTTAAGTCAATAACTTAAATATAATTTAATTTAAAATCGACTTAAATTATTAAGTACTAAGTATTAAGTTTTAGCGAAGTGTCTATTTATTTTTTAATGCAAAAATATAGTTTACAACTTGGAAAATATGTTTGTCAACCTTTGATATAAAATAATTTTGCCAAAATTTGGTCTTAAAATAGGTTATTTGTTAAAACAAATTTAAAGTATTTATAATTGTTTTTTAGTAAATTTTGTGTGAATATTTGGAAGATGAAAAAATGGTTTCAAAATTTTCAAATTATATATAAATATATAATATAATAAGTCAATAAAATTATTTTTCCTTTTTGAGCCCTCATAAAAATGTATTTTTAAAAATAATGAAAGTGTTTTCAATACTGTTGGGCTCTTTAAGGCTTACTTGGTAATTGTTTTGGAAGAAAATTGTCTGTTTAGAAACTTAAAACATTTTTAACATGTTTTAAATATATTTTAAAAATAATTTTTATATCTAATATTTTATTTTTAATTATTCTACATATTTGTATAATTATTTTTTAAAATAATTATTAAAAAACAAGTGAAAATAATAAAAATAACTTAAAGATGTTGTCTAAAAACACCTTATTTTATGTTCTTAAAAATATTAAATAAAAAATAATTTTTAGTTATCTAACGTATTATTCTTTATTTTTTTTTGGTGGACCTTAATCATTTTGAGAGAAAGCTCCTATCAAGTTTTATTTTTTATTTCTTTTATTGATGTAAAAAATATTATCACCCATCCATTTTGAAAGCTACTCAACTGTCATTATCATATTTGATGTATTCATTAAAAAGGGGAAAAAAAAAAGACATAAATATTACTTATAGACTTCAGCTAACTCAATCAACAATATTTAAAAAGCCCAGGAGTCAACATCAAAATTGTTAATCACTTCCACATTGATTTATAGCATGTTTAGTAGTGATTTAATTTTTATTTTTTATTTTTATTATTTTCAACATTTAAAAATTTTTATTTTTCAAATATAAGAAAGATTAGAAATACTTTAAAAAATTAATGTCAAACGTATTCTTAAAATGTATTTGATAGTATTTTTACTCAAAATATTTTTAGTAAAAATATTTTTATTTTTAAAGTACTTTTAAGAGATTCACCCATCAAATATTTCTTTAGAAAATATTATAGATAATTTTTAATATTACCTGATTTTTCATATTTTAAAAAGTGTTTTTTAAATTTTGTCAAAAATATATTCTTTTTTAAAAACACTTTTTAATCTAAAAATATTTTTTAAAATTACTGACGAATACACCCTTAATTATAACTTCTCGGGCTAAGAAAATTTTATGAGAGGATAACTTTTCCCATTTAGTTTCAACGAGAAGAGATTTCAAATAGGTCCAAATAAATAAATAAAAGACATGACAGACCCCAATGGATGATGATGGTGTTGTGGATAAAAGCCAAAGACAATCTGATGAAATGTTGGAGGAAGGGCAAGAAGCATGCAACAAGATGCAACAAGCTTTAAAAAGGGGTAAGATGTAGGATAATTTAAAAAAAGAAAAATGCAAAATGAAAATTTTGTCCAGCTTTGGTTTTCTTTTTATTTATTTATTTTTAATGAATTCTAAATTTATTTATTTCTAATTTTTTTTTATCTAAATTTATTATTAGCAATTGTTACAAGTAACTTTTAATCATTGATGGCTTTTTTTAGGGAAGAAAAGCTTCACGTAAAGGGAGCCCTAAATTAATTTTTTGAAATGGTAATGTCGGTGGATCAATGATTTCGAGTAGGGTGTTTGGTTTTTTTTTTACTATGGGATTGACTTACTTTATTATAGGTGCTATGTTCCTAGTGAGCTTGAAAGATACTTTGTCTAGTTATCAAATAATGTGAACTTCAATTCTCATTTCGCATTGTAAATTTTATTATCTACTAAACTATTTTTTGTAATATATATATATATATTTCAATTAAGCTTATCTCGAAGAGTTTTTCAAGTGAATTTGTCAAGGATCGAGCTTTTTGGAATGTAAATTACATCAATTTTGACACTATGGATGTAGGATATTGAATTAGGAAATAACGTAGATGAATGTTTCTATGAAAATTAGGCAAAAGAATTCGAGCATTCAACATGGAACATTCAAATGTTGGAGAGAAGGTATAGGTCGTTCAAACATCTAAGGATGGATGTTCAGGTGGCCCTTAAAAGGAGTATACATCATAGTTTTTTAAGTACTTCAAATATCATTTTCACCCTAGTTTTTCCTTCTATGCCCCATCCCTTCATTTCTTAGGACCATTCTCTTAAGTTTTTGTATCATTTCAATTTAGATCTAACCCTATAGGGGTCTTTCAACACAAAGTCCAAGACATTTTAACTGTTTATTTTTCCAAATTAGTTCTTCTTCCTTTATTTCTTGCCATATTTTTCTTGAAGACCTGTGGTAGAGGCAGTTGTAGTAGGTGTTTATCACCTTCTAGGTCTTTGCACTCTCCGATCTCCTTGTACACTATTTTAGGTCTGCACAACATATGGTGACTTTCTTTGAGTAATGTTTTGAGAGCATATTGAGCTTGAGCCCCGAATAGAGCTTGTTGAGTTTGAGAAAACTCTTATTACTTGTATTTTTAATGATCAGAGGTTGGATTCATAGCACTTCTATTCAAAGTGTTGTGTGCCCTCATTACAAACAAGTGTTTAATGCAATCATCTTTATTTTTTGTGTTTCAATGATCCAGTCCAATGTCTCCATGTATGGATTAACATTCATAATGACCTTATATCTTCTTTGTTAGGTTATAAGCATCTGATCTTACCAAGGCGTCATACCATCCATGGTTCTTAATGTCTTTATCCTCATACTCTTTATGAGGAAGATCATCCTTTACTTGTTTACATTCTATTGATTGATGTTGTGAAGCTAGCTTAGCCTTAAGGCACATTTCAACTTCTCATTGCACCTAAATTTAGTGTTTTACTACTCATCGAATCCACTACATTCTCACTAAATATGTGTTTGGGAGTGATTCTATAAAGTGTTTCTAACATTTTTAACATTTGAATGATAAAATTTTTCAAGTATTAGAAATATTAAAAACACTTCTTAGAATCACTACCAAACGAGTTCTAAGAAGGATATTAACATGGATTAAAGCATTATACTTGATTGTAAGGAATCTTGGATCTTTCCATTCCCTATCTTAGGCTCAGGTTAGGTGTATGAAACTTTTCTTAGGCTTCTAGATCCTAAGTAGTGGAAGTAAAAAACAACACTTTTAATTATCAAAGGATCTAGATTTGTGCATTAGAAAACTTTATATTTGGTTTGAACGTTCCCAAATCAATTTTTTTTTTTCTTTTTATAAATGGTAGATTCGTAATAGTCAAAATCCTAATAAACCTAAGATCTTCTGCTCGATGAATCAATCTTGATCCTGGCACTCCAAACATGGGTTTTTGGAAGGGAAAAGACTATGATTCTTTTCTCTCTAGAGATAGAAGATGACTCACTTGAAAATTCTAACCCTTAAGGGGATATTTATAGGGTTTCCCAATTGGGCTTAAGTGATTTAAGTCCATCAAGGGCTTGTGTCACTTAATGTAGTCTAAAATGAGTCTTAATTGATTAATTAATATCATAAGACCATTTAATTAATCAATTAGCCCAATTCAGAGACCTTGTTTACTAACTCTTATGCAACCTTATGTAATTACCAAAATGCCCTTACGCACAAAATTGAACTTAGAGCTAATCCAACTTTAATAGATCTATCATCAAAGTATCTAAGCACAAGCGGGACCACTAGGACCCATAAGAGTATTGGTTCCCTCAAAATCGAATTATGAAGTTAATTCATCATCGCACTACAAAAAATCAATTACATTCCAATACCCAATATAAATAACAATGAGATGAAGTTTGAGTCTATGACCTACTATCCACTACATGTAGACTCCCTATGAACTAGTGTCTTTATTATAACAAGACAATATTATCATTTATCAATCCTTGAGTTACAAATCTCACTTATGATGTGATTAATTAACATATTCTAACTTTAAGGAGCATATATTAAATTTTCACTAAAGGAAATATTATGACTATAGTCTTCTAGATCATATGTCCTTTAGATCACCTAAGGGGACATAGTGTCTTAAACCTATGAGATATCATAGTGCCTTTATTGAAAATATCTATTGCCACCAACCTTCATCAATGCTAACCCAATCCATAGGGATATACAATCACTTTAAGGTCTCAACTATAGGTTAAAGCCTCCTGTTGACTTTGGTATAAACTCAATATCCTCTTAACGTTGCAAGTCAATGTAATATAATAGTTTGATGAATCATGATAATCGATAACTTTACATTATAATTGACTATAGGTCTTGTCGAATGTATAATTATACACACTAGTACTCTTACTATGGGAACCATCTTGACATTTAAACTAGTCATCCCTCCAATTAGAAGGTAGTGCACTATAGTCTCTACTCGAATGCTCAAATCCATGAACTAATTGTAGACAACTTATCTACTTATAAGTAACTCATGACTTGTATAATCAGTGCGATTCCTAATGCGCCCAAGTCATATACAATGTAAGAGATATAAACGTGTATGCTTTGACAACCAATTAATACATATAGGATAATAAATGAGAAATCAAGAAACATAGATAAGTAAAATTTATAAAAAAATCTTCATCTGTTACATCATGTCATGCTTTCGAAGGCTCAATCCCAAAGGAATGACTAGGAAAAATCATTCCAAACCTTAGATTATTAGGGTGTAGACAAAACTATCATAGGAATCTCTTGATCTACACAAAGAAGCATTACTAATTAAAAAATGAAAATCAAAAGCATACAAAACATATATACCTGTAGTTTGGATGTTCTCAAATTAATTTTAGTTGTTGAAAAGGTTGGCGTAGATTTTGAATACCTTACAATCTTCCATCTAATGGCTTTCATTCCTAAACCTAGGCATGTGAAAATTGAGGAATCCTCTTTATAATGATAGGCTAAGGCTTTCTCTCTATTTGAAGACTAAATAGCAAAACATTCAAGCCCTAAACCTTTAATTAGCCTTTTTAATTAATTAATTAATTAGCTTTTTTAGGCTCTAATTAGTTAATTAGCCTAATGATTACTACTCGAAAGTGCTATTTTGTAAGCTTGTAATTAACTCTTTTAAACACTTTTGAGTAGTAGTTATTACCTTTAAACCCAATTAACATATTAAGGACCCTTACAATCAATTCTAATCAAAGTGTGTAAGTTTTGGTGTTTTTGATAGTAATTTGATCACCAAAGCAATCCAAGATTGAGGAGAGTTCTTTGGAATCCATGGCAAAGCAATGGAAAGCTCAGAAACATGAAGAACCAAAGCCTTGAAGCTTTAAAGTCCTTTGCCATAAGCAAATCCGGAATGCAAGGAGGGGAAGCAAAGAGAAATCTGTCATGAAGAAAAAAACAGAGGACAGCAGTTGCAGTCTTCTTTCACACTTTTGGAGCACTTCTCGGAGTCCATTTTCTACATGCCATATACCATTTCAAAGCTCAGGAAGTCAAGAATCCAATGCTTCAAACGGTGCTTGATTCGGAGTTGAAATGAAGGAGTTACAGCCATTAGAAACCGATCACTCCAAGCTAAAGGCAAATTTTGCACGGCTGCGAAATGGTGTCCTTTTTGCTGCAAAATTTCGCAGCCCTCTTGCATAGCTGCGAAATTCTCCTGAAGCTTCCTGATAATTGCGACCGAAATTTTGAGATTTTTTTGCTTTAGATATTTGATGTCTAAAATCCCTATTTTCTCCTTGTAATCCACGAATCATAGGATTACTTAGCTAGGAAGGTTGGAAAAACTTCCCTATATATGTTCTCTTGCATCCGTTGTAAAAATCATGTAAATATAGAATCGATCAATATATGGAATATACAGAGCCTTGCTCTGTTTTTCCTTCTCTTTTTGTTTTCTCTTCTTTCTAGCCAAACATCCTCTGAGGCCTCAGAGGATGAGAGGCTAGGCTTTTTATTTCTTGGGTGAAGGAAGCCAGGTAAGGTGCCGACATGCATAAGTGTGAGTTTTTGTTGTTTCCATTTTTAATGAAAAGAAAGTGTGACCCGTTAATGATTTCTATATTTTTAGTTAACTTAAAACGTCTTTGAATCATTTGGGCCAACACTTGGTAAGGCAAGTGGACTCCGTCCATTGAGTTTCACTAGTTTATCTCTTGCGAGCCTTTGGGAGGTGATTCAAAGGTAGGATTTTCTAAACCAGCCAACACTTGGTAAGCTTTTGGACTCCAAGGAGACATCCATTAGTTATCTCTTGCGAGCTTTTGAAGGATAATCCAAGGTTAAAGATCTTTTTGAGTGGCAAATGCTAGGTGAGAGGCACGAGCCATTGCAAGATGGATCAGTGAGAGGGATTTAGTGTTTGGAACCATTAATGGTAAGCATTTGTACCACACCGGTTTGGGAAATAACTATATGTTAAATCCCCAACGCGAGGAAAAGAAACAAGTGATCGGAATCTCCTCTTTTGTAGATGACACCTGATCCTAGTGACCTGAGATCCCAAGAAACATCTTTCTTTCTAATTATTTTCAGTTATCTTTAGTTTGGTTAGCTTAAAATCAACCATTTCCATGCAAACTTATGTTTTCTTTTAAAGCTAACTTAGAAAGGAAAACCACTAATTCAGTCTTTGAATTAATATCAATTGTGGAGTGAAAACTCATCCCAGTGAACGACCCTAGAGCCACTATGCTATGCTAGCTGAGGCTATCCTAGTACATGGTGTAATAGGTTTATAAATTTTGTTGATTGCTCCCGTTTGAGGACCAAAATCAAGGCACCAACTGGGCACGAATCAAATGACACCATTGTTGGGGACCATTGAGAGGACATGAATCAGCTGATACACCAATTGGGAACGAATCACCTAATCTAGAAAGACCATTCATAAGCTCTTATGTAATCTTACATATTTACCAAAATGCCTTTATATACACATGAATAAATAACCCAAATATCCCTCAAATAATATGTCACTTAGGAGTATAAGCTTAAGGAGGGGACTACTAGAAACTGTAAGAAAGTACCGACTCCATTAGAATCTAATTTTAAAGTTAATTACATATCTTATTACAAATAGTCAACTATAGTCCAATATCCTACGATAGCAAACCGAGATACGAAGCTTAGGTTTGTGACTTGCTAATGATTGCATGTAAGCAACTTCCCATGAATTGGTATCTATAATCTAATGAGGTGAATGCTATTAGCCTCTCAAGTTACCTCCATTATCCTTAAGTTTAAAATCCTCATATTTTGTGATTAAGTGGCATACTCTAACTTTCTAAGAGCATATGTCAAATTCTACTTAAAGAAACACTATGATCATGGTTTTCATGATCATATTTCCTTAAAATCACTCAAAGGAATACATTGTTTTAAACTTATGAGATATCATAATACCTATCTATTAGAAACCTCGAATAACTTTGTTCCCTAGTAATGGATCTCGTAGGGTGCATGTTATCTATCCCTAGGCTCTTTAAATCTAATTCAATGGAAAACAATAATCATAAAACACTATAAGAAAAAAGGGCAATAATGACGCTTTTTAAGCGTCAACAAATGTATAAGATGACGCTTCCTAAAAGCGTCTTTTTCGCCCTTGTCAAGGAATGGGTAAGGGCAACCATGTCACTTCTAGAAAGCGTCATCTATAAAAGCACTTACATTGACGCTTATCCAAGTGCCATATTTTCAAATCATGACATTCTTTAAGTGTCATTATTTTCACCAAATTTCCAATGTTGACACTTTTAAAGTGTCATTGTTGATTGATCTATATTGAAACTTTGAAAAGTGTCATTATTGATTTACCTATATTAACACTTACATTAGCACCAAGGAATGTCTAAAATATCATTTGTCTATTTTGACACTAAAAAAAGTGTCATCTTATGTGGATAATAATATTGAAAATCCCCCTATTGAAATGATATATTTTGTATGTCCTGTAATGTATAATTTTGGCTGCATGATTTTTTATAAAGTACAAAACAATTACTTCATTATCAATAACTATATATTCCAGAAGAAATAGAATAAATTTGGGAATAATATCATGATAAAGAACTAATCTCTACATGGTTAATTAATACATAAATTCGTTAATGTATCAAAATATTTACAACAAACATATTTTCCAACTCCAACATAAAACAAGTACACATGTACCGAAAAACAAGGTCTCTAAATTTCTTATCAAAAATAATATTACAAGAAGAAGAAGAAGAAGAAGTCACAAGTATCCCTAGCCAAAAGTATTCATGTTGGTCGCATATCCACTCTTGAACTTGAAATAATCTTTTACCTGTATACATTTAAAAAAAAAAAAAAAAACAATAGAAGAAACAAATTATGTTTAGTTAATATACATGCAATGAAAGTTAAATTTAAATCTATAAATAGTCCATGAAAGAAGTGCAAGTGAGAATAACTTGGTATTTAATGAGATGTTACGCTTCAATGAAGATGAAAAATTGTTTAATTTGATACTTGTTTATAAAATATTAATAGACTTTTTAATTCATTATTAAGTTAGAGGAAACAAGCGAGGCTTTCAATGGTATAAATTCTACAATATGGAATGTAATATAATATTTTCTTATCTATGTCTAACATATGAAACTCATTTCTCATAAATAAATATATGAAGATACCAATAGGTATGGTTTATAATTAGTTTCAATCATAAATCATCATATCTAGTAATATAAGACATTTAATATTAACCATTTGCAAAATGCCTTAGACATGGGCATTTGATGGAGTTTTGATTTGCAGAATTTTGAACTACAAATGAAATAAAATTTTCAACCCTATCCTCATAGTCTTTTGATCTTATATCTTTTTACATCCAAGAACGATTCATTTGCCAATAATAAGTGAACTCAATTCCTATATAGCAAACATAAGCAAACAATGAAAAGTAAGACTTAGAAACATTACCTTTAGTAAACACTCAAAACTTTCAGTTTCTCATTTGTGACATCTAAAATTTCTATTTAATCTCCTATGGACATACAATTAGGATTCAGATGCAATAAAAATTTGAACCTCATTCTCAATAAAATAAGATGAACAATATGACAATAGAACCTTTTGATGCATGTTTTTATGCCTTTTAACATGTCCAACATCCAAAATCGGGTAGTAGTTCCTATCCCATGTGGGAATACATAATCCCTATGTGTTAATTGCCAATGTACTCAATTTCATTTTAAAGAAATTTTGGCAGCACTTCCCCATAGTTCTCTAAGTACACAAAATGAACAAGATATAATATGTGACTTTGTTCAAATATGCACCCAGAGAACAAGAGGAAAGACTACCAAAATTTCTAAAAAGTGAATTAAGTACAAGCAATTTACTTCATAGATTTTATGTTTTCCTACATTATCCAATCGGACAATTCGAGCATCATTTTCAAAATAATAATAATAATAATAATAATAATCTTTATCACATGCTAGACAATTTAAAAGTCGTCAACTTGAAAGTGGCCTAGATAAAACCTTTTTCACCTTTGACAACTTAAATGTCTTTAGTATGTAATAAGAGAAACTTTTATCTTACGATGATACTTGAATAGGAACTCTAAGGTTTTATGCATGGATGTTTGATTAAAATTAAAACACAATTACATATTGAATAATATGATAATTATAAAACACCTAAAGATGTTCTATAATTATTGGTATATTTCATGTTATCCATTACCCATTAAACAAGATTATTATAAGAAAGTATACGTATGACCCATGATTTCCAAATCAAGTCACACTAGGCTATGTCATAGCCTTGGGTCAAATTTTGGGTCTTAGTATCGAACTAAGTTGGGGAATAACTTGTAGAATTCAGGTACTCAATAAGATTTAAACAAAATATAAAATAACGCCTTCATTATATTCTTCTAACCACTCAAAGTAAAAATGACATTATAATTAAAATATGTTGGCTTGTATATGGAAAAATAGTGTACCTTCCTCAGTCTGTCTTTGTCTCAAGTCTTGAATCACACACCTCTCGTAGTTCAATGTAGGTCACTGTCCCTTAAAAGATGTATATGCAAAACAAATAATAAATAAATAAATCTATTAGTAAATAATTCATTTAATATTTATGATGTGTGGTTATTAAAAAAATATTTCTTATTTTAATATTTTGTGATTACAATTGCACTAAAATTGATGTAGCAATAGCAAATGGAGGTAAATGGACTTTTGTTTTACCAAAATTCCCTTTTCTTGGTAAGACTTTCAATGAATTGAAGTTGATAATTTGGGTTACTAAAGATTTTTATTTGTTTTTTGAATTCCAATTTATCTTAATAGTACAACAAACATAATTAATAGCATAGTCAATATAACTAATAGTAAAGAACTGTTGAAACTCTTACTAAGGTAATAATGGGCAAATATATATATATAGATGATTGCTATCTATTTCTAAAATAAAGTTATCCTTTATTTGCTTGCTTAGAATCTATATTTGATCAAATAAAATATCCTTGGAGCAAAACGCTACTTGCTTCTTGCATTTAATTTTAAAAATGAAGGAACAAAATCAAATTCAAAGCACATATATTACCCTAATTAAAATATTATTTTCTACAAAGGGATGACCATAAGGAAATAATTGCAATGAGATCTTCCATTCAAAAAAAATAAAATAAAATAAAAACCATGAATTTTCTTCATTATGAATTTTTTTTTCCTTATGATGTATTCAACACGTAAAACCATTTTTTTTATTGTTTATTTGTTTTTTGAAATCATTCTCAAATTTGTTTTTTGCAAAGAGCATAATAAAAGTTACTATAGATATTAGACGTGCTTTTATAAAAAAGAAAATTTTGTATATTTAATTTGAAAAGCAATAAAAAAAAAAGAAAAAAAAATAAAAGTACAACCAAACATAATCTTATTTAATTATTTTTATTTTAAAATTCTAAGGTTCTCCTTTAATAGGATTTGATCATTCATAAGGAAGTACAGTACTCAAGAATTTTACTTCCATTTATGCTATAATTAAACAAAAAAATTTAAATAATCTAGATAAAAGGACAAATGGGATGGGACTTCCCAAAGTTCCTATTCACTTGGGCCCACGTTAAGGATAGAATAATAAACATATAGAAATGAATATTTTATTTTTAATTTATAGAGTTCTACACAACTTAGTCGGAATACATCTTACTATAGCAAACCTCTCATCAAGAAAACTATCAATTCTACATATTTATTTAAATAAAAATATTCTAGGTTCATAACCATATATATATATATATATTCTCTTTTCATGACAAAGCCAACCCATAAAGAAAGGTACAATAGAAAATGAGAAAAGAAAGCCCACCAGCTTCCACGTGGTGGAAGAATTTATAATGCATACATATTTTCAACTCATCCTCACCACACAGAATCATGATTTCTAAATTGCAACCCACGAGTCAAAAGCATCTTCAGTAAGCACTAGGACCTAGGTTGTTATTCTACTCAATTATTTTTCAAAGTTTCCAAGAACTAGAACAAAAAATTGGTAAGATATTTTGATTTATGCAATTAGATAAGCTACTTTAAGATTCAAGCATGGTGTATCTCCATTATTGTTACTTGAAAGTTCAAATTCAACCAAAACCTTAATGATTCTAATTCATAAAGTGACCTTGTTTTAATGGGTAAAACTTAATTTCATGTTACCATCTATATGTTGTATGACCATAAGAGTAGTAATGCTTGAATATGAGTCAGCTCCAACAAACAGTTGAACTTACAGGAATTGTGGGTGATCAACTAACCATTACATCAAAACTTTGATAATAAATAAAAATGGACAAATCTTTGTGATATTGCTTGTAGTTTTCAGATTGAACAATTATAGTTTCACTTATAGTCATGATTAGAACCAATTAACTATTTGCTTTTTATTTCTTCTATCAAGTTTCACTCATTTTCTTTAGGAAAATTATATCATCACTCGCTATGAAACATCTGCAAATAGTATGTTGGCAGTTTGAAAAATCAACAATCTAATTTTCATAGTTTGACAATCAAATTCATTGAGCTTACAACATGATATCAAGAATCTCCAACATTACTAATTCACCACAAGAGTCATGAAAAAGTGATTTGATATATGCCTCCCAAAACAAAATAGTTGCAAAATCCATTGCAGAAAAATCATTTCCCATAAATTAACAATTTTGCATGTAGGAGAAGATAATCTAGCCGTCACTTTCCAAAAATAGAGTTCCAACCACCAGTTCCCAAAAAATAGAGCAACATGCATCATTTCATTCCAAGTACATTGAATCCCAAAATTTACAAAAAAAAAAAAAAAAAAAAAAAAAAAAAAAAAAAAACTTTAATACAAAATCTTAATATGAATAGGTACAGGTTAGAGCTTACATTAGGTGTCAATGCCAAAAATTGCAGTCGGATGCCAAACAACATGAAGGAATGGGTTTCTAAAAACAACACAAACACAAACAAATTGTTATATTTATTAGATTAAATATTTATCCTTAACAAACACCCCATAAAAATTCATAAACACCCAAAAAAAAAAAAAAAAAAAAACCCTTAACTATAAAATCAAAAATTTTTTGAGAGAGAAAGAGATTTACCAGTCAAAGATTTAGCTAATGGTGGCCAAACATGGATTTCACCAGTCTTGTAAGGGATTCTTTAAAAGGGTATGGAAAAGGGACTCTATAACAAGAAATGAAATAAATGACCAAAACCAATGAGTTTTTATACAAATATTAAAATAATGAAAATATTTAAAGGCGTTTAGAAGACTAGGAAAATCACAAATGGCATGAGAAAAATTAGAGCATTGAAAAATTTTTACGACCACAACAAGACTTTGAGGTCTATCATCTACCATAAAATGTAGATCTGGTTTTCACGACCTTAAACATTTTCTTACCGATCTTCCTAAAAAACCTTTGGAAAATATGAATACCACTTTCATTAGGATAGACAAATTTGCTGATAGTAGTATATGTCTGCTCCTCAATTAGTCAGACAGTAGTGGAGGCCTCATTAGCAAGATGAAAAGGATAGTTAGGGTTTCGATGAAGTGGTGGACAAGCCAAACAATAAAAGGCAATGGTGTTTCCAATTTATTGTTGCCTGTTGTAGATCTTAGTGGTGGAGAGGGTTTTCTAGGTCAACCATTGTCGAAGGTTTTGAAAGGTTGTTCCTTTTCAATAATTTTGGAGCAAAATAATTTTATGAGATATATAAATATATAGTTATAATTCCTTGACACTTCTCTAAAGCGCCAAGGCAAAAAAAAAAAAATACTAGGACGCTTACCATAAGCACCATTGAATGATAATGTAAAATAAAATATACTACAACAAATAACGTCACTTTTAATAAGTGTCATAAAATTAAAAATAATATACTAAACAATGATGCTTCCAAACAAGTGCCATTGTATATTTGATAAAACGTTAAATAATGACACTTTATAAAAAAAGTCAAGAAATAAAACATCATTGTTTTCTATTTTTGTAATAGTGAAAACAAAAATAGATATTAGATTTAGAGGTTATAACACATACCTATAAGTTGGATGTTCCTATATCATTTCCAAGTTGATGAAGATATAAAAAAACATCATAAAACTCATCTACTTGGTGTTTTTCCACCCAATCTCTCCTCACATGAGTCTAAACACAAGAAAAGTGTGGGTTTTTTTCTTTTTTCTTGAGAGTGGCTAAGGTCTTTCTCTAGTGGCTCTTTGGAAGACAAAAAATGGCAAAAGTCTAAACCTTAAACCACTAAGGGGGTTTATATAGGGCTCTCTATAGGTTTAAGTGACTTAAGCCCAAATTAAGCTAGGTTACCTAATCCAACTCACCTAATTCCTAATAAATTAATTAGCTCTATTAAGCTTTAATTAATTAATTAGTTTGATCTAAAAAGTCCATTAATAAGATCTAATACAACTTTGCATTTTACTAAAATATCCTTATTCACATTTATGAACTAGAAACCAAAATCCTTGAAATAAAATGTATCTCCATGAATTAGGAACTTGAATGGGGACCATTGTGAGTTGTGGGAAAAATTTTGACTTCCTTATAATCTAATTTTAAAGTTGACTCAACATTCCACTAAAAAGAGTTAACTACACTCCAATATTTTATAAAATTACAACAAGGCAAAGTTCAAGTTTGTGACCATGCTATTCATCACATACAAACTCCAGAACTAGTGTTTGTAATCTAATATGGTACCGCTATTAAGCCATCAAAATCACCTTTCTAATCCCTATGTTACAAATCCTCCTATCATGTGATCAACCAATATGCTCCAACTCATAAAGAGCATATGTCAAATTCCATTAAAAAAATTACTACAACTATAGATTCCATGATCAAATGTCCTTTGGATCATCTAAGAAGACACATTATCTTAATCTCATGAGATATCATGGTGCCTATATTGAGAATACCTATTGCCACCAACCTTTATCAATAACAGCCTAATTTGTAGGGATATATGACCACATTAACTTTAACACAAGTTCTATATCCTCTCAAGATTGAGAGTTCCTTCGATATAGTCGCTTTGCAAATCATGATAATCTAATAGTCTTACGTTATGATTCATTGTAGGTCTCATCCAATGTGTAACCATACTCATTATTGCACTCACCATGAGATACCCATCTTGACAATCAAGATAAGTCATCCTTCCATTTATGAGGTACTACACTACAACCTCTACTGGATTGCCCAAGTCCATGAATTGACTGTGAATTACTTATCATCTTGCAAATTGCTAAGAACTCATGACTTGTATTTTTTGCATAACTCCTAATACATCCAAGTCATATACAATAAATAGAAAAGTGGAAGCTCAAGTCTAACTTTGTTTCATTATGTCTTACTTTTAAGGACTTTATTCAAACATTGTCTTGAGAATACTTGTTTTCACTTACCTTAATCAATAGTGACCTAATCCATAAGTAATATATGACTACCTTATTGTCTCATTTTTAGGTTAAAGTCACTAAATATTGTAATAGTAACTTAATATCTTTTCAAGGTGGTGAGTTCATACAGTATAATAACTTGATGAAGTTATAATTATTTGATAGCCAATGTTATGACTCAACATAGACTCTATTTAATGTGTAACCATATGCATTAATGCACTCATCGAAAGAGCTTCATCTCATTGACAAGTCAACTCTCAAATTATGTGGCAATGCACTACAAACTCAAATAAATTGTCAAAATTTATAAACCAGTTGTGAATAACTCATCTACTTGTAAAAAACTAATGACTTAGATCTTCTATATAACTTCTAATGTATCTAAATCATATACAATGCAATTGATGTAAGGTCTAAGTGCTCAACACAAATAATTCATAAAAATGATAGTAAATAAAAAACCAAAATCATATTATAAAATCCATTCATTATTACATCACCTATTGCTTTTAACAATTCTATCTTAATAAATGATTATTTAATTTTTTACCGGTATAAGACCCTTGGGGACTAGGAACATCCAAATCTTTTTTTTTTTTTTTTTGTAGAATTCCTTTTATATTTAATGAATTTTATTTATAATCTTTCAACTCATGATATTTTTTTTTATTTACATCTATGGATTTTTAGAAAAACCATGTAGGTGGTTTTTGTATATTATATTCAATGTTCTTGTGTGCAATTGATTCTCTCTCTTCATTATTAAAATCATTAAAATCTATAAAAGTTACGATTTGGAAGATTGTTCCATATATCAAGACACGAAATCACAAAATTTGTTGTTTTAATTGATAGATGTTGTAATTGGTTGCTTATGCTATGGAACTCGATTTTCAATTATGTTATCCAAATTTTTGTTGAAGTTAATATAATGATTCCCAAATTTTGTCCTTTTGAATTATATCAAGTAATTTCAATTTATATTTTATGTGGTATGTGCTTATCATTTCTCAATTTTCCTTTCAAAATTTTCATAAAATTGTATTTATATAGATATCAATACTATCATCATCGGACTTCAATCTTACTTCAGTGTTTGAGGAATAATTATTTTGTCAAAATATAAGAGCTTCTTTGATAATTGTTTTAAAAAAAAAATCTGAAAAATAGTTTTTGAGAATGATTTTTAAAAGCTATTTTTTGATTTTTGTAGAACAAAAGTCTGTTTGAAAATCTAAAATATTTTTAACAATTTTTTAATATTTTTTAAATATGTTTTAAAAATAATTTTTATATCTAGTATTTTATTTTTAATTATTCTACATGTTGTATAATTATTTCTTAGAATAACTCTAAAAAAACAAGTGAAAATAATATAAAACAACTAAAATATATATAATATAAAAACACCCTATTTTTTGTTCTTAAGAAGAGAAAAAAAAAATTAGTTGTCAAATGTGTTTTCTGTATTTTTTGTTTTAAAAAATAAAAAATTATTCTAAAAAATAGTTCCCAAACAAGCCCTAATTCATCCTGTCATTAACTCTTTAGGTTTTTATTTTAATTTTTTATAATCCACCTAAAACCTGACTAATTTTAATAATATACCATGAGAATTACAAAAATTTTGAATTCTTTCTCTAAAATATTAAAAATCATTGAAATTTGGATTATGAGAAATAATAAAAGATGTATGCAGTAGTTCAAATATGACTAAAACTCAATGCAAATAAAGCAATATTAAACCAAAAGTCGTCATTTGATTTGAAGGGGTTTCCAAAATACCTGTACTCATAGCAGCCATGGGCTCATAGAGTCAAGCCCACGAGGATAGATGTCAGAGTCAAGGAATTTTGGTGACGGACGGACACATGCCTATACTCAATACTTTTAAATATTAAAGGTAGTCAATTTTCACAGCTAAGATATGGCAATGAGGTACATAAACACCTCACTTATCTACGTCCAACAAGGCCCTAACATCCCCATATCTTGCTGTCTACCTTCACACGCTAATTTGATTAAGGAGTTGTCTTATTTTTTAGGTATATATATTAAATAAATAAAATAATAAAAATATTAATTATTATAATAAAAAATTCAAAAATTCAAAAATTCAAAATTTCTACTTGAAGGTAGGAAAAATTGGATGATCATTATCTTGGGCATTCAAGGATACTTTTTTTTTTTTTCCAAGAATTAATGAAATTGCCTTTCTGATAACTTGATTAGAAAGAAATATTTTTTTAGATAACTAATGAAACTACTAATAACTTGGTTAAAAAGGAATGTTAAATCCGATAATAGGTAAAGTTAAAAAGCCTCATAAAGAGATTAGGGATGGAAATGGATCGGGTATTTTCGAATATTTGTCTTTTTGTGTCCTTAATGAGACGAATTTGAAATTAAATAAATGAGTTAATGGTGAGTGATAGGTTTGAGATGAGTTCGTATTGCCTTATCCCATCCTGCGATTATCTATAAAACTAATTTAAAAAATTAAATTAATTTAAAATTTATTTTCTTATTTTTAATATAATAATAATAATAATAATAATAATAATGATGATGATGATGATGATTTTTCCAAAATATTAGGCCTCCTTTCTATAATCCTATGTACTTGGATTTAGAATTTTAATCCCTTAAAATACCACAAAATAAAAGTGTCCAGAAGAAGATACATTGGATCCACCCTTTAAAGTATGAAATGAAAATTAAAGTTGGTTGATATAATGGGGCAGGTTTCATTGGTCCTATCCAAGAAGCCTCATGTATGCTACATACATTATACTATATATAACATAAGGTATTTCTTATATTGTAGAGATGATTAGTGGTAATCAAATTGACCCTCCTCTTATTCCTATGTTGCAAGTACATAGTCATAAACATGTTTGATCAAATTTCATAATGATTAGTATGACCTACCACTTGAATCATGGCACAAGCCTATGTATATATGCATCTATGTAAGAAGAATTGATAATGAAAGCATTGAAAAGAAAGGGCTAATGGGATTAGAAAATGGGTGATAGAAAAGTAGGCAGAGGAGCTGCATTCACACTCAGTGTCTACTAGGAAACCCATAAAGTCCTCGCTACAAAACAAACTTGCCTCGTACACTTCTACAATAATACACCTTCTTCCACATCAGAGACCCTCCTCAATTTGGTCAAGTCTCCTCTCTTTTTCACTTTATTTTGTTACATTGTATTGTTATTGCACCTCCACAATCTTCTACGTTGGATCCAAAATGCACCCATATAAAGTAAAATCCATGCCTTGGCCCTCAAGTCATGGCGGCCTATATATATATGCCACTGCATTCACCGATCATACTGTGCCGTAGGGACATTCAAGTCAGTTGGTTCAACCTCTAGGCGGTCGAGCCAGGCTTGAACTCGGGTATATTCAAGAGGCTTTCATGGAATTGGTTGAGGAAGGCCCAATAAATCGGTTCCAAAACGGCTACATGATCAGCCAAAGAAACGAGCCAGGGGGGCTTGATCCACACCCGAGCGACGCGGTCGTGGTTAGGAAAGCGCTCGAGCAGGGAGACACCAATTACAAGGCACTGGTGGAGATCTTTGTTGGGCGTAAATCGAGTCAAATTCTACTCATGAAACAGGATTATGGGGCCAGATTTAGAAGGCAGATGGACCAAGATATTATCAATATCGAGCCTCCTCACCCCTACCAAAAGGTAATTAAGCTTATTGGGGATTGTGTGTAGGTAGGAATTAAAGAAGGGTATCTGTTGAATGATGTTGGCATTGCAGATACTAGTAGCATTGATGGCATCCCACAAGGCACACCATGCGGACGTTAGCCAACATATAGCCAAGTGTGATGCCAGGAGGCTGTATGAAGCAGGAGTTGGAAAATCAGGAGGCATTGAAGAAGCTGTTGTGCTGGAGATACTCAGCAAAAGGAGCATACCACAGCTAAAGCTTACATTTTCTTGCTATAAACATATATATGGACATGATTTCACCAAGGTAACGTATTTGCTCCGAACCCGTCTATCATTTTCCCAAACCTGTCCTATTGAGGACATGACCTGGTGGGTACTCGAAAAAACCCGAAATCTTTTCTTGGATTGAAACCAAAGCTAATTAAAAGTACGTGTGTGCAGTTACTCAAGAAAGAAAACTCAGGGGAATTTGAAGATGCATTCAAAAGCGTTGTAAAGTGCATGTGCAGTCCAGCTAAATACTATGCAAAGGTCACCATCAACTATCCACACTACTATTGTATTCTCTTATCTTTTAACATTTCTTCTTTTTTTTTTTTTTTTTGACAAAGAAAAATTCACTGATCTGGAAAAATAAAAGGAAATGACTGTATTTTCCATTTAGACAAAGGGGTTTTACTGTTTTGAGACTTAACACTTAACAGAAGATTTGAAGTTTTTCTCCACATGAATGGTTTCAGACGTTGCACTCCAGCATAAAGGGGTCGGCCACTGATAAGGGCGCCTTGGCATGGGTGATGGCGAGCAGGGCTGGAGTAGATGTGGATGAAATTGTGAGGGTGTTCAGGAAGAAATATGGGATGGAGCTGAGAGAGGCCATCTGTGGGAGCATTCCATCCGGGGATCTCAGAGACTGACTTGTTGCCTTAGCCTCAAAAACTACTATTAGTTCCGCAGTTGAGTCATTTCAACAAGCTTCTGAAATTGGATGTTCCAGTTCCAGATCAACTGGCTGTTGTTCTTCTTCCTACCAATGAAAGTAGTTCTAGTTTATTAAAATTTAATATAGATGTTAATACATTAGTTTGGGTTGATAATTTTGTTTCAAAGTTCATTCTTTTGAAATTACTTCATCACTATTGTGCCTTGTTGGCTTTAAGAGCAAGCTTGAAGATTAGCCAAAGTGAACCAAATTTAGATAAATATGTACTTTTTGGATTTGATTAAGTAATGACAAAATTAATAATTGAATTTAATATAAAAAGAAGTTCAAAAATTTTAAGAAAGCCTAAAACATTTTTATTCAATCCATTTTCACTTTGCAATTTTATTAGACTTCATATTTTATTCCAATCTAATTAGGGTTTTTGTGTTTATAAAAAGAAAAATGTTTTTCATAACCAAAGCAAGGGGGCACATCATGAGAAAAAAAATTATTCTACTATTGGTTTGACATTGATTCTAAAATTTTAAAATTAAGAGTATGTTTGGTCATATAATTAAAAACAAAAATAGGAAATTGATTTTAAAATTTTTTAATACTATTTAGTTATTATTATCTGTAAACAATTTTTAAAAATAATTGAAATAGAGAACAATTTTTATGTTTATAATCAAAGATCAAATTTACATAGGTCCAATAAAGTAAAATAAAAAGAACCTTTATCATGTTCCTTTAGGCAGTGGTTATTTTTACAGAGTTATAAATACAATTTTCTTTTTTCTTTCGTGTGCAACAATCAAGTAGCAAAGAACACTTAAAATACATTAGAAATCCACCATAAACATAATTACAAAACATCTTCAAGTTTCATAAAATTTTCAAGTGTTCCTCCCTACTTGTACCGCTTCGACTTGGCTTAAAGTTGATTTAAAGAAAAGAATAAGTTACAGTTCAATGGATAAGAGTCTATTTATAATTAAAAAACTTATCAAATAATCATTTAATATTCTTTGATAGCAATATAATATAACTTTTATATATATATATATATATATATATATATATATATATATATATATATATATATATATATCCTCTATAGGGCTGTCATGTACCTTATTGACTAGCTTTAATCATAAAATCTTATGCAATCTTGTACTTTTACCAAAACACTTTTTTGTACATAAATGATTAATTCCCCATAAATAATTAATTTTGAGTGCATTGAATTTGGATTGTATGCATATTTTTATTAAAGCACTTGACACTCTAAATCTTATCCAATTGAATTTTAGACTTTGTCATAAATCTTTTCAAAATGGAATAAGGAATCTTTTTGAATGAAACCCACCTATGATAAATGCATTTTATGCTTAGTAAGTTCTAAAAAATTGACTTAAGTATAAAGCTATGAAGTGCATTTAATGTAGGACCCTCAAAAGCATATAATTTTTGCCATGTATGCTTAGGCAATCTACCAAGTGATCGACCAAACATTCAACCAAATGCACTATTCACAACAACCCCAAAACACCCACTTTGGCCAATGTTTAGGAGACTCACATCTGGGTAACCTACCGATCGATAGAGGATGATTTAAGCTAAAGGTGATGATATAATTTATATTTCTTACACAACATATTTAAGCACTAATCATTTCCTAGTCCTTCAAGCCAAGAGCTTGGTAAGGTGGCCCAGTAGGTTGCCTTGACCTTTACTTGGTGGATTATAGGGTAATTATTCCTTCCAAACATGGACAATGGCCTTTTTTAATGGGAGGGCGGTGACGCCGATCATGTGCCACAATTCCAATGGATGATGACCTTAATGCCAAGAGGGTCATTAACTAGTCTTACACAATAGAAAAAGAAGTCAAATATGGATAAAGGTGAGTCATAGACACAAGCATATTTAGATTTTGTTGTACTTTCTTCTTTCATCTAACTTCATCATCAAAGAGAATTTTTGCCCCCGCATTGATTACCCTCTTCTTAAGAACATAGCCAAGATTGCACAACTGACCTAGAGACGTGCTTGGGGAGGTATTATGAATTCTAAGAACTTCAAATATATATTATGATAAAAGTACCTTTAATCTTATAAATATTCATATTCAATGTGCCTCTTGATACAATACTTCAATAAATTGCTCCATTCATGAAAATTTGATTCTTTCACTAACTTAAAAAATGGTTTCATTTTTGGGTTTGCCACTTTGATTTGTTTAATCAACTTATTTAGTGATTTACCAAAACCAATTTTTTTTTCAAAACAAAGAATTTTTTGTTTTGGGTTTTTCTTTGACAGAAAAACTACTATTTTCTGCCATACCAAAAATTGCCACCTGAGGCCACATGGTCAAGACAGATGTTTATTGACATATAAATTTTAATTTTGATCCGAATTTAGTTATACACAGAAGGATGCATACCTAAATTTAGGTATGATATGAAACTTGCTAAGAATTTTGGCATAATTGGAGGTATGGAATAACTTCACCACCCTTTGTTATTTATTATTTATTTCAATTTTATTTTTATATTGACACAAGAGGTGGATGAGCTTGACCTGTTGAAGCACACAGGAAATCTTAAAACCCTCTGTGTCTCCAAACATCATCGTTTGGGTCTCTCCTCAGATCTCCCTCTCCGGACTCTCTCTGTATATGCTTGTCTCTGCAGTTTGAGGGTAGTTACAATCATGTCAACCCCAGCTAGGAAGAGGCTGATGAGGGATTTCAAGAGGCTCCAGCAAGATCCACCTGCTGGCATCAGTGGGGCTCCTCAGGACAACAACATCATGCTATGGAATGCTGTCATTTTTGGGTATTTCTTTCTTTCTTTTTTTAATTGGTTTTTTGCCTTTCCATTTTGTTTATCAACTTGTTTTGATAATTATAATTCTGGGTTTTTGTTGTTTTTTCTTGTTTGATTTGTAGACCTGATGATACTCCTTGGGATGGAGGTGGGTACTTTCGATTATTATTGTTTCTGCAAGTCATTTTTCATGGTTATTATGTCAATTGATTGTTGATGGTTCATAATTTTGATTTTCCCCTTTTTGCAGTTACAATTGTTGAACAGTTGATGGATTATATGTGGTTTCTGAGTTTTTTTGGTAGTTATGCTATTGGGCTTTGGTTGATAGTGGTTGTCATTACATTTTTGGCTCTGTGGTGGTTTGGTTGATTATGGTTCAGAATATGATTCTATTTTTGTTTTCTCATGTTTAGGGAGGCATTAGGTGTCTCTGTTAGAAGTTGTGATTGTTCTTTGTGAGGTTGGAATTTGAAAATATCATTTCGTTAAGTAAAACATACCTTTTGCAGCATTTCAAACTTCTGAATGTCTATATTTTTTGTTTTCTTACATTTTCCCTCAGAGACCTGCCTGAACATTAGTCACTTTTTTCTTTACATTTTATATCACATAGTTGCTTTTGTTTAGAATGAACTGAATTAGTTTTATGGGCTTGCCTGACTTGATTTTGCTAGTTGATTATTGTATCATATTTTGGGATTGGTTTTATCTTCATTAACATTTCAATGATGATGCTTTAAATCTTCCAATGTGTAAGTTGGAACTTTGAACTCTTGCCAGTTGAGCAATGAGCTTCTAAATCATCATGCAAACAAGTTGAATATGCAATGAGTTGGACTATGGCTTATTTGTAAGAATGATTATATGAAGTTCCTTGCTTCAATTCTCTCCTTTCTTGTGGTGGAAGCTCTAGGCCTTTGGAAAAAATGATGTAATTTAGCTTTGTTAAAGGCCTACTGTTTGGTGAGGTGGAACAAGATCTGTTTCCCATTACAAGGAGAAAGGTTTGGAAAGTCATGCTATCATCTTGGAAAACACTTCTTGTTTAATGGTTTTGGAGGTGTAGCACTCTTGTGGATAGGTTGTGATGTGATATAGCACATCACCCTTGCCAAATGCAGAAATCTGGAACGGAACTCTAATGTGATGAAGTTTTGTGATAGGGGAATTTTAAAGGTCATTATGTTGGTCATGCCTGGAATATTGGTTTATTCATAGGGGAATAGATCTTGGATTGGCGGTAGTTTGGGAATTTCCTCTGAAGTATCTTTTCCTTTCTTTTTTTTCTTTTTCAACTGATTTGCATCCCTTGTTTTCTCATTGTTGCTCACTTCTTATGGCCCTCGACCAATCTTGGAGTAGCTTGAATTCTTAGGTTAAAACCTTGTCAATTTTTGCATTTGCTTCAAATTAGGACATTAGCTGAAATGCAGGATATGACTAGTGTGTTATCAGTAAAGAGAGGTGCAGCATAGGAGAAGTAAAGCTTGTCCTTTTCTTGTTGCCTATTTTTTCAAGACTTCTATTTGATCATGAATAGCTGTTTTGAAATGCAATGCCTTTCTTTGGATAGGGCATTAGCTAAGGCGTGCAATAGGAGATCGTATCTTCTTCCAGGAAAGTGAGAGGGCTTCTCATCTTCTACAAAGTTTTCTTTTGTTTGCATGGCTTTATTACATGATTTTTTCAATTGATGAGATAAACTTTGAAATACTGGTTGTCATTAATGGATCTAGCTCATTGAGGGGAATTCTGGTTTCTCTCAATTCTTCTGCTTTATCAAAATACTTTGAAGGCATATTTTCAGCTGTTATTCATGTCCTACTTTATATGCATCTGTTCAACTTCAAGATCAAAAGTTAATTTAGTTATGGTAATTGGTAATTATGAAGCCCTACGAGTTGTTACACAAAGTGTCTTACAAGTTATTGTGCCTGACTGCTTAGAAACTACCTTAAATTTAAAGGTCTGAGAAAAATGTAAAATATAGAAATGGTAGATTGAAAAGGGGACTGATATGCAGAACTTATAAAATAGCCTTTTAAGGGTACTGCCATAGAATGTACGTGTATTTGTGTTTGTGTATCATGCTAGCTAAAGTTACACTGCCTAGAAATTGAAGATGAGATCACATTAATTTGGAGGGAGAGAGCTACATGCATTCTCTATGTTTTAGTAACTGGTGACAACTTTTGTAAAGTTAGAACCAGTTTATAACTTCCAAAAACTTAAGGGGTTTGTCACTATGTGAAAGTCTCCTAAGCAGGATAGGATACAATACTGATTTGGAAATTGACAACCATGTTCTCAGGTACTTTTCCTCAGCAACCAAACATAGCCTTCAAATGAATTTACAGTTTGTTTCGCCAAGAAATATACGTTGTAGTGTCAAAGTTTGAAGTTTATGGATGAACTTGATGGAAATAAATAACAAGCGCTTAACTAAATATTGTTGGTTATAATTGAATAGATGAACCACAAGGAAGCAAATACCTTGATCAGATTTTAGTCTCATGTTATGATGTTGATACGCTATTCTTTTGGTTGTGTGGTTGGTACTTTTCATTTTGCAACCTCTCTGTTCAGAACTATTTCCTCATTTTGTTTAGCATCTAATCAATTACCTTCTTGATTTTTCTCAGGTACGTTTAAATTAACTCTGCAGTTCACGGAAGATTATCCAAATAAGCCTCCAACAGTCCGGTTCGTCTCACGGATGTTTCATCCAAACAGTATGTCATAATCCTATTCTTGAATTGCATTGCTGGTTATGCAATATAAATCATAAACTGCTTACGCCAATGTTTCTTTTTGGCATCTATCTATTACTCTCTAGGACTATAATAACAATGTTGTTTCCACATTAGCATCTAATCTCTGACTGCATTTGTATGGATTTGATCAGTTTATGCAGATGGAAGTATTTGCTTGGATATTTTACAGAATCAATGGAGTCCTATATATGATGTGGCAGCTATACTCACTTCTATCCAGGTGAACCTTTCCACAAACAATTAATTTTTTATGGAATAAATGTTTTGTCCTGATAAATAATTTACTGACACCTTGATGTTATGTTTTGCTTAATCGAAATATCTCATATGGATGACTTTTATTTATTAAGGTACTGTTTGTTCAAAAATGAACACAATTCATTACCTCGTCTTAGTTTATTTTATTTTTATTTTTAATGTTGTTTAATCATTAGTTTTTTAAAAAAGTTTTTTTGCAATGCAATAGTCAAAAGAATTTTCTGTAAAACTGTAAAGCAACATGCATGGTATCAGTTGGCAAAGTGGAATTGCTTCTAAATTGAAATATAGAACATAGTCATATGCTTTTTCTAACTCTCTTTCTCATGTGGATGTAAAGATTTCACATTTTCTTGGCTTGCTTAGTGTTGTATGAACTTTGTGTGGTCTCTTTCTTAATAAGTATGCCTGCAAGTTGAACCCTGACTTCATATAAGGGCTACTAGTCAAGAACACTTCAACATCTCTCAAGAGCTATTCCAGCCAAATCTGCATCTAATTACTTCACCCATGAGTGGCAGTGACCAGGAAACAACAACACTTTAACAGAAAGCTGGTTTTAAATACCTAAGCTTTCATTACACTACTACCATATGAGATTTGGGTGGATAAGTGAACTACCACAAATAGTGTAAGTTATATCTTTGAAAGTATGAGACAAGGAAATTAGCCTGGGAAGTTGTATCTTGTGCCTCTCCCCTTCAATTTTACGATCTTCTTCTCCCTGCCCTACTATTTTATATTTTGCTATATCAGTTGTTCTATAGCATAAGTTTCCAATCTCCTTTAAGAGACTGAGGACATAAGTTCTTTGAGAAAGAGAAACTTGCTTGGATCTGATGAGACTGAATGACCTGGAAATACTTCAAAAGATGCCAAATTGTTCATCTCAAATTCTCTTTCCAACAAGTATTTTTTACCTCTATATCTTGTCTGTACCATCAGGTGCAATCACAGGATCATCCACATATTCAATGAGATAGGTATCTCACCTTGTAATGAGTTATTTGAAAAATGAGGTATGATCTTTGTGACTCCATATGCGGCCAATATTCTGCATAACTTGACTGAATCTCTCAAACCAGGCTTTGGGAATTGCTTTGACCCATGCCATACGTTCTTCATTTTGTGCATCTTTCCATCTGCTTCACCATAAACGCTTTCATCTCCTAGGGAAAGTTAGATCTGAAGGGATACTCATGCAGACTTCTTTCTTTAAGTCTCTATGGAGGAAGACATGGATTATTTTCACTACTAGCAATGGCAAAGTATGGATTACATTCATCTTTGCCATTGGGCCAAACATCTATAATAAGTTTGAAAGGGCTTTTTCTGTGACTGTAGCTAAGAGTACTTCACCATGGTTTTAAGCAATGGCCACTATAAGGTTTAATGGCCATTACATAATGGTATCAGGAGGTATCTATACCATTAAGGATCACATTTATGAAAATCATGAGTTGTAATGGTTGTTATGGATCGCTATGGTAGTGAAATGACCATTATGGAACAGCTATGATGTTCCCTAGCTGTCTAGGATGGATCACTATCACTGGCTATAATGGTTCCTGGCACCAAGTTGATTGTTTAGAATGGCTTTTGAAGCTCTTTTTCTATTTCTTTGTTACTTATCAACCTTCAAAAACTCTTGAATGCCATATCTGACTCTGAATTACTAATTTACTGTTGGTATAAAAAAGAAAAAAAAGAAAAAAAAGAATAGAAAGACCATATCAAATATCAAACCCTCTGAGAGTTCCATTGTTCAAATTTTCTTTTATTTTTAGGTGTTTGAGATTAGGTAACTCATGTTTGACCTAAATTATGACTTCTTTGGAAGGAGTCTTTGGTTTGGTATGAAAGTTAGCTTATCTCACTGTGGCAGAAATCTTGACCCTTTAATTAAGATATAACCTACTTGAATTTGTGTTTGGCACCTACCTCTCCTATGTTTATGCTCATTTTTGTAGCACAAAATCCTCAACCTTCTACTACCATAAACATTTGAGTCCTCGATGTGGCAGATCTTAAAAAGTGCTAGCATGGTGAGGAAGCCTAACAGATGGGCTATCCCACACTTGGCTTGGTCCATAGATTCTTGATCATCTTTGCACTGATGGTCTTCCCTCATGAGAGAATCAATTAATACCCCACTAATTTAGCTGATTTGAATTTATTATAGTTAGAATGGAACAAATTTCGGTATGTCGACAAATATTTTAGTATTATTTGTTACACTTGATTGTTTTGTCTTGAATAGTTGTTGGTTTAATTTGGTTCAGATTTACATGGAAAACTTGAATGTCTGGAAGGAATCTTTAACTTGTTTGTCCTTTATAACATTTCTTCACCATTGTTTATATGCATTTTATTTATTTCTATTAGTTTTAAATGCATGTTAATTAATATTATTGTCTGGCTTATTTAATGATTTTGTATCCTGCTATGTTAACGATTTCTTAATTTCACTTGTGTTTATAGTTATTAAAAGGGAAAAGTCAATAATCTGATGTCTTTTTCCTACAAGCAACCATTTAAAAGCTAATATCAGGCTAAAGGCCCATAGTAAATCAGGTCTATATGGTGAATAAAATTCTCCAGAAAAGATTAAAAACATTTATATAGTGGCAATGCTTGAATTGCACATGTGCATCAGTGAGATTTTAGGGATTTTTTTTCTTTTTTGGTCTGAACAAAAAGATAACAACCCTTGATATATGTCCTGTTACATGGCATTTTTTAATTTTTCAACATGGCAATGCTTGAATTGCACATGACTTGTTGAAAACTGGAGCACTGTTGAGGACAATGTTTGAAATTGATTCAAAGATTTGGTTTGAAAGACAGATCTATACAAGTATATCAACTTGAATGTTTAAGGATGAAAACTCTCTAGCCTACAACGGCCTCCAGGATATAGATGTCCTTGGTGAGCTTGATGAATGACTACCGCCATGTAGTATGTTTGTCCGTGAGGTTCCAAGTTCCATCAAGTGGGAGTTAAGAGGTTGGCAATCATCTTGAGGGAGTGTTTGTCAAAGTAAAGAGATGGGGGGTAAAAGCAGAAAGGAGACGCGAAAACACACACGAGTTAATGTTGTAGAAGAGAATGGGAGACTGATTTCCAAAGACTGCTTCTTATACTACTACTCAACACCCCAGATTTCACATGAGGTGAACAAATTATTAAAACAAAACAAACAATTGGGGTACCACAATATGGCTTTCTGAGAGAAAGACTCGAGCTCCAAGAATTTGAGCTCTCATAGCATGTTAGGTTACCATTTGCGTATAAAGCTTTAGTTTTTAATGAATGAATTGACAATCTATATCATGTTAACATCATTGCTAATTATTTAGTATCAACACCTGCATCCTTTCTATCTCATGCATCTTATGTCATTCGAAACTAACGTTGAAATTTGATTTTTATGAAACAAAGTTGCAGTGATTGCAAGTAAAAAGTACAGCCATCATAGAAAGTGAAATGAACTCTTTGAGCCACCTTCTTTCTTGAAAATCCATAGGCTTGACATCTAGTGTGCAGCAGCTTTAATTTCAGTTACAATATTTTGTCAGTTACCTGTGAGGGCATATTCTAATGGTCATAGCACTTAAATGTTTTATCCAGTCCCTGCTCTGTGATCCAAACCCAAACTCGCCTGCAAACTCTGAAGCCGCACGCATGTTCAGTGAGAATAAGCGGGAATACAACAGAAGAGTGCGTGAAATAGTGGAGCAGAGCTGGACAGCCGACTGAAGAAGCTCAGCCAAAGCATCAACTTTCTCTGTTGTGCAGGGAGGAAAAAAGAAAGGCATTAGAAGTGATGGTGGGTGGTGGTTGGTGGCAACTGTTCTTCAATCTTTAGAGTGGATGATCATGTACTGAATATAAAAATGGTTTGGATGAGTGGTCTTAGAAGAGGATTTGTTTGATTTATGGGGCTTAGACAGCTGTGCTCTGCTTAAAACTGTTGATGATTTGCGAGTATGTTTGGACTGTTTGTAGGAATGTGTATAGGAAGTGTTATTGTGGTTGATACTTGTTTGTGATGTTCTAGACTCAGTATTTGGTTGTAAGATCCCCCTTCTATCAGAGAGGAATCAGAGTAGAGCTTTTCTTAGTGTAATGTTTTCCTTAGACTCACTCATAAACTCTATAATTCCCTTTTTTTGCCTTTTCATATGTCATTCGGTCTCATTACTTGTCTATCTCTTTCTCTTTCATTTCTTTTTCTCTTCTTTTTCTATTGTGTTTTTTTTTTTTTCTTTTTTAAATCATTCTCGGGCTTTTTATTCATAGGATGAATATATATATAATTAATTGTTTAGAAGGGATGAAATAATCCTCATATTTATAAATTTAATTCTTCTCGTATTTTATATATATATATATATATATATATATATATATATATATATATATATATATATGGTTTGATGGGGGTACTAAGGCTCAAAATATTGGAAAGTATTAAAACATCGTAGGTTGGATTTGCAAAAATATTAAAAAAAATGGAAAATTTTAGACAAAAAATTAAATTTTTTTTTTCTTTTTTATGAAATAAGAAATTGATCAAAATTTATAAATATATTATAAAAATCTCATAAAATAATTAAATAATAATAATACATGTATTAAGATTGTTTTAATTTTAAAATGTTTATAAATTTATGTAAGAGTATAAAATATTCAATAAAAAATTATTATAATAGTTTTGACATTTTTAATAATAACTTAAAAGAAATTTAGGAATAAAATATTTGAAATTAATGTATTTACTAAAAATAAATTTTTATTACTTCAGGAGACAAAAGCAAGTTTCAAGTGCTCTCCCTCCCTTTATAGTTTTAGGGGGCTGCTTGACCCAACAAATCGGGGTTTTTGATGACGATATTGGTAGAACTTGGGTCATCAATATGGTTTGCACCAACATCGATAACAAAAACATGGACAAAATTAGAGGGTATTTAGTAAATTAATTTAATGATTTAATTTAATCTAAGTTATTAAGTAAGTTAAGTATGTTTAGTAAAATAATTTAATATCATAACTTAAAATCAAATTTAATTTTAAATATTAAATAATTAGTATTCAAAGTTGGTGTTTTTCTATATATAAAATAGGTTTTTATTATTTTTTTGCTTAAATATATGTTATGCCCAAGTCGAGGACTAATGTCTACATCTATTGAAGAATGCACCAAAAAGTGGAATTTGAATACAAGAGAGTGGATTTTGACACCATTTCGATGCAATGGAATAGAGTCAATTTAGCTACAGTGAGTTTGTGGTATTATGGGAATGAATTTGGATATTGATTGATACACAAATTTGACACCAGAATACCATTTGATATAAAAATTGCATTTTGATACCATTATGAAGGTACTGAAGTCAACCATTGTAGTTACTTAGCAATCTAGTGAGTTTATGAGATTATTGAAATGGATTTTGATACCGAGCCTTTCTTAAAGGATAAATACCAAGAGGTTATGGATTATTCAAGTGTCCATAATGTTTCCCTAATGTTGTAAGGCAAAGGACAAGCATTGGTTGATTTCTTGGCAGCTCATCTAGCCTTTGATGACACTTATTTGTCAAAAGATCTACCTGATGAAGAAGTTTTATATGCTAAAGTTCAGTTCCCATGGGGATTAATGGTTCATCTAGGAGCGGCATTTCAACAAGAGATAAATTTCAATACCATTCTGATATAGTGGAAATTTTACTATAGAAGCATTCCAAATATACAAAAAGTTTAGAGAATTATTGATATGAGTTTTGATACATTGCGATACAATTTTGATAAAAGGAGCAGAATTTCAATACCATATGGCGATACATTGTAATACATATTGACATCAATCCGATACCACATTGGAAGCATGCCAAAGGTTCAAAAGGTTAGGCATTTATCATAATCATTCCGATACCACTGTGGAGGTATCAAAATATTCAATACAACTTGTGATTTCCAAAATCTCAATCAAGACATTACTCCCTTCGACTTTCTTTCATATTTTTTGACATTTAAAGAATTTTTATTATGTTTTTAGGTTAATTTTTTTTTTAAATAGTATCAATATCATAGAGGAGGAGAGAAAGGAATGGTCATTGAAAATTTTATTGTGGAGTTTTTAATAAAATCATTCATGGTTCAATTTGATTCAATGCACATTGTTAATTTAAGCATGAGTTGCTAATTTCTTTATATTAAAAATGTAACAATGAAGGCGGATGATCCGGGAGAGCAAGATAATAAGAAAATATGATATCCTTCCATGGTTGTAAGTTATCAATCTTTAGTTTTGTCATGCAAGTTAAATTTTTTGCTAGTTTGTCTTTGTTAGAGGTACATAGGATGCATGTTAAGGGTCTTTTGAAGCATGAAACATTATGATCAAAAGTCGATCTAATGTGATTGATAACTTAGGAGAATCTACCAAATGAATATCGGGTTAAATGTCTTAAAGGTTAAAACTTGTTATCAAATTATTTATGGGATGATCGTTAAAGAACAAATTTCAAGGTTTAAAACATGGTTCCAAATGTGAAAGATCTATATTGGTGATTTGGTATTAGAAAGACAAAAATTCTTTAATTAGTATTTATTATCCCTCAATTCTAGATTTGAAATTGGATTTGTAAAAAATCTCCCAACTTGTTTATCATTAGTTTCTCAATTAAAAATTCAATTTACCAATCCAATCAATTTTCCTGAGTACACTAACTTTCATGTGAAATCCAAAAAAGATTGAAAGAGAAAAAAGAAAAATTAGGGTTTTTTTTTTCTTTTTAATTATGAACACTCTTAGAAAAAAAATACAACACTATTAGAATTTAAATAAACCTAAAAAAATGGAATAAAGACTAACTTACCCTTACTCCTACAAAAAAAAAAAGAAAAAAAAGAGAATAATTCTAATATAGTAACTAAATAAGAAAGAGAAATAGTAAATAAATAAAATTAAATAAATAATAACTCTAACATTAGAATCTACAAGTCATGGTGGTCTTTTCTCTAGTTTTTTGTAACCAAGATAACTATATAATTAGACTTTAATAATCTTACACGATAGAGAAGTAAAAACCTGGTCATTAAGTTAAAATAGTTAACTTATTCTTATTGGTAGATCGGAGGGTTGGTCACGTTCATCAACTCCCTTTGTATTCGAATGCCATAAGCACTTGTGTGAATGCACTATAAGGTTAGAGTATGCACATTTCCTAATAGCAATTGCTTTTAAGAGAGTTGGTAACATCTAAGGTCCTACAATTCTTGATTACAAATCGCTTTTACCTCATTTACTTGTATTTAATGAAAATATATTTTATAATGATGATACTAGATTCACAACTCATTTTGAATATTATATTTTTTTTATAGTTATCTTATATATTAATAATACT
Organism: Vitis rotundifolia; assembly: GCA_030254885.1. Taxonomy (NCBI): domain Eukaryota; kingdom Viridiplantae; phylum Streptophyta; class Magnoliopsida; order Vitales; family Vitaceae; genus Vitis; species Vitis rotundifolia. The sequence continues at coordinate 3,188,322 of CM058158.1, forward strand.
TTAAATATGGATGTTTAACAAATAAATTTATTACTTAAAATTAGTGAATATATAAATATTTGTTAAAATTAATAAGGGTAAATATTTCAATTTAATGATGTAAAATAAATTTTAAGTTAGTTTTATCAAATAACTTTAATACTTAAAGTAAAAAAAATAAGTAATTAGTTTTAAATTAATAATTTAGGAATAATTTAACTTAAAATCAACTTAAATTATTAAGTAATAAATATTATATTTTTACAAAACACTTTCTTAGTGAGTATTTAATAAAATTTAATATTTATTACTTAAATATTTGGGGTGAGTGTCAGATGAGCTTGAATTGTTAAAATCCTCTATCAAGTCCAATCCAATTCCAAGTCAAATTGAGATTTCTTAAACTAAGATGGTGTTTGTGTTTTCATTTAATGATGAATAGAACTTGTTTTCACACTTTAGATTATTTGTTTTTAATTTGTTTTACTTATAACTTATTTTTAAAAAAATTTATTAGGTAAAAAAATAAAAAAATTTGACATTTTTTACTAAATACTAAAAATAAAATTTTAAAATAACTAGAACAAAATCTCAACATAATCTTTAACCTATTAAGACGCAATACTTAACATAAATAAAATAATAATAAAATAAACACCTTAATACTATTAAGATGTATTTAGAATTGAGTTAAATTAAGTTCTATTTAGATTTAAGTAAAAAAACAAAAACAAAAAAACACCTACTTAATGAGTGTTTGGTAAATTAACTTAATAACACAAAATGACTTAATAACTTAATTTAAGTAATTAAGTAAATTAAGTATGCTTGGTAAAATAACTTAATAGTATAACTTAAAATAAAAAATAATTTTAAGTAATAAGTAAAATTAATTAATTTATTCTTAAGTCCCCATTTTTATTTTACATTTTTATCCTTATTTGTCCTAATTACATCCACGATCTCTTTTACTACTACATAACTTCTATTGTTACTCGACTTCCTTTGCATTACTTATAATTTATATGGATAAATATGTTAATTTAATAATTTAGAATAAATTTTAATCTAATTTTATTAAATAACTTTAATACTTAAAATAAGAATTAAGTAATAAGTTTTAAATTAAAAATTTAAGTATAATTTAACTTTAAATCAACTTAAGTTATTAAGTAATAGCTATTAAGTTTTACCCATCGCATTTACATTACTCCAACCCATCCATGTTCTCGTACTAATTAAAACAAGGGGGGAAATTATGGAAATAAAAAATAAAAATAAAAAGAAAATGATTTTAGGTATAAACTAATGATCAAAGGAGTTATACGGATGAACCATCAATGATGTGTGCTCCAATTGGTAGTTGAATTTCATATATTAGCTTTTTTTCATTAGGAAGATACTCCTCGTAAGGATGTGTTTGAACAGCTAAATCTCCATCCAAATCTTTCTTTGGACATATTGTTAAAAACAAAAAACAGAGTACATCGGAATCTACTCTTGATCTCAAGATACTTAGAGAAATTTATATTTTCTTTCTTGATTTTGAGGCTTTCCTTGTCTAGTGCTTGATAAGCCCCAAGCAAGTCATCATCATCTTTGGAAGCTAACAACAAAAAATTTTACTTACACCTCTAAATGATCGTTTTTACAATATTCTACCTTCTGCATAAATTCCCCCCCCTCCCCTCAATCAATCATATTTCATAAGCATTGAAAGGAATGAACAGGTTTGAAACAAAACCCTAGGGAAAATTTGCAGAGTGTACACCCAAAAATTCCTCCACCCTCAATCTGTGCTTGCTGCATAGTAAGCATAAGTAAAGCTGAAGAGGCAGACATGTCCCCATGCCTGAACCAGTTGGTTTGCCAATTTATGGGACTCATTTTCTTTCCATGGAGACTAGCTATTAACTTCCATCATAACTTGATGTCTTCACAGGGAAGAACCCTTCATGTAGGGACTCCTTTATTTTCTTGGTTGCTCTCTGAACTTTTGATTCTACTCATCTGGGAAACAAGCAGCTCATGCACTCTACCCTTCAACTGCAAATCACAAACATATCTAAATTAGCACATCTCTGAGCCAATAATGATGAAAAAATTCAGCAAGAATTACAGGGATGGTAAGCAAATTACAATGACTTTTCAGTGAGAAACAATGACTATTGGAGCAAAAAGGATAAGCATATAGGAATTATTACAAAGATAAGCATATCTGAGAAAAGCCCTTGAGGCCTGGTTCAAGTGGATAAAGAGTTGGGGAGGGTTTGTGGGAGGTTCTAGGTTCAAGTCTTAATGGATATCCATTGTGGTGCTTAAATGGTGTTTGATAGACAGAATCATCCGTTATTTTTAATGCATGGCATTTTGACTCCCAAGTTGGGGCACAACTCAGTCACATTGTGAATCTTACAATTTGCAATGCTAAAATTCCTACTAGGGACTTAAGGCAATTGGATTCCTCATAAACGAGGTCGATATTTAACACATGTTTAGTGTAAGGAAGAAGTTAAAAAGTTGCTGATATAATAAAGGCAAGAAAGGACAATAGTAACCTGGTTGAGTGCAGCTTCATTCTTTACTGATACACGAATGGCCCCCTCTGGTCCCATTTTCTGGTACCTTGCTAGCTCAGGATTATCAGCACTGACATCTTCTGTATTTAAAATGATAGGAGACTCTTGCAATAGATCACATTTGGAGACAACATCAATCCAAAGATGATCACTGAACCTCTCTCTTATTTCTTTGTATATGAAAAACTGCAAAGGCAGGAACCAAAAGAAAAGTTTGAGAGAGAGAGAGAGGAGCAAAATAATAGGGTGCTTTCTATTAAGATAATCATTAAATATGGAAAAAAAAATTTGCATCTCCAAGGAAAACCATTCAAATTTACTTTTAAAAGTTTAATGTTTCTGTCTTAGATACAATTAGGAAAACCAATTCCTTCTGCATATTTGTGAATTATGTGTTGTGCTCAGAAGACTACTAACAACATGTTTATTAACTGCCCTGAGAATTATGAGTTTTGAGAGTTCTCTTTTGGCTTGTTGGTTTGGTTTGGGTGCCCAAAAAACTTCTTCTTTCAATGAAATACCTTTTAGGGCTACCAGCTGCAATGACGGAGCCAGAGTAATGTGTTAGTCTGCTTTGCTTGCTTTATATGGAAAACCTTGACCCAAAAGATTGTAAGACTTTTGAACAAGGACATCCTCAAGCGAGAGATTATGGAATAGGATGTATTCTGGGCATCAAACACGAAAGAATTTGGAAGGTGCTCCTTTGGACATCAGTTTGGTCAATTGCTGGTCCAACTCCAGAACTAAATGAATATGCAATCACCAAAAACAATGGTAATGGACTGAAATTATGCTCTTTCCAAAAAGCCTTAAGACATGATCTTATACATGCAATTGCAATGATGGTCAATCTCAGCATTATAGAGTGCTTCAAAAGTAATGAGATTGGGACTCCAAAATGAAAGGCAGACTGTTGTTAATACCATAAAATGGTATTATATTTATTATTGAAGTTAGTGGTATCAATATTTTCCATCCCCACATGTGCACACATCTATGAAGCTCAAACAAAAAATTTAAAATTTTTAAATCCCCGGTATAAACCAGGTGACAGACATGATTGATTATTCAAAGAACTCGTAATTTAGGGAATCCATTGAATTGGTCCAACCTGAAAAATAATACTGAAATACATCAAAATCAACATCCCATGGAACAGGTTATGTGTGTGATGCGCATGAGGTGCATTTAGATGTCAGATCCATCAAGCTGCCAAAACTTGGGACATAGGATCATGATTAAATTGTTGAAGGCTCTACTTACTGTTTTAAACTCCAAGGAAAAATGGAGCATCTAACAGGACGTGCTTGACATGTATATGTCACTTAATTTGAAATATCCTTGCAATATTGAAACAGATTAAGAAAGTATCTAAAACAATTAGCATTGCGTTGCTTATAGGAATGAACCTTTTGAACCCTACTGGAGAGAAAATAAAATAAAAAATATAAGATGAAAAAGAAACTAACAATTCCTAAGGAAAGGCTATTTGAGTAATTTGGCAGATTTAGGTTATTTGATACTCATTGGTTATTTAGGCCCGAGTAAAAATCTTCTTTCATGGAATTAGACTTCTAATTCCTATAATTCTGATTTTATTTTAATTTCATTATATGGGAGATATAGGAGTCTTAGGGGGGTGAAAAATTTGAGGTCCTAATAGGTATTAGGTTTTCTAAAGCTGATGAACAAGGCTATTATATATAAACAAACAAAATGGGACTAGTTTGTTGGCATCATTGTGTTCTTTCTTTTTTTTTTTTGTCTTTTTTGGATAGGTAGCATCTTTGTGTTCTTTAAGGATAAGACTTTATTACCATCCCTTCTAGGTGAAATTTCTAGAAGGTCTTAGCAATATCATAAAGGTTTTGTTTCATCCATTCTTCTTTATACTTTCATTATCTTGCTTTAATTTTCTTCGTGCTTCCATAACTGTTATCCCTCATTACACTCAAATCATAAACTAGTGAAGCTCTAACCAACCTTATCTGGTTGTAGGCAATTACATTAAGGTGGTCCTCCATTAGTTACTCACCAATTCCTTTTGGAGAGGCATTATTAGATACAGTTACAGCAACATTTTTTTTGATAGGTAGATGCAGTTACAGCAACATGCAAAACACATCCCATGCCTATACTGATACTGTGTTGTATTTGGTCCAAAATTTCACTTACTCTAAAGAGTTGCGTATTTGGTGGACTTTACCTATTTTTGAAGTGTACAACGGACACATGCATGTATAGATGGGAAGAAACTGCATGCTATGATACTTGGATGAACAATACCTGATCAGAAGGCGAGGTCCCACATTCTCCAGAAAGGTCATGAACATAAAGTATTGCAGTTGGCAAATGTGACAGGACAGCAAGCGTCAACTTCTCCAAATTATTCCTTTCATCTACAGGATCATGCCAGAGCACAATGTAAGTTATGTAAAACATGATCCTACAAACCTGGGACAACCCCAGTGCATTAGAAGAAAGTATATGCACTGTTGTGTCATCAATGAATGTATTTCCTTAGCTAGGAATTCTGAGGCAAAATATCCTCCAAAATGGAGCAATTACATGAAGATCAAAAACCATAAATCCTAGTAAGATTCTGAAATGACTTCATTCCATGAGATCCTAGAAAATTGATCCTATTCCTGAAATTAAATATATCAATTTCAAGCATCCCCTAACCTTATTCATATTTTTCTGAGAGTCCCCTCATCCCTCTTTTTTGATAGGTCACATTTTTTCCCTGCTGAGGACTGAACCTGGAAACTGCCACGTCCCCAGACCAAATCCTTGCCACTTGAGCAAGGCCTCAAGGACCACTTACCCCTTAAAAAATTTTCAGTTTCACTGCTCTCCTTGCTGATATTCAGCGATTCATTAACTATCTTTATACAATCTCAATTACCCGTTCCTTATTTTCACACCCTTAGTTGCAGGAGCTTCCTATATCAGGAAATGCTCCTACTCAGATTTTTTTTTTTTTTTTTGAGAGGTAAATAAAGATAGTATTAAATAAAAAATGTCAAAAAAAGCGCACCAAAATACACAGGATATACACAACATGAACAACAAAAAACTGCTTGTGTGCTTACAGGAATCATGTTTTTTCTGTCAAAGACCTACAATTCCCATAAGATGAAACCTCAAGAGGCTGTATCATATTCACTCTCAAGAAACTCAGATTCTTTTATCTAAAGAACAGTTAATAACCTGGCAGAATAAAAAGGGGATTTCAATTGTATAGCTATTATAAGAAAGTTCAATTGGAACTACTTTTCATTGAAACTTTTCAAATCTAAAACTAGTGGAACTTCTCAAATCTCAAAGAAAGTTACAATCTTGTCATTCTTCATAAGGAAATTACTTATCTCCAATGTCTTTACATGTACATATATAGATGCTTCTATCTCATTAATCTATAAGACACATAGATGCTGAAGAAAGGAAAAATCAAAATTAGGAACTCAACAAGGGACATATCTTTTTGTCAAAAAATCACTGATACTCTTGATATTGATATTGCCCTCACACATCACTAATATTTCCACAATATTCTCTGACCAAAAATAATTCCATGATAATTTCCATAAATTCTCTCCTAACAACCATTTTCAAGAAGCTACACACAAAATCTCCAATGCTCTCTTTGAGCGGAAACCACATTTAGTAAGGTGCGTCTATTCAAACAAAAGAAAGGGTGGCTTGGGGGTTAGGAATCTTTCCATGCTCAACAAAGCCTTACTGTGCAAATGGAGTTGTTGTTTTGCTAAGGAGAGGAGGGCTTTATGGAAGCAAGTCATTAGCGGAAAATACCATGAAGAAGGAGGGTGGTGCTCTAGCGAAGTGAGAGATGGGTATAGGGTAGGGTTATGGAGTCATCAGGAAGGATTGGGATATTTTGAGATGTAGAGTTGCCTTTTCTATGAGGAATAGGAGGAAGGTGAGGTTTTTAAAGGACAAGTGGTGTGATGATGAGCCATTGTGCATTTGTTTTCCTTCCTTATTTGCTATAGCTTCTTCCAAGGAGGCTTGGGTGGAGGATGTTTGGAACCTATAAGCTAATGGGGGTTGCTAGGCCCCTCGCTTCTCAAGGCAACTCAATGATTGGGAGGTGGAAATTGTAGAGCATTTCCTTTCGAGATTGCAAGGGAGGGGGGTATGTAGGGATGTGGATGATAATGTGCTACAGATAGAGTCAAAAGATGGAAATTTTTTTGTTAAAACCCTTTACAAGGCTTTAGAGCCAGGAAGACAAGGTATTTTTCCAATGAGTGTGATTTGGAACTCTTGGGTATCATTGAGGCTGAGTTTCTTTGCCTAGGAGGCTATTTAGAACAAGGTTTTAACCTTGGATCATATTCAAAGGAGAGGTTGGTCTTTGGCAAATAGATGCTTCCTTTGTCTTATAAAGGAAGAATCTGTTGATCATGTCCTCATCCACTATGACAGACAATGTTTTATGGCATCTATTGTTCTCTTTGTTTGGTGTGTCGTGGGTGCACCCCTCATTAGTCAAAGAGACGCTTTTAGGATGACATGGTTCTTTTGTGGCTAAAAAGAGGAAAAAAGGAGTGGTGGGCTGCTCCCTTATGCCTTTTCTGGACAATTTGGAATGAAAGAAATAATAGGGAGTTTGAAAATGAGGGGCATTTGGTTCAAGGGCTTAAATTTTCTTTCCTTTGTAATCTTTGGGCATGGGCTAAGTTGTTCATAACTTCAAGACCTCTTTCCATGATAAACTTCATGGATTGGTTGGGCTTAGGTTGAGGGGGAGTTGTTTTTTGGTGTCCCTCTTTGTTTTTTGTGGCGCCTTTAGGTGTTCTTTGTATACTTCTTGTATACTTTGGAAAGCTCTTTTGGCATTTCTCTTTTATAATATTCTCCTTTTTACCCATCAAAAAAACTCCAATGCTCTCCAAATTTTCCATAAATTTGTCCATGTAGTACTAGTTGGTATCAATTTCTTTGTATTAATCTTTCTTTGCTATGTGCAAAGTAATAAGTACTTCAAGAAACGGTTGTTTTGACACTTTAGTGTTCTAATATACAATGTTATCAGCATATGTACTTGACAAAGCACTCTCATCCTATAGATCACATAATTACCACGTTAACCCAAAATATGCATTATTGTGCATCCATAATTCCTGAAATTTCATTTGAAATTTCCATGTTTTGTTAGTGATATAGGTTGCATCTTTTAAAAAATTACTGATAGCAATATTTCGGTAATTTCTAGACAATTGATTCCCCTCATGGACCTCATCATTGTCATTCTAATCCATGTGCATAGATTTTCATCAAGTAACATTGTTATCCAATTTGACTTGGAAGGGTTTCCAGTCTGATGGTCGAACTGTGAAATAGCAACTAAAAAGATGAATACTAGCACTCAACAAGATCAAACATTAGCATGAAAAATAGAACTTTAGAAGCCTTTTTAACTCTTAATACTGAAAAGGACAATTTCATGCTACATTATCAACAGGATAAGATTAGAGACAACCTAAAACTGATGACTGTCTTACCATCATGCCTATTCAGTAAGCCAGGAGTGTCTGTAACCTGCAATGGATTTGTAAGTGTTAATAGAACTACTGATGGTAAATCAAATAGCACATTCTGCATCTCAAGGAAAATGGCTGACCTGGAAATGACGGTAGTTGAAAGCAATATGACCCATTAGAATTCCTCTAGTTGTGAAAGGGTAGTTGCATACCTACACCAAAGACAAAATAAAGTTTCAAAAAAATGGTAAAGCAAAACAGAGTGACAGTGAATGACAATAATGATAGTCCTTTGCGATTTATTATTAAAAATCAAATTGAAAACTATTTCTTGACTGAAAATTTTGGTTCACCACCGCTTAAACATATTATCAATGGAGTATTGTAAGGATACTCATGATTAAGTGGAAATTCTATTCTTCTATAGCCAAATAGAACATTTATAGATTTGAGGATTTTTTTTTTTTCTCTTTTAATTTTTAATCCTAGTTGCTAAAAGACCTCAACCCAATTCTCCTATTCTAAGGTCTTAAAGGAAACACGGATCCTCTAAATGCAATGGCTTTGAATCGTATTGTCACAATAAGAGATGTTCCTGAAACTATACAACAAATGAAAATCTATAGCTCATTTTCACTGCCTTGCATGAAGATTATTCTTCTATTTGTTTTTCAGAAGTGTAAAGTAAAACAATTATTGGTTCCTGCTCCATTCATTAGTATGCCTAAGATACATGATACTGACTTATTCAGTCGGAAATCATATATGACAATCCCTACTACCTTTAAGTTTTATGTTATTTGTATGTAAGACATGATGCTAGCTTGTTCGATCAAAAGTCATATATGTTTATCCCTACTCCCTAAATTTCATGGCTTTAAATAGTTTAAGAATTTGGAATATCCCCCACTTATGGTTTCCTACCTCTCAGGGAGAACCCATTCACTACATTGATTTACATGATTGGATAACAAATACAATCCAAGTGAATCTATTAGGCAACATTTTTTTTCATACTTATTTGCACAATTGATTAGTAAATAAAAGTCATGTGAATGAGGTAGGCAACTTCAATTCTTATCTCAGGAAGAGATAGAAACTCCACTAAGGACAGAATGAACATAACAAATTAAGATGCTCTCTAAAGGCATCCGTATGGTGCTCCATGATTATGACACAATTAACTCAATGGATTAAATAGGTTGAGCATCCAAACCTGAAATTGACAAGTTTATTGAGCAGGTTATTGCATTGGCATGATTACGACATACTCAACACAAAGCTGATTATTCTGTGTCAGGTTTGAGTTGTGTTGATGGGTCATGTCTAATTTGTCCCCTCTAACTGGCAAGGAAGTGTTTTTAATGAGGGGAAAAGGAGTGTATGGAATACGGCCCCAGTATACATATTTTAATATATTTTGAGGGAATGCAATAGAAGAACTTTTTATTGTCTGGACCAGCTAGAATTGCAGCTGAAAATTATTTCTATGAACCCTTTGTTTGAACAGTTTGGTAGAAGAATAGATGGAAGGATATTTATTATAGTATTCATTGATGTTTCAGGTGGTCTGCAAGCTGTACATACTGTTTTTTTCCTTTAGATTTTAAGTTATCCTTGAAAGCATCCCATATGCATGTCAACCATCCCCTTTTTGGCACTTTGAAACATTTTATTTACTTATCAAAAAAAGAAAAAGACTTTTCTAGCACTCCTTTCAAAACATTTTATTTACTTATCTAAAAACAAAAAGGACTTTTTTTTCCTAATAAAATAGAATTTCAACTAAACTAGAAATTGGAGACACGTTCAAACAATGAAATCTAGGCTCAAATTCTGTCAAATCAATCATCCATCTTCGCAATATACATTAGAGTGGAGAATCATATTGCATCATTCTTCATTTTCTAATTTGAGTTGTGGTATCATCTTTTTCTTTGGCTGGAATATCCAGGGTGGCCCACAAAAAGTCCAAGGCATGGTAGTTACCCCCTTTAAAAGCTTTGGCCTGGGAATCTGAAGCAAAGTCCTCTCACATCTCACATTGCTAGCGACCTTGTGGACAATTTTGGAAGATAGGGGTGAAGTTACTTTCCCTTCAAAGATAATTTGGGATTCTTGGGCTCCTACTAAAGTGAGTTTTTTTGCTTGGGAAGTGACTTGGGGCCAGATTTTAACTATAGACCAGCTCAAGAGGAGAGGATGGGTTTTGGCAGGTTTTTGTTGTATGTGTAAAGATGTGGATGAATCGGTTGAACATCTTCTCATCCATTGTGGGATAGCTAGAGAGTTATGACACTTTCTCTTCTCCTTCTTTGGCATTTTGTGGGTTCTTTCTTCTTCCGTTAAGGATTTGTTGGAGGGACGGCATGGTAGCTTTGTGGGTAGGAAAAGAAGGAAGATTTGGAGAACAACCCCTCTTTGCTTTTTATGCATAATTTGGAAGGAGTGAAATCAAAGAACTTTTGAAGGGGAACAATACACTACCCAAGCCCTCAAGGATTTCCTCGTAACTAATCTGTATATGTGGTCTCAAGGGTTCCTTCTAGGCACGGTTCAAAGTATCGGCCGAGTCCAGTACGACTCGGTCGAGTCGTATCCGCCTCGAGCCTCTCCGCGCCGAGTCTGATACCTGATACCTGATACCTGATACCTGATACCCGATACCCGATACCGTCTGAAACTCAAACTCAAATCAAGAATCGTTTTAACCTCGGTTTACTCGATCTAGGATTTCGAATTGACTAGGTCGAACCTTCCGAGTTGCCAAAAGAAATCATTTTTTCACTTCGAAGGTAGTATATTTGGTGTATTAATTTCTTATTAACAATCTATTTAAATCATTTAATTTGTTATTATATTAACATTATTAAAATCATTTAATCAAAATTAAAAATGAAATTGATGATTGAATTATGTCTTTTAGTAAAAATATTATTATATGTGAAATAAAATAATTTTAAAATTTTAATATTATTATAAATTGCTTTCTGCAAAGGCTTTATAATTATTTAAATAATGTTAAATGTGAAATAAATTTTATTTTATAATTTTTTAAACTTATTTAATTATATTTATTTTTCTAAAATTTTTCATAATATTTTTGTAATTTTTAAAAAATTTTAACTATCATATTTTGCGTATCACCCGATACCAAGCCGAGACATTGAGACCGATGTGCCTCGAGACTGTCCAAGTCAATAACCGATACCGCAACTTTGAACTATGCTTCTAGGAGACAAGCAGGAAGGTCCAACCTCTTTATTAGATTTTATAGAATGGACGAGCTCTTCTTTTTAAAGTGGGTTTGTAGCTACTATAGCTGGTTTTTGTTTCTCACTAGTATACTTTCTGTATACTGCATTTGCCACTTTAGTTTGACATTCTTTTTATAGTTATTACTATACATATTCTTATTTGCCTATCAAAAAAAAAAAAAAAAAAATTGATTATGAGATGTCTTCAAGGGTAGATCAAGTTCCATCACAATAGGTGTAAAAGTAATGGAGGAGAGAGAGAGAGTTAGAGAGAGAAAGAGCGCGAGAGAGAGGGACAACGCCGGCGACGAACGGGAATCTCTGGGAGTGACAGAGATTGTGGAGGGCGAGAGCCATGCGAGGCCTGGGAAGAATGTCAGGAAGGGTGGCTTCGGAGTGGAATCGAAAACGTTTGAGGTTGAGGTGGAGGAGAGGAGAGGTAGATTGCAAGCCACAATCGTGGAAAGGAAAGGAGGGATCTCATCGTGGGTTAGGCTTGGACCGATAAGCCTTGGGATAGTCCTCGATTGCCTGATTCTGAGCATCGAGGACGTGAGGATGGTTAAATGGGTAAGAAGGTGGCAAGAAAATGGGAGGGATTACTCGCTGATGCGCGACTATAACAGAGGGGGCTGTTTTCTCCGTCTGGGGGTTGCGGATCTAGAGAGAAAGAGGTTTAGTATTTTCATCCCCAAAGGAAAAGGTGCAAAGGGTGGTTGGGCATCAATGGTGGAAACATTACGGTGCTTGGGTTGTGCAGACAGAGGGATGAATAGTCAGAAGGAAGATGAGCCACGGCCGAAGCTAACCATGGCGAAGACATACGCGGAAGTGACCAACATGGCGAGGGGAAAGGAGAGAGCAGCAGTAAGGGTAGAGGTTACAAAGGAGGAAGTGGGCCGGAATCTAATCAAACTTGACCATTGTGTGATTGGGACATGGAACCCTAACGCAGCAAAGGGGGACGATCTCCGAGGGTGGGGAATCCAGTTAGCAAGAACCTGGAGCCTAAAAGGAAATCTAGGGTTAGCAAAAATGGAGAGGGGCAAGGTTTTAATGGAGTTCGAGCTTTTGAAAGAGGCTGAGCAAGCCTCTAAGCTTGGAAGTATCTCGGTCGGGGGGATATTTCTTCGTTTGGAGAAATGGAGGCCGGAGACGGGATGCCTGAGGGAAGGGGAGAAAAGCAGTGAAGCTTGGGTGCGGGTGGTAGGCTTACCTGTTTCCCTATGGGAACGGGACATCTTAAGGAGGATAGGGGAGGCGTGTGGGGGATTTCTCGCGGTTGACTATCAAACGGAGACAATGGAGGAGTTACAGTGGGCACGGCTCTTGGTGAAGCGGAACGGTGAGGCTCTTCCCAACGCAGTGGAGGTATGGATTGAAGAGCTATGCTACTCGGTAACTCTATGGTGGGAAGTCAGGCCAGTCATGAAAGTGACGACGACTGGTAAGAGAGTGCCGTCGACTGGCGAGAGGGGGAAGACCGTCGCAATGGGAGAGGAGGTAAGGGGTGAAACAAGTACACGCGCGAATGAGCGCGTGAGCGAGGCGATGGAGGGCTCGAGGCTCGAGGCCATCCTGTTAACTGCCGATGGGACGCGGGGTCAGTCCAGCGGGTCGGGCCAATCCACGGACCTTAATTGGAGCGACGACGGGCTTCCAGGTGGGCCTCATGTCTCGGGTGGTCTGGCTTTGTTGGGCCAAGCAAAGCCCTCTCGGTGGACTAAGGCTGCTGAATCCTCTGGGCGTGCTATTATTGGGCCTGTGGATCCTGGGATTTGGAAGCCCACTGAGCGGGCCGAGTTTACTGGGCTTCTTCAAAGGGATGGGCTGGATAAGTTTAGGGCCCAGCCAGAGGAGGGCCTTTCTGCTGCAGAGTGTGGCCGGAGCCCAATGAGGAGCCCAGACGCGGCCATCTCCCCTTTCTGGGTGAAGGATGGATTGGGGGGGCTCTCTGAGGATGAGACGCAGAGGAGGGAGTTCTCTAGGACCGACTGTGCCCTGCTGGAGGAAGACGCAAGGTACGTTAACGCCCTTTCCTCCTCTGGAATGGTGGCTTTTGACCCTCCTTCTTCCCCCTCTTCTCCTTTTGGTCGGACTCCTTTGGGGGAGTCTTTCGACCCTTCTGGGGCTTTTGCGGACACAATCCAGGGGGATTCTCACAGGCTGGGCAATGGATTTGGGTCTACAGAGCAGGTTGAAGGGAAGTGCTGGGAGTTGGTAGAGATAAGTAATGATAGTATGGAAGAGAGCAGGAAGGCTCTGTGCCTGGCCCGGTCTATGCCTCAAGAAGAAAGTGGTTGGGTGGAAGCGAGCTGGGAGGAAAGTGATTTGGCTAGGTTCAGTCTTTTTCTGGGTTTCTCGACAGAGGGCCTAGAGAAAGATATCTTGGAGTTTCTAGTTAAAATCAGGAAAAGGAGAGAGAAAATTCACAGCAAAGTCATGCTGGAGAAATCGAAATTTGAAAGAGAGTTGAAAAGACTTGAATGTTCAGTCAATTATGAGGGGGGGAAGAAGAAAAAGTGTACTGTGCAAGGAAGAGGGTGCCAAATTATGGAAGTCCAATGAAGATAAGGCTCTTGAGTTGGAACGTGCGCGGGGTCAATGATAGCTCTAAGAGGAAAGTGATTAAAGCCATGATCAGAAGCCAGAAGGTTGATTTGTTTTGTGTGCAGGAAACGAAAATTCAGTCTATGACAGAGGGTCTGGTGAGGAGTTTGGGGTCCGGGAGGTTCCTCGATTGGGGTGCTTTGGATGCTCAGGGAGCCGCAGGAGGGATTCTGATATGCTGGGACAAAAGAACCTTGGAGGTCCTTGAGATGGAGATGGGACAATTCTCAATCTCCTGCAGACTTAGGAATGTAGAAGATGGGAAGGCCTGGATATTTACAGGTGTGTATGGGCCGTTTTCCAAAGAAGACAGGGAGACTCTATGGGGGGAACTTGGGGCTATAAGGGGCATCTGGGATGACCCCTGGTGCTTAGGTGGCGATTTCAACGTTACCCTATCTCAATGGGAAAGGAGCAATCAGGGGAGGCTGACTGGCGCCATGAGAAGATTTGCTCAGGTGGTGGATGAATTAGAGCTCCTGGATATTCCTTTGCACGGGGGGGTGGCTTCTTGGAGTGGGGGAAGGAATAATCAAGCTTGGGCTAGACTGGACAGGTTTCTAGTGACCCAAGATTGGCTTGACTGCTTCAGTGGGGTTATCCAGTCAAGGCTTCCCAGACCTACCTCTGACCATTTTCCGATTTTGCTGAAAGGTGGAGGATTCAGAAAGGGCCCTTCCCCGTTTAGATTCGAAAATATGTGGCTCAAAGTTGATGGGTTTAAGGAGCTTCTTCGGGGTTGGTGGCAGGAGGCCGGGGGAAGGGGGAGGGCCAGCTTCAGATTGGCTACAAAGTTGAAGGTTCTGAAGGATAAAATCAAAGCTTGGAACAGGGACGTGTTTGGTAGGCTGGAAGTCAATAAATCCTTAGCTTTGCAACAAGTAGAATTTTGGGATAGGGTGGAGAGTGACAGGAGCCTAACTGAAAGAGAGACGGAGCTGAAAGAAGAAGCTAAGGATGCCTTCAAAAAATGGGTGCTCTTGGAAGAAACGCATTGGAGACAATCGTCTAGGGAACTGTGGCTTAGGGAAGGAGATAAGAACACTGGGTTCTTTCACCGGATGGCTAATGCCCATAGAAGAAATAATTCCATGGAAAAGATTAAAATCAGTGGGAGGTGGCTGGAGGAGGAGCAGGAGGTGAGAGAGGGGGTTGTGAATGCCTTTCAGCAGTTGTTGTCAGAGGAGCAATCTTGGAAAGCTGATATTGAAGGGCTGCAGCTTAAAAATTTAAACCAGGCTGAAGCTGAAGGTTTGGAACAGCCTTTCACTGAGGAAGAGATTCATGCGGCTTTGATGGGGATGAATGGAGATAAGGCTCCAGGCCCGGATGGATTCACAGTGGCCTTTTGGCAATCTTGTTGGGATTTCGTGAAAGAGGAGATTGTGGACTTTTTCAAAGAGTTTTTTGATGAGAAGTCGTTTGCTAAGAGTCTCAATTCTACTTTCCTAGTCCTCATTCCTAAGAAAAGGGGGGTTGAGGATTTGGGAGATTTTAGGCCCATTAGCCTGCTTGGGGGATTGTATAAGCTCTTGGCCAAAGTGTTAGCCAATAGACTTAAGGAGGTTTTAGACAAGGTGGTCTCGGCGGATCAAAATGCTTTTGTGAAGGGAAGACAGATTTTAGATGCCTCGCTTATAGCCAATGAGGTGATTGACTATTGGCTTAAACGTAAAGAGAAAGGGCTGATTTGTAAATTGGATATTGAAAAAGCTTATGACAGCATTAATTGGAATTTCCTCTTGAAGGTCATGCACAAGATGGGTTTTGGGGACCGATGGATGGAGTGGATACGGTGGTGTATTTCAACTGCAAGCTTTTCTATTCTAGTTAATGGGGTGCCAGCAGGTTATTTTCCTAATTCCAGGGGATTACGCCAAGGAGATCCTCTTTCCCCCTACCTCTTCGTGTTGGGTATGGAAGTGCTAAGTGCGCTTCTAAGAAGGGCTGTTGATGGGGGTTTCATTTCAGGCTGTAGGCTTCGAGGGAGGGGGGGAATGGAGATGAATGTTTCCCACTTATTATTTGCTGATGACACGATTATCTTCTGTGAAGCAAGGCAAGATCACCTTACCTATCTTAGCTGGATTTTGGCGTGGTTTGAGGCAGCCTCTGGTCTTAAAATAAACCTAGCTAAAAGTGAAGTAATTCCGGTTGGGGAGGTTGAAGACATAGATGAGTTGGCTGTGGAGATAGGGTGTAAAGTGGGGGCCCTTCCTTCTGTTTATCTAGGGCTGCCCCTGGGAGCCAATCACAAGACCACAGCTATGTGGGATGGGGTTGAAGCTAGAATGAGAAGAAGGCTTGCCACTTGGAAAAGACAATACTTGTCTAAGGGTGGGAGGATTACCCTAATTAAAAGTACTCTGGCCAGCATACCTATCTACCAATTGTCTCTCTTTCGTATGCCCAAGCTAATTGCAAAAAGACTCGAAAAGTTACAAAGGGATTTTCTTTGGGGAGGGGGAAGCCTGGAAAGAAAAATCCATCTTATCAGCTGGGAGGTGGTGTGCACCCAAAAAGAGAGAGGGGGTCTAGGCATTCGGAAAATTGATCTCTTGAATAAGGCCTTGTTGGGCAAATGGATTTGGAGATTCGCCTTTGAGAAAGAAATCCTTTGGAGGAAGGTGATAGGGGTGAAGTATGGCCATGTGGGCTATGGGTGGAGATCTCAGGAGGCTCGTGGAACGTATGGGGTGGGGGTTTGGAAGGATATCTTGAAGGAGTCGTCTTGGTGTTGGGATAATATAGAGTTCAAAGTGGGAAAGGGGACCAAGGTGAACTTCTGGACTGACCAGTGGTGCGGCAATGAGGCGTTATCCCAAGCTTTTCCCCAGTTGTTTGCTTTGGCGGCCCAAAGGAATGCCTCGGTAAATGAGATGTGGGATTCTAGCCTTGGTCAAGGAGGTTGGAACATTAGACTCTCTAGAAATTCTAATGATTGGGAGCTGGACGCTCTAGGAGAGTTGTTTCATATGCTGAGGGATTTGAGGATTTCTCCTGAAGAGGACTCAGTGATATGGAAAAGAGGGGGACACGGCCGATTTCGGATTAGAGATGCTTACAAGCTGTTGACAGGCCCTAATGTTACTACCTTCCCGAAAAAGAGCATTTGGGTGGACAAGGTCCCAACCAAAGTTGCTTTTTTTGCTTGGGAGGCTACTTGGGAGAAGGTCCTAACCTTGGATAGGCTACAGAGACGGGGATGGCATCTTCCTAATCGGTGTTTTTTGTGTGGTTGTGAAGAGGAAAATGTAAATCATATTCTTTTACACTGTATAGTTGTAAGGACTCTCTGGGAGATTGTCTTGGCCTTGTTTGGGGCTAATTGGGTGTTCCCAGAGACAGTCAAAGAGATGTTAGTTAGTTGGAGGGGCCCTTTTGTGGGGAGAAAGAGGAAAATGATTTGGACTTCCATTCCGTTGTGTATTTTTTGGACGGTGTGGAAGGAAAGAAATAGATTAGCTTTTAGGGGGGGCTCTTTAGCTATTCAGAAGCTAAAAAATTCTTTTGTTTGCAACTTGTGGAGTTGGGCTAGGGTGTATATGGGAGAGGAGTCCTCTTCGCTTATAGGTTTTTTGGAATGGCTTGCCGCTCCTTAAGGGGTGGTGAGTGTTTGTTTCTTTGTTTCTTTTGCTTAGGCTACCATGTATACTTCCTGTATGCTTTGTGGCTGTTTGCCTAGTAATACAATTGCGCTCACTTATCAAAAAAAAAAAAAGTTCCATCACAGTGCAGTGGGACAACATCTACCTGTTGTCTTCTCTTTAAATCTTAGTGACTAAAGAGTTTTATCACTGTTTGTATTCCCTTTAGTTTGATGTCCTTGGAGTCTAGGACTAAGGGAGTAAGTATTAGTGACTAAGGAGTTTTCTCATTTTGTATTCCCCTTAGTTTGATGTCCTTGGAGTCTAGGACTAAGGGGTGTAGCTCTCCTTGCTCAAGGAGACAGGATCTTTGTCATACGTGGTGTGAAATTAGGAGAAGCTCTTTTGGAGTTGTATGATTGGTGTTATATATAGAAGTGAGGATTTAGCCATGAATTTTCCGTTTCTTTGAAGGAGCTCCAATCCTTTTCTGTCATTCTTTACTTCATATTGATAAAATTTCTCTAATTCCTATATATATGTGCGTGTGCGTGTGCGTGTGTGTGTGTGTGTGTGAGAGAGAGAGAGAGAGAGAGAGAGAGAAAGAGTATGTGTGTGTGTGTGTGTGATAAGACAAATAATTTAGGAGTATGTTCACTTCATTTATTCACACTTCAGCTATGCACCGAGGTAAAAGTTATGTCACCAAAAGTTATTAGGAATAACAATATATATGTGTGTGTGTGTGTGTGTGTGTGTGTGTGTGTGTGTATTGTGTTATTGTGATAGGACAAATCATTTAGGAGTGCCTTCATTTATTCACACTTCAGCTATGCACCCAAGGTAAAAGTTATATCACCAAAACTTGTCAAGAGCACCAATAAGATCCAATTATATATTACTACAATTTCATCCTTGGGATCCAAGGCTGAAAGTTTTGTTCAAGTGCCACAAACAATTGGTTTAAAAATGCAAGCATCTCAAATATATTGGTTTACCCAATCACAGATCCAGAAATACAACATAACAAAAATCTAGTTGAAACCCAAAGGTTTGAAACAAAGGCATAGGTAGTCATCGCATAGTCCCAACAAATTTTACAAGTTTCAGCAACACTTGGCAGTGTCATCAATGAGTCAAAACAGGGCAAAATGAAAATCGCTACATATTTTTCAACTCCTCTTTTCCATCAGAATGCACTAAATTGCTATATAGAATGTTTCCCACTTTCTTCCAGCATCATTTGTTAACCCAACACAATAAGCTTCAGAAGATTTGGTTAAATATTTAAGGATTAGAATTTACTTGAACCTTTAAAATTTTATTTTTTATTAGATAATTTTTAAAATTTCCTCAAATAAAATGGGTATAATGTAATCTTTGATGCATTGATTTTCTTATACTTGATTTTGTACTACAGATCAATTTTATGGAAATACAACATTTTAGCGACTTTATAAATTATTTAATAATCCAATTGTTCATTAAGAATTATGGAAGAAAAGAAAATACATAGACCAAAAAAATGTCAACAAAATAATGACATGGAACTAAATCTGTGGTTAAAAAATTTGAGTTGTAGAACAGTTCCAAGGGTCCAGATCTCAAGTATTATTCAATTTTTTTTTGCAACAACAAAGTAGCCCCTTTGGAGACTTCCAGTACCTTTATATGTAATATTATTTGTCTCCTTTAATTATTTTAATCTCCAATGCATTATTTCCCTTTTTGTCATTCTTTGGCTTTTTTTTTTTAGGTATTATTATGCTTACATTTATGTATCAAAGCATTTGGATAAACCATAGTCAAGGTGGTAGATAAGATCCTGTTAAGAGCATATTTTTCAATATTCCAATGCCCTTCACTTCAAGTTTCACAATCTCAATTGCAGTGACAAAAAGTTTTGAAAAAGATCTGAAGGGAAGAAATACCATTTCATGGTAAGAACACAGTGTGTTCCAGGGTTAGAGGTGTCAAATTGATGATAAAAGGCATTCAGTTTTTATAAAGCTTTTCTTGAGAAGTGTTTATAAAGATTTGCGTGAGAGAGTCACTTTATAAAGAAGGACAGAAGTGAACAAGTGGAGGTAATGAAGGATGGAATAGTGCAGTTAGAAATTAGAAAATCTAAGGGATGAGCATGTGAAAGGTTTATGGGGAAGGAGGGAAGTTTTCGATCATATTTTGGTATGATATGCTATATGGAGATACAGCATGTCATGATTTGCTTTCAAAGGGTTACCATAATTTGCTTTCTATTGCATAAAACGAGGCAGTTACAGAGGATTATTTAAAAGATTAGGGGAAGGAGAAATGAAAGATTACAGGTCTGGAGGGAGAGGTTTGCTCATACCTCAGGCTTCCCAGTTGAAAGTACACGAACCAATGATGACTTCCCCACATTAGGAGCTCCAACAAGACAGAGTGTTGGTGTTTCCAGGTCAACTACTGGCATTGCCCGCAAAGTCTACAACCAATTATTTGTTACCGAGGATGAGCAATAAGAAAATCCCCAATTATCACAGAAATTAACAGTGTATATATCAATCTTAGCATTGTGGGTACTTTAAATAAAAAATATTATAAGAAAAAAAAAAACAGGAACTAAAATAAACAAAAAGAAACTACTTGCTCAAAAAGCTCATAAGCATTACCATCAAGCTGAAAATGCACAAACATAGATAGTCTAACAAAAAATAGAAAGCAGTAAGAGGTGTAAACAGTATGGGAAAGTGCAAAACACTGAAAGCAATAAATACACAAGATATGCAAATCAACATGTGTGATGTCCCACATTGCCTAGAGAGGAGAAGTTTTTGGCATTCATAAGGAGTGACAACTCTGAATAGTCCAAAGTGAACAATATATACACAATGCCGGTGGGTCATGACAACATGAACCTGAACCCACTGAACTTGCACATAAATTCAATAATGTCAAGCAAACATGATGTTGGTTGGAGGCCATAAAATGCACTCAACTCACTTGAATTAAGCATAGATCAGATCTGATTGGTTCAAAAGCCTATATTTCTCCTAAGCTACCATAAATTAATTTGATCTGACATTTAAGCCAAAGTCCAAAAATTACAACCATGAACACATGGTCAATTTCTGCTCTTTAAACTTTCATTGAAATAGGGCATTAACAAAGTAACAAACTTCAACATATAATTTTTTCGTTTGCAAGTGAATTGCTTAAGGGAAGTGCACAAGCATGCAAAGCACACAGATAATTGACACAATATGGTAGTTAGTAAAAAAAAAATAATAATAACAATGATAGACAATGTATTTTCCTTGACATGAAGGGAAAAACCAAGAAAGGAAGGGGAAAATAAGGATTTGGGAGAGGATGATGACCTTTTAGCTACCCTCAATAAGGGGAGGTAAAACAAAACAAAACAAAACAAAAAAGAATTAAAAAAACAAGCAGAAAAGAAGAAACACACCAAAAAATAAAATAAAAAAAAAAGCCCTCCTGTTCCCAAAATTAAAAATACCTTGGCAATGTTTAACAAATCATCAACAGCTTTCCCTTCATGGTTAAAAATATCTTCAAGTTTCTTCATACCCTGCATATAAATCATAGCAAATAAGAGGATCTTCATAGACAAAATAGAAAATGTATGCCAATGCAGATAATAGCTCACCTCACCCAAGCGTTCCCCTGCTTCTCGCTTTGTTAAAGACTGCCAACATTCAAATTAACAGTTAGCCAAATATATTTTTACTAAAAATACAAAAAATGACAACATACTAGCAGGTAAAACTTAAAAGTATATTAATAAGAACAAGAAAAACTAGAAACGCCATATTTCTTACTACAGATAAAAATGGGATTCAAGAGCAGACCTAGTCAGCAGAAACATAGCTTATGTTTTCTACTCACTCCATACCATCTTGCAACAATTTAAAACAAATTAAAACTAGTATATGGAAAGATCCCAGGTGGATCTCATTATTCCCTTGAATTGAATACAGGCTGTAACATGAAAACAGGGCTCCATGGAATTATTTAAAGAATGTGTCCTCTTATGATGAGAGAAAAATTGATAAACAATTTGATAACTTCCATAATACTAAAAAGATGTTCAAGATGGGCATACAATCAAATGAGAAATAAAAGTAACTGAGCAAATTTAGTTGAAGTAGTAAATTATACCATAGGAGAAAATGTATTAGTTAAATAATAGTAGCAATTAATATTGTATTTTTAATTTTGATAGCATCGTAGTGGGAAAACTTTGGAGGATGTTGCAATGAATTGCAACAACTTTTTGTCATTCACATCCTTAGCTTAATTTGTAGTACCACAAGATAAGAAAGAAATTGGAGTACATTTGATCAGGTATGAAATATGATGCAAATTTATATTTATTGTCCTAGCGATGCATTGTTAACAATTGAAAGCTTTCTAACATCAAGGCCTCCATTATGTTTTTGTCTGCAAGCGATCACCTATCTCATCAAGTGCAGTTTTTTCTCTAACCCACAACCCACAAAAGCCTCTTTTTTTCTTTTTTTCTTTTTTTTTCTTTTTTTTATGAGACACAAAAATCCTCTTTGAATCTTCTCAATCCCCATGCTCACTTGTTTGGACAAGACAAATAGAGACACATGATAAATGGGCAAGCATGACAAAGTGCTCTTGATAAGATTAAGCCTTCCACCCTTAAAAAGATTTTGCATTTTCTACATAGTTAGCCTATTGTGAACCCTCTCTTCCACCAAATGCCAACCAGCCCCCAATTTACAGTGGGCTTCTAGAGGAAGCCAAATACACAACAAAGAGTTCCCCCATCCTACAACCCAACTCACACAGCAGCTCCCCTACATTAGGAACATTGTCCACTAGAATTAACTCACTTTTCTCCAAATTGATTTTTTTATAAGAAACAACAATATAATATATTAAGATAAGTAACAAAAGGTAAAATAGAAGGATGAGGAATCTTCCAAAAAAACTACGCAAAAAGTATGTAGGAACCTCCAAAGTACTAAGTAAATCTATACAACTATGAGATGCCACTAGCCATATGGGAATATACAAATAACAATCAGTCCTTACTAGCCCACACCTTTGGAACTAAACACCAAAATCCAATCAAGTCGAATCACATTAAGGGGAATCCAAATTGATCTTCAAACCTGAGATAGTTTCAAACCACAAGAAGATCCAACTTAGAAATAGCGCTTGCTTTTGGCTAGCTTCACAAAAGATAAAGAATGCTATCAATGAACAACGATGAGACACCTCCACTCCTTCATCACCCCTTCCACTTACCTTGACCCCAAAACATGTCCTTCTCTTGCACTCTTCAACAAACAATTACATGCCTTCAAAGCTAAAACAAACAGATATGCGGGAAAGGGATCCTCTTGCCTTAATCCTCTATTGCTTTGGAAGAAGCCAACAGGAGTTTCATTCACTAGCATTGAAAATCTTGTTATAGAAATGTCATATTTGATCTAATTGATCCAATTTTTACCAAACCCCATTTTGTCTAGGATTTCTTGAAAATAAGCCTGACTAACATAATCATAGGTCTTTTCTATGTCCAACTTGCATATCACACCATTCAAACCATTCTTTAGCCTCAAATCAATTGCTTCATTAGCAATCAGCACCACATCCAAAATTTGTCTCCCTGAAAACATTATGTTGAATTCGAAACAACTTACCCTATCACCTTCTTCAACCTATTTGCCAAAACCTTAGCAAGTAGCTTGGATAAACCGCTCACCAAACTTATAGGCTTGAAATGTTTCAAGTCCTCCGTCCCTCTTTCTTAAGGATCAACGCCAAGAAAGTTGTCTCCCCTCAACAAAAACATTATGTGAATTAGAAACAACTTACCCTACCACTTTCTTCAACCTATTTGTCAAAACCTTAGCAAACAGCTTCTATAAACCACTCACCAAACCTATGGGCCCATTTACCTTAATCCTAACTAAGAAATTCCTCATGTTGTGAGTATTCTCTATTTTATGGAAGAATTTAATGTTTCTATATCATACCCTTAACAAAATTTCCCTAGACTTCTACCTCCAAGATGTCTGTCCCAACAAGGCCCATTGATGGTACTCCTCCCCAACTATCCTTCTAGCTTCAACTTTTTCCGAATCAGGGATTGCTTCCCTTTCTTTGGCATCCCCAAAGCCCACCTTTTTTAAAGCTGCCTCCTTCTGATAGTAACACTGTCAAACACCTCATGATTCCACACTTTCAAATTTGCCTTCAAAGCCTTCAACTTGGAGACTAGAATAAAGCTATATAACCCACTGCATCTATGGCCCACACCAGCAGCTCTAAATGATTTGTGCAAGCTTCCTGCATTCAGCTTCTGAGAAAAAATTGTGGAGAAGGATAAAAGAATTTTGATGACCATATCTTTTTATTGGTCATCAACAGTTGATTCATAATTTTGTGGAGAGATCTGGTTCAAATTCTATATGATTGATGAAGTGTATTATCACAACCTTTTATGTGATTGCATGTGTTGCATATTACCCTAGAACATGTGGATTACTTCACTAAGGTTTGTGCTTTGGCTCTAGGCTCCAAGAGACCTGTGGCTCAATGCAGCTTGGTGCCTCTAATAACTACGGGTGATACAATTATTTACATAATAAAATTCAGTTTGAAGTAGTATTCCAACCTTAGCACAAAGAGAAGCATGTTCTTTACCCACTGATACCACCTTCTTCCTTAAAGCATCTACCCTTCTCAAAACCTGTCAAACCATCAGAAAATCCACAATAGCCATATGGAATACTGAAGTAGAATTCTTTAGTATGAGCAAACATAATGACGAAAAATAGATGAATATAAATGCGTTTTGTATCCACAATAGTTCACTAGCAATGGAGAATCATAAAACTAGTCAGGTCTCTCTCTCTCTCTCTCTCACACACACACAAAGCGGGAAAAAAATTTCACAAATTTCCATTTTATTGGATGCAAGATGGCCCAGAAAACGAATAATAATATCCTAAAAAGCATGCCTATTTAATTATTTCATAAATGGAAAAGGGTCATGGGTCCCAAGAAGGATAAACACCATTGCCAAATGTCCCAAGGACGATGTGATAAGAAATGTTAACTAGAAATACTCATAATTTACCTGTTCGTAGTTCCCATCTCCAAGAGTCAACTGAATAAGCGACTGTTCATAAGGGTGCAGTTGTTTTTTGTCAGGAAAGTTCTCTGCATAGCCTCTTAATGGAACTGCTAGTTCCTGAAGATGGAAACAGAAAACTAGTCATCAAATTTGAGCATTTTTGTCCTATCAGATGTAGAAACATTACATACGCCTTGTAATTAAAGGTGCAAGTATTGCCTAATTGTCATTCTTCTAACCCTAAATCTTAGGAACCACAGAACACATAACTTATTCAAACCTGATATCTGTTACAAGTCATGACTGAAAAGGGTGATATATTTTTATAATAATATCCATGTATAAAGAAGCATATGAAAATTAGTTGATAAAAACAAAAAAAAAAAAAAAAAAATTTCTTTTTTTGTTGGATATGCCTATAAGATATGTATGCATCCAACTTCAAAAAATAAGCATGTTTAACACTTAACATATATTCCATACCCATACTCATGTCTTGCATGTCTAACATGGGTACTTCACCCTTTCTTACACTATCCATGTCAAATAACATGACAGCTAAAAGTTCAAAGAATTGTACCTTCATCAGGAAATCAAGTTGCTTCGCCGCTCTATTCCTCTCTCGCTTTGCAATATTGGCAATGCCTATGAAACAAACAAACTAAATATCATAGTTAATAACTGGTTCCATTAATCAGTTTTAAACTTGGTTACACCTAATGCTGACATTGATTTTAAACTAAATAACACTAAATGGAACAAGTGGTAATGATACCAAAATGGAGCATCCTGCCCAGATCAATTACCCTTTGTAGGTGAAACCCTCTTTGCTTTCCTCAAAGCTGAATAAAGAATATCAACAGATGGCATCACCATGGGTAGCTTTTGAAATGCACCAACAGTTTCAAGAGTTGTTGATGCTATGTCCTAGAATTGGAACACAAGAGCCACATTAAATCCTTGTATAATTTTTAAGTTCTCATAAATAAAAATTTATGAAAAAAAAAAAAAAAAAAAAAAAAAAAACGTACACAGAGCACATGCAAAGATATCCAAAACAACACCAAGGAAAGAATGCAAAAAAGGGTAACTAGGTAGACAAAGTATCTCACATCACACACATAATAGTACTCTATTTAGAAGCTTGACTACACAACATTGGATGATTTCTTCAACTGGACTAAATTATATGGTGCCAAATTCTCAAAACTACTAATGAGCATATGCAAGTGAAAAAGGGCTCTGAATGGGGATAGTATCTTGACAAGATTTGGTACTATTGGGAGGAACATCTTGAAGATCTCCGATAATGGCAGAAGTGAGGGAATTGCGTTGTGGAATGAACAAAGCCAAGGTGGACTGATCACATTGAAAGTGGAGAGAGAGAGAAAGGAACCAAGATGGCTTGTGTTCTTATGAAGCAAAGCCAAGGTGGATCCATCATATTGAAAATGGCGAGAGAGAGAGAGAGAGAGAGAGAGAGACCCCAATGGCTTGCAATCTTTTGAAGCAGACTGTTAGGATTTATTATTTTTATAAAAATGTCTTGGCAAATTCTGAACCAGAATCTCGGTCATGAAGAGTTAAATTTCCATACCCAAATGAGAATCATTAAAGCTTTGGAGACTTGTTTATAGATTGCATACAGTTAAAAACAAACACAAGTTTCCAATAGGTGCATTAAGTGACTCAGAGACCCTAAGCACATTATAAATTGATTTAATTTAGAAGTATCAACCTTAACTGAATCAATTTGAATTTGAAATTGGTCACCAAAAGGAAAACAGGTTTAACAGCAGGAAATACACATCTCCAATCGATCAGGGTTCTGTTCAACCCATCAAGCTAGTAAAAAATGGTCCTCAGCTGATGAGATTATTGCTGAATACATCAAGTAACAAAATAAACGTCATCTATCAAGCGGCCGCTTCAATCAATCAAGGGACAGATCAATTTCTCAAATCAGGTTTGTTAATTGCCTAAATCGTTCAATGCTCTAGTGCTTTTCTTTATGTGATTCTTCTCCCTTCTCACCTTGTACCTCCTAGCTTCTTGAAATTTTCAAAAATCACTCATGTACTTTCACTCACATAAGAATTTAGTTTTTAAACTTTTTTTTATGCAATGTCAACCTGGAACTACGCCCAAATGTCTAATAAGCCTTTCTTTTGAGATTTTCCAATGAATATTGGAGGAAAAGTCCATGTGACAAGTACATGGACTTGATTTAGGCAAGAATTTCATCTAATATTATAGTGTCCATGTGCCTTAATCACAAGGTTTTTCCATCCACTTCTGACAGAAAATCTTAATAGAAGGGTTTCTTAGGCATTTAGGCATAATGTAGAGTTGACATCACTTAAAAAAATAGGGCCTAAATTAAAACTTTTTATAATTTGCCCCAAATTCTTTTCCAATTCATCATCTCAACTTCCTCCATGCCTTATAATATAAAACTAAAGAGAAAATGATTTTTGAATGTTGATAGACATGCACCCTACCACAGTACAATGTTGTGATAAAAATTAAGAGGTGTAAAAGTTCAATATTTATTAACATAAATTGAAATTTTTGGCAGCACTAGTAAGTTCCCTTAATTTTATCCCTCTTCTGGTTCTTTAACAACCTCCTGAAACTAAATAAATAACAATTTTGGAAGAAAAATACCTCTTTGTTGCTTTGTTTTTTGTTTTGTGGCACAGGTACATAGCTTCCGTTGACAATTCTATATGCAGTTGTTTGTATCTTCTTACAGAAGATTTTGGTTGGGTGGATTTCCGCTGCAGGGACCAGGTATGAACCTGCATTTTTTTAGGACAGCACATTGGAAAGAGGTGAAATGAAAAAATAATAATAATCAATGGAATTGGGGGAAAGCCATCCCTACTTCGGACTGAATTTGAAAATAAGATAGAATTTATAATAAAAAAATGGTGAAAACAATAAGTTTCTGTTTGATTGATGAAGAGACAAAGAAAATGAACAGGTCATTATTGTCCTTATGAGTGCTTTAGGGGAAAAAGAGGAACTTTCACGTACCTAAGCTAGGCAATTATACAAGGCTACACTGAGTTCAATTGTTGTTCCCTAGAGAACCAAAACATCAGCATTTGATGTTTCAAACATTTTTTTTTTCTTTTCATTCCCTTCTGTTTCTCGGCAAGCAAACAGAGCATTTAGTAAATAAAGGAAATACGGAAACCCACCTCATCTAGAATGCAAAAGATAGTCAAAATGTAAAACTGACTCAATCCTACAGAGATTTTGAAAAAGCAAAGCATAATTCCAAATCAATGAAACGAGTATATAAATTTGAATTAGTACAACAATGTAAGCAAATAATTAAATAAAGCAAACCAAATGCATACTGCTTCGGTGCATAAACTGAAGAAAATAAAAAGAACACTGAATTTAAAATTGTTTCCTGGTGTCCCCGAGAACGAAACCCAAAATTTTTAAACATGAATTCAAAATCTCTTTTGTTTTGCCAAAATTCTCAGCAACCAAACACCGAGACAAAAAAGTGAGATGAAGAGAGAGAAACCTTTATAAAAATTGGAGCTTCTGAGGAGTAGTTTGGTAGAAGGAATGTGCCAAAGCTGTATGAGATGTGAAGTTCCGCTCATCTTCTTTCTGTGTCTCTGTAAACCCCAAGCTGGGGTTTTGAGTTTGCTCTCGTCCTTTTGTTAAGGAGGATTTAAAAAAAAAAAAAAAAAAATTATTTTCCCTTATTTTTATTATTTTCTTTGTCTTAAAAGTGGAAATTTTAAATAATAATTCCATAAAAATAAATAAATTATTTTAAAAATTATTTTTTCAGTATTTTCAAGAAATGGTAGACGTATCTCGACATGACAGGGTTTTGAAATATAAATAAATAAAAGTTTACTTAATTGAAGTATGATTTGTTTAATAATTATGATAGAATGATATAAGAATACTAATATATAAGTCACGCTACAATTCGTTTACTATATGAGTAACACAACATGACTTATTTAATTCATTTAAAAATAAGATAAATTAAATTTTATATGAATTGACTTGGATAACTTATAACATGATTTTTAATCATTAAATTTGTTAATATGATTTTAACTTATCAACACAATTCTTCACTTATTAAACAAATTAATACAATTATAACTCATTTAAACCATTTAAAATTTTAAATTTATAAATATATTATTTATCCTTACTTGGAGCTTAATTATTAAAACTTCAAAAAAAAAAAAAAAAAAAAACCAACCACCAACATATGATCTTGAGAAAAAGTAATGTAAGTGGATTAAATAAGAAACTAAGCTCTAACTATCTTCTCATATTGGACCAGATATAACAACCTAAAAATTAATTACAATTGATTTAATTACTAATAAGTTTTTCTTAACAACCTCTCTCAATCTCAAAGTGGATAAATCTTCTTCTCTTAGTTTATGTCAAGGGGATTTAAAGCTTGAAATAGACTTGGTGAAAATATCAGTAGACCGACCAAGTGATGACACATGTTGAACTTGAACTTTTTTTTAACACCACCTTTTTTCTGACAAAATACAAATCTAACTTAATGTGCTTTGTCCAAGCATGTAACGTTGGATTAGCTACCAATAAGATAGTGCCAAGATTGTCACACCGTACAATAGGAGGTTTAGAAATTGGTATTCTTAGTTCTCTTAGTAAAGAACATAACCATGTTATCTCTGCAACTATGCTAGTTAGGCTTTTATATTCAAATTCAATTGAGGACCTTGAGATTATATGTTGTTTCTTGGAAAACCATGATACTAGATCAAACCTAAATAGAAATTGAGAAAATAAAAGCTAAGCTTAAATGAGAAAAACACCCAAGAGGGGGGTGAATTGGGTTTTTCAAAAACTTTTTCAACACAACAAATTCAAACACAATATAATAAAAAATAGAGAGATAGAGTTACAGAATTTAAACTCAGATTTTATAGTGGTTCAACACCTCCTTGCCTACGTCCACTCTCCTCAATCTCCTAACCGAGTGAGGGTTCCACTAACTTGAAACTACAACCAAGCTTTCAGGCTTTTACACCTGGATTCCGGCTTCAATGAGCTCTTACACAATCTCTTTAAGATGCAAACCTCTTGAAGGCGTTAACACTCAATTTTTACAAGAATGAATCCCTTAACATAGCTCAATGATAGCTCAAATATAAATCAAAGCTAGGATGACTCACAAGGCTGCACTAAAAGATATGCAAGTGAGGATTTAATGCACTAAGAAAGAAATGAGAGCTTTTAAGACATGACCAAGTGGATAGACAATTGATTGCAAGTATTCTCTATATCATAAATGAAGTGGAACTCTCAATTTATAGGTTTCTAAGCTCGGAAGCCAAGAAAAGCAAAAAACAGCCTTAACCGGTTGAGCTGGGGGTTGACGGGTTCACTAGCCGTTGGTGCATTTAATGCTTAGGCAGGTTATCGTTGCATCAATGGAACCTCGACTGGAGGACGACCGGGAAGGGAAGGCTACTGGATGAGAGAGAGTGTTTTTGACACTCCTTGACTGGACCTCGATCGGACAAGGGCAACCGGTCGACCGGTTCCCTAGTCAGTTGAGCCGGTTAGCCAGAACCTCAACCTGTTCAAGCCCCAAAAACTTATCTTTTTCAGTTCATTTTCTTTTCTAACACTTAGGCAAGGTTTTTAAGTAAATTAATATGTCAATTTTGATACGTTTTGCCTAAGATACATTTGATAAAATTCGGATTTTAATGAAATTGTAACTTTAAAGAACAAACCGAGTTTTCCAAAGATGCATAAAAAGATATGTAAAACCTAAGTGCACCCATGCATTCATCTTACATTTGTTTCATATGATTAAAAGTCTTCCAAATGTCTTGATCTTGTATCCATTTGGTCATTTGATGAATTTCCAAAGTTATACCTGAGATTCTTTACAATTCAAACCAATTAGTCACTTAATTATGGTTTGTTATCATCAAAACTTGATTAGGAGAACCCTTAGGCTAACAAAAACAATAGCTAAAGGTTGATCTTTTGTCATCTACATCGGTAGCCTAATCTACACCACCAAAACCAACCAAAATTCAAACTTGTTGACTTCTTAAGATGTAAACCATATTCCAAAGAGCCTCTTAAGTACCTAAAAACCCTTTTAACAACTTGCCAATGTGACTCTAATGGATTTTGCATGAATTAACAAACTCTATTTACACAATAGGAAATTTCAAGCCTAGTGATGGTTACATATTGTAGTGCACCAATCATATTTTCACTTCCAAAGGTTGTCATCTTGTGACCACTTATCATTGGTGTGGCAATGCTCTTTGCATTCCACATCTTAGCCTTGCAGAGGAGATTTGTAATGTATTTAGTATGAGATAAGCGAATACCATTTGCAATTCTCTTTATTTGAATTCCCAAGAAGTAATCTGCAACTCCAAGGCCCTTCGGAGCAAAACTTTGATTCAATTCGCTAATAAGAATTTATATTGCCTTCTCACAACTACTTGTTTCCAAAATGTCATCAACATATATAAGAAAAATGTTGAATAAGTGGGTGTGATCCTGATGAAGGGAGATTGGTCTAACTTTGTAGATGAGAAGTTAAATCTGATATAGCATTCTATAATTTTTCAAACTAGGCTCTTGATGTCTACTTAAGACCATACAAAGACTAATGCAACCAACATACCAAACTTGGAGTTTTAGGGTCTACAAACCAAAGGTTGTGTTATGTAAACTTCTTGTAGATCTCCACCCTCTAGCTAGAGTAATAATAAAAACAACTCTGATTGTAGTTGGTTTAATTATTGAGTTGATCATTTCATTGCAATTAAACTTAATTATCTGATGAAATCCTTTAGCTATAAACCTAGCTTTGTACGTGTTTGTTTCCCATTTGGATTTTCCTTCTCTTTAAATCCCCATTTATGTCCGATTGTTTTTCTTCCTTTTGGCAAAGGTACAAGAGTTCAAGTTTTATTCTTGATTAGTGTTATAAATTTATTTGTAATAGGTGCTCTCATTGCTCATGTTGTAAAGCATTAATCATCGATTCAAGTTTCTTAGCTATAAGAAATGTTTTTGGTTTAGTGATGTCTACTTTCGGCCTAGTCACCATTAGATGTGAATTACCAATTTGGTTAAGTTGAACTAAAAGGAGCTGAAGCATACTCATTAGTAGACTGAGTGTTAGATAAGATATGAAGAAGTGGTGGAGAGGCTAAAGGCCTAGTAAAATGGGTTAAAGAAATAGGAGCAGAACTAGATAACTTTATAGTAGAAAATGGAAAAGATTGTTCATTGAAGATAACGTCCTTAGAAATGAAAATTTTGTTAGGATAAATCCTTAAAAGTATAAATGATGTTTCAAAATTTGGAGTTTAGTTTATTATTTATTAATAAAATTCTAGTTTCACTTTTATCTATCATTATTCCATGCATTATACTTTATGAGCACTCTAACTTGTATTTCGTACATGATTTAGGTGCATTAGGAGTTGCGTGGAATATATAAGTCATAAGTTCCTTGCAAGTAGATGACTTGTTCATAACCACTTTGTGGGCTTAAGCAACCTATTAGAGATTGTAGTGTACTACTTCCTAATTAGAGGGATGATTAGTCTTGACCATGGGGATGAGATTCTCATAGTGAGTGCATTATTGTATATGGTTACACATTGGACAAGATTTACAATAAGTTATGACATAAGGCTATTGTTAGGACAGAGTCATTAAAAGCATAACATGATGTAATAAATTTGGAATTTGTTATTTATTTAATGATGTTCCCGTTTCACTTTTATCTATCCTACACTTAGATCGATCCAAAAACAGGGGAATGACAGCCTTGCACCAAAAACCATTTCTCCTAACTTTCTAACACATTTAAAGCTTAAAAACCGGGTTGATTCACATCCAATCACCACGCACTCGGCTACATACCTCAACTTCTTAGCAAAGTCTTAGTCTTCAAAGTCAAGTAGTCTGAATAGGAATAGGAAAGCCGAGTTAGGGGACACTTAGGAATTTTGTCCGGAATTGCCAACCTAGCTAAACACTCACAACTACTTTATAGCAGCTTGTACCTAATAAAAAATGGTTTTAGTACAAACTACTATAGTATAGTGGTTTTTAGGTATCGTCCACAAGGATGGATTATTCTTGGTAATCAAGGCTTGAATGAGAGGAGAAGAAATGATTGAGATCAAGTGAAGATGATTTGACAATTCATGAGAAATGTTCAAAATAACAATGATTTCAAATTGAAAGGAAAATAAAATGTAAAATAGAAGAAAATTTATAGAAAATGAAATTATCGGAGTTAAGATTTTCTAGCAAACAAATTCCATGGTGAATAGATATTAAGATCTACTTTTCATCAAGTTAGATTGAAAACATAAATTTTCATCTAAATCGATTTTTGATTTAGCTTTAGATCTAGATCTAATTTCTTTTCAAATAAGGTCATTTAATCCAAGAGATCAATTCAAATCATATATTCAATTCATCTTAAACTATTTTCCAATGATTCACACAATGCAACTATTCAATCTCATCAAATCTAGCTTTAAGAATTTGATGAATCTACCTAGTTTGCATTGTAGTAATCATCCAAGACAATTTGAAGAGAAAAATTCCCAAATTTTAATTAATCAATCAATTGGATCAAATTACCTTTGCAATTCAAGCTCAATTCTCTAATTCACCATAGATCTTGCCTCTAGATCCTCCCTCCTCTGAAAAAAAACGTGATTTAACCACTCATGCTTGGAGATTTGATCTCACAAGGCATGTTTGGCTAGTGAGAAAATGAGAGAAAATGAAGGAAAGTAGAATATTCTATAGAGAGAAATCAGAAAAATTCTACAATTAGAAATGTCTAAAAAGTCTCCTACTTTAAAATGAGTAAATCACGTTTCTATTTATAGGCCAAGGTCAAGTGGACAATTGACATCATTTAAGAGGTCTTCCAGAGGCTTCTTCATCAAGGATTTTGGAAAAAATGTAGTTTCGCACGAGCTCCAACAATTTCGCACGATTGTGCAAAGTGGAAAATGCATCAACACTAATTTTGTCTTCTTGGAGCATTTCGCATGACTGTGCGAAAATTTTGCATGGTAATGCGAAATCAATTTTCACTTTTCCCCTTTTGTGTTGCAGCCAAAACCCATTCTGTTTCATTTCGCACGACTATGCGAATTTTCCGCATGTTCATGCGAAATTGAAAAACATGGTTTTCCAACTTCCTTTTGCCATTTCTTCCATTTCTTTCTCTTGATTCCACTTCAACCACTTTCAAATCAACTCCAAATCTCAGTCCAAACCAATTGCATTATTTCTTTCATTGTGCATTTGGATCATCATCAACTTTATTTGTTCTCTTCAATTTGTTTCATCTCTTTTGTCACCAATTTATCAAAAACATACCTTGAAATGACTCCAAAACTTCATAAAACTTGTTAGTAACTCTTACAAAGGCAACAACATGTTAATTGATTGTTTTAGGCATAATTGCTACTCAAAAGATGTGAAACTCATGAGAATTATTATCTAAAATATGCTATTTTTGAGTAGTAATTAGTGCCAAAATCAATAGAAGGCTTTGAACTATGGGTGAGACCCTAAAGTGATCATATATCCCTATAGATTAGGTCATTGTTGATGGAGGTTAGTGGCAACAAGTATTCTCAATAGAGACACCATGATATCTCATAGGATTGAGACAGTGTGTCCCTTTGGGTGATCTAAAGAACATGTGATCATGAAATTTGTGGTTATAGTAATTCCTTTAGTGAAATTTGGCATATGCACTTTGAAGTTAGAGTATGTCAATTCATTACATAATAAGTGAGATTTGTAACTCAAGAATTTGAAAGGTAATCTTGATAGGTAATAGCACTACCTTTTTAAATTACGGACACAAGTTTATAGGGAGTTTGCATGCAGTAGATAGTAGGTCACGGACCTGAGCACTTAATGTCTCGTTGTAAGATACATAGAATACTAGAGTGCAGTTGACTCTATATAGTGAGACATTGAGTTAATTTTAGAATTTGATTATGAGAGCGCTAGTACTTCTATAGGTCTTAATGGTCCCCGCTCTAAGATCATATTCTTCGTTAGCACGACTTATGAAGGTTGGATAACTTCTTAGTTCACTTTTCTGT
Organism: Vitis rotundifolia; assembly: GCA_030254885.1. NCBI lineage: Eukaryota > Viridiplantae > Streptophyta > Magnoliopsida > Vitales > Vitaceae > Vitis > Vitis rotundifolia. The sequence continues at coordinate 3,223,136 of CM058158.1, forward strand.
ATAAGAGTGTTTTGGTAATTACATAAGATTGCACACGGATAAGTGAGTGGTATCTTTGGATTGAGCTTAATTAATCAATTAGCAACCTTTTTGGGCTAGATTAAGTAACCTAAGCCCATGGTGGGCCTAAGTTACTTAAACCTAGTAGGAAGCCTATAAATACCCCTTGAAGGGTTAGGGTTTCCAAGTTTTGTAATTCCCCCCTTCAATCTAAAGAGAGAACCCTAGTCTCCATCCTTGAGATCTCCACTATCTCAATGCCTAAACACAAGGAAGAGTCACTGGGCGGATGATCATGGTGTTTAAGAGATCCATTACGACTTTGGAGTTATCTACATCGATTGGAATTGATCCGAAACATCCAGATCAAAGGTATGTGGCTTTATTTTCTAAATCTATGTTTTCTATGGTATCCTTATTATTTTTTAATACATGTTTATCCATTGTGATAGATTTAGAGAGCTTAGGATAGATTTGCATTCACCCTACATGATTCAAGGCATGGGAACGAAGTAATCCATGGTTTCCAACACGTTTAAACTCAATTGATTCGATTGAGATTCCAAGTTGATTCGATTAAATTGTCCGAGTTACCAAAAAAAAAAAAAATCATTTTTTCTCACTTCAAATCACAACAAATGAATAGCATATGAGATCCAAACTTAAGGAATCTTTGGAAAATCTCTGAAAAATTAGAGATTCTCTTCAAAAGAAAAAGCTTTTCAAGAATCAAAACTCATAATCAATGATAAAAGGAAAAAAAGACATTAGTCTTACCCATGACTAAGTCTTGGAGGTGTATAAGAAGAGGAGGTTGAGAACCATTATACCAATTTCCTTCATTGACATGCATGATAATCCTTGAATTTGGTCTTCCCTCTTTGTTTTTGGCCTCTATGTCATGGTTGTGGGTATGCAACTAGCTAATAGCATTTGTCCTTCTTCCCTCCTCTCTCCCCATAATGTGAGTGAGTAGATGTGTGTTGTGTGTGAATTGGGAATTTAAGAAAAGGTAGTCATGTGCCATTTTATATCATAATTTAAGGTAAGATTTTATAATCTATTATTTTATATGATAATAGCTTATTATTTTATATGTTAATTGTGTGATATGAATTATATTAGTTTAAGTAATATATTATTTTATTGTAATGGTAGCATATATGATGTATTAATTTATTTTTAACAATATATTGAAACCATTTAATTTATTAATATTTTAATATATTGAAACCATTTAATTTATTAATATTTTAATATATTAAAATCATTTAATTAACAATATATTGTACTTTGTTTGATAAATATTTAAATATAAAGTTTTGTAATCATTTAATCGAAACTAAAAATTGAATTGTATGTCTTTTAGTTAAAAAATCATTATATTTGAAAATAATTTTCAATTCTTAATATTATCACAAAGTATATTTTATAGAGACTTTATAACTATTTAAATAATGTTAGAGAAAATTTATTTTATCAGTTTTTGAGCTTATTTAATTATATTAATATTTTTTAAAAAGTATAATATTTTCTTACTTTTTAACTATCTTATTTTACGTATCACCTGATATTGAATCGGGACATCAAGATCGATATACCTCAGGATCCTCAAAGTCAATGACTGATACCACAACTTTGAACCATGACTTGGGTCACTAAATTTAGCCCAAAAAGAGGTCCTAATTGATTAATTAATCTAATAAGATTGTCCAACTAATGAATTAGCCCAATCTAAAGATACCTCTCACTAAACCTTATGAAATTACCAAAATACCCTTATGCCCCTAAGTGAACCAAGAGTCAATCTAATACTCATAAACCATGCTACCAAGATATATGAGCTCGAGTAGGAACTAAGACTCATAGGATAATATTAGCTCTCTCAAAATCTAATTCTAAAATTGATTCAACATTCTACTATCGAGAATCAACTACACTCTTGTATCCTAGATAACTAATAAAAGACACTAAGTGTTTAGGCTAGTGACCTGCTATGCGTTGTATATAGTCTCCCCATGAACTAACATTTATACTCTAACAAGGTGAAAGCTACCAACCTCTCAAAATTACTTTATTATCCTTGAGTTGTAGATCTCTTACTATGTGATCATCTGACATATTTCAGCTCACAAAGAGCTTATGTCAATTTCCACTTAAGGAACTACTATGGTTATAGTTTACATGAATACAAATCCTTAGGATCACCTAAAAGGACACACAGTCTCAATCTCATGAGATATCATGATGTCTTTATTAAAAATACATATTGCTACTAATTTCCATTAATAGTGACTCAATTTATAAGAAATATCTTTAGGATCTCACTCGTAGGTCTAAATCACTGATAATTTTGGTACAAACTTAGTATTTTCTCAAGATTGAGATATAATACAACGTAGCAGCTTGGTGAAGTTATGACTACCCAATAGTTGTTGGAATTTTAGATCTAAGCAATAGAAGCAGTATCAATTTTTTTAAAAGTTGGTCTTTTAGGGTTAAAGAACTAACATTTCAGTTTGAATGTTCCCAAACCTTAAAATCCAAGTGTTGAAGATGGCCTTAAAGTTGTTGGAAGTCTCGTAAATCCACGATCTTCCGCCTGATGACTCAACCTTGTTCTTGGCACACTTCCGGTGGCAAGGAAAAGATGGTGAAGGCTATGACTCTCTTTCTCTTTGGATGGTGAAAGACAAAAGTTGTAGAAACCCTAACCCCTAGAGGGTATTTATAGGGTTCTTAATTGGGCTTAAGTGACTTGAGCCCATGTGGGCTTGGGCATTTAATCTAGCCTAAAATGGGTTCTAATTAATTAATTAACCCAATAGGGCCTACTAATTAATCAATTAACCTAATCCAGAGACCTTGTTCACTTACCTTTATGTAACATTGCGTAATTACCAAAACGCTCTTATGTACAAAAGTGAATTTAGAGTCAATTCGACCCTCATAATCCACGTCAACAAGGTATATGAGCTCAGAGCGGGAACCATTGGAACCTATATGAGTATTAGCTCCCTCATAATCCAATTTTGAAGTTGATTTAACATCCCACTACAGAGAATCATATGAACTCCAATATCCCATGTAAATAATAACGAGACACTATCTGCTCGGGTCCATGACCTGCTATCCATTGTGTTTAATTTCCCCATGAACTGGTGTCCATAGTCTATTAAGGTGAAAGTTATCAGTCTTTCACGACTACTTCTACTATCCTTGAGTTACAGATCCTCCTATTGTGTGTTTAACTGACATGTCTTAGCTCTCAAAAAGTCTATGTCAAGTTCCACTTAAAGAATTACCATGGTTATAGTTTCCATGAACACACATCGTTAGGATCACTCAAGATGACACACTATCTCAATCCTATGAGATATCATGGTGTTTCTATTAAAAATACCTATTGCTACCGGCTTCCATCAATATTGACCCAATTTATAAGGAATATATTATCAGCTTACAATCTCACCCATAGGTCAAAGTTACTGCTAATTTTAGCACAAACTCAATATTCTCTCAAGTTTGAGAGACAACATAATGAAGCAGCTTGGTGAGGTCATAACTACTTGACAACCTTTAGTCATGACTCATCATAAGTCCTGTTCAATGTGTAACCATACGCATTGGTGCACTCACCATGGGAAAACCATCCCGATAGCCAAAACCATCCATCCCTCAAATTAGGAGGTGGTGCACTACAATCTCTAATGGGTTGCCTAGACCCATGAACCGGTTGTGAACAAGTTATCTATTTGCAAGGAACCAATGACTTAGATCTTCTCTGTTACTCTTAATGTACCAAAGTCACGTACAATACAAAAGATATATGCAAGAATGCTCATAAAGTATAATACATGGAATAGGAGTGACTGCAGAAACGTGGAGAGAGCAGCCACACTCCTTGTATTCTTCATCTTCTCATTTTGTTTTCCCAATTTGGGGTTTTTGATTGCAAAGAAAATCCACTTCTCTTAATGTTTTCCAAACTGGTTTTTAATGGATTTTCTTAAGCAACAAATTGGTTGATTCCTTCCTTCCTTCATATTTCAATCTCTCATTCTATTTAGGTTTGTGCAAAAACCCATTTTCTTCTTGTGTGGATTCAAGAAGAGGCCGAGATTGAGCTTGGTGCAAACTCCAAGTGTGCTCCAAAAAAAAAAGGTGAGAAGTTGAAAATGAAGGTACTAGTCAAGTATTCCGGGAAGGATTGGTTGGCTTGAGCTAGGTAAAACCTTGTCCTCAATTTTTATTTTTCATAGTGGAGTTTTCAATCGGTGATAGGCCCGTGGTTTTTGATCTCTTCGGAGGTTTTCCACGTTAAAAATCCGGTGTTCATTGTTTCTTTCTCTCACTATATATTTTGATTTATTTTTTAGAAGTGTTGAAGCATTTGCATGTGTTTTGCATTTATAAATTGTTGGGAGAGTGTTGATGCATACATTATTGCTTGTGGATGTTTTGCTTTGTTGAAAAGTTGTTGGAAGAAAAATTTCTTGACATTAAGATAGTCTAAGGTTAGGTAATCTTTGTTGGGAGAATTTTTAAATTGTTCTACAACACCTATTCACCCCCCTCTAGGTGTAGTTCATTATTGAGATTCACATTTCAGTAGTGAATTAGGTTATAAATTTTGTTTTGATCCAATAAACGACAAAAATCCGAGCGATCAAGAACAAACTTAATATCCTTTCAAGATTGAGAGTTCATGCAGTATAGTGGCTTGGTAAATAATGACAATTGATAGCCTTGCATCATGATTCACTGTAGGTCCTGTCCAATGTGTATCACAAACACCAATGCACTCACCATGGGAAACCCATTTTGATGACTAAGATAAGTCATCCCTCCAATTATGAGGTGGTGCACTACAATCTCTATTGGATTGCTCAAATCCATGAACCAACTATGGACAACTTATCTACTTACAAGGAACCCATGACTTGTATCTTCTATGTAACTCCTAATGCACCCAAGTCATGTACAATGTAAGAGACATGGACTAAATGCTCAAATCAATGTAAATATACCAAAAGGGATATCAAGGGGATAATTAAGTTTAACTTTGTTACATCATGTCTTGCTTTATGGAGCTCAATCCCAACAAAACGAGTATTGATCAAGTTTGAGTTTGAGATGGTATTGGGAATTAGACTTGACATGGAAATGGCCAAGGTGGATACAACTCAGTCGAGTCATACCAAACATGACCCAAGTCCTTTGAACCATGACCCAAGTCCTTGGTGAGCTCAAGTCACTTAATCCTAATAAGGAACCCTATAAATACTCCCATATAGGTTAGGGTTACAAGCTTTTGTCTTTTTCCACCATTCATAGAGAGAAGGCCCTAGTTTTATCCTCTTAAAACCTTGTCGTTTGTATGCTGAGGAATAAGGAAAAGCCATTGGGCGAAAGATCATGATTATACGAGTCTTTTAGCAGTTGTAGATTTGTTCTTCTCCAAATGAAATTGATTTAAGAATATCCAAATTGTTTGTAAGTATTGCTTAATCAAACATCTAGATTCTTATTATTTAAAAATGTAATTTTTGCTTTTGTTGTTGGGATCTAGATGCCCTAGAGAGTTTTCATGCACTTAACCTGATTCTGGAATAAAAAATGAAGTGATCCACGATTCCTTACAAATATATTAAGTAAATTTTAGAAAAAATTCCCATGGCCACTAGAAAGTCAAGCAAATAAGTTCTAATCAAAATTATTAAATTGCTTCTTTCCTAGCTAATCATTCTAGCCATAGGTAACAACAATATTTGTGATATTGTTTTAAATTAAGTCTAAACTATTGTTATTTTTTTCAATTCTTACTTCTTGTGTTGATAGCAGGGACTCAGTTTCATCGACAAGATATTCTTTAGTTTAGAATTAACTGACACTGTAAAGATATCATGTTCAGAAGGTAACTTATCAAAGATTACTTTGATCTTTGATGGAGAAAGAATGACCTACTAATCCTAATAGATCCATAAGATTCCTAATCTTTAAGAAGAAATTATTCATTGACAAATAACTTTTATTAGTATTCTTTAACCTTGTCTTAAACTATAAAGTTTTGGTTTGAATTTGTGACACAATATATACTTCCAAGTTCTTTTAAACTTGTGCTACAATTTCACAATTCACCATTCGTGAGAAGAACTCCCTCAGATGTTGATTAAAGTAACCATGAATCAAGAAGTTGATTTTGTTGCTCCAATCAACATACTCTAGATTGATTTTCTCTAGTTCTTCATTGTTTGGTTCTAGAAATTTTGCTAGGATAGGTGTGGATTCAAAGATGTAATTATGCAATTTGTGACCACGAATTGCTAAAAGAACTTGCTTTCTTCACACAAGAAAATTATTATTATCTAATTGCATTGACATTGAATGATTGAATGAAAGTGAAACAACCTTTAGAGCTAAAAATGAGGCTCTCATGGTGGAAAGTGATGGACCTTCCATTGCAGTAGAAGAATGCTTTGATACCATCTTAGATTTATAAACGAAATTGATATTTGAAACAAATCATTCATTAACTATTGAAAAAAGCCTTCCATGAGAGGAGCTTAAATAAGAGACTAAGCTTTAGCTACCTTTTCATATTCGATAATTCTACCGAATATAATAGCTTAAAACTAATTATAGTTGGCTTAACTACTAATCAATTTTCCTTAACAATATGTGACATCATCTCTCTTCACCATTTTTGATAGGATGTTTAACTTAATTTTAAAGATCTAAAATCTGTTGGAAAATTGGTTAAAATTAAAGAGAGAAACTAAGAGAAAAAGTGATGAGAACTAGGGTTAGGGTTTTTATTGGAATTGTGTTCCAAGTTATCTTTTTAAATAATTGGTTTACTTTCTTCAAAAACTAGGTTGACATGATTAATTTTTTTGTAAATTTGAATTAAGTTAGATTTAATTAGATTATTATTTTATAAAGATTCAATTAAACCTATGTTTAAAAGAAAAATTAAGAGGTTTTGTTTTGTTCTACTTTAACTTTATTTTGGTTTCAAAGTTTGGATATGGCGTTTAGAATTTTCTCAAGTAGAGATTTTTGTGTGAAGAAATCAATCTTAACTTGAAAATGTATTTTTCAAAAGGATTACTTATGTATTTACAATCATATTTGATGTTTTTTTAAGAGTAATTTTGATTAAAATATTTTTAATTTATAAATTTTTATTAATAATTGTTTTATTAGAAAAGAATAATTTAATTTTTAGATATATTGATAATATTTTTGATACTATGTTATATATTAAAATATTGATTTTAAAAAGAATTATATAGATGTGATTATTGAAAAATCACTCTAATGACTTCTTAGAAAAAAATAAAAAATAATAAACTTGTGAAAATATATCACCAGAAAAAACACTTAGGATAACTTTTGGTTCCCATAAAATTTGAGAGAAAATGTTAGGAAAAGAAAATAGAGAAGAAAAGTATAAAAAAAGAAAAAGTGAAATAAAATAAAAATTAGTTTAAACTCAATAAATTAATTTTATATGTTTCTTCAAACTCATTTTATTTATTTTCATCTATTATATAAATATTAAATAATTTAAAAATATATAAATTTTTGACAAATTTTAATTATATTTGATTTTTTTTTTATATTTTTTTATGGTGAAAGCAAAATACAAGAAAACCATTTTTCTTAACATCCTTTTTTTTTTTTTTGCTTTCCTTAATACTTTGCATGAACCAAACATAGCTCTAAGGATTTGAAAATGTTTTTAACCCTCTTTTGCATTAGTCCTAAATGGGCTTGAGAGAGATCAAATGATCGAATAGGAAGCCTATGTGACCAAGTCAAGTGACACCAAAAAGTTTTTTTTTTCCTTCTTAATTTACTTTAATTATGTTATAAAATATGAGAATTTGTAGGATTATGGGAACTTGTGGATGATCATCCATTCTAATGTATATCTCTTTGTGACTCCCTATAAAAGGGAGACACCCCTAATGAAATCAATTCCATTCTCTTCTTACGTTCTAATTTCTCTTTCTTATTTTCTTCTCCTTTCACTTTATAATTTTACAACACGTTATCAGCACGAATAGTCTCTACAAGAGAAATAGAAAGAACTCTTTTCATTCAGAGAAATAGAAAGACGTTCTTTTATTCAGAGAAATAGAAAAACTATTCTCTCTTCTTTCTCACAAAAAGGTATGTGATAAACTTATGTCATGATGTTCTACTTTATTACCTTTTGACTCTCTATTTTCATTTATTTTATTTGAATACATAAATATTACAATCCCTATAACCAGAAGTTATGAGATAAATTCATAACCAGAAGTTATGAAAAATGTGTACAATCCATATAATAAGAAGTTATGGGATAAATTATAAATTATAGGGTAAATTCATAACCAGAAGTTATGAAAACTATGTGCAATTCCTATAACTAGAAGTTATGGGGAAAAAATTACAGAATTACAAATACATGACCAGAAGTTATGTATATGATCCCCAATTATTTATTTTTAATTATACGGTATAATTGGATGTTATACCAAACAATATTTTATAGCCAGAAGCTATAAAATAAATAAATGTTCATGGCCTAAGGCTATATACAAATCTACATAATGAAAGTTCATAGTTCGAAACTATGCACAAATCTACCCAATGAATAGTTCATAGCCTGAAGCTATGAAAGATATTAACTTTTAATTTCTTTTAATTATATTGTGTAACTAAAAGTTATACATGAAAAGTTTCATAACCAGAAGCTATGCATACAATTTCTAATTCCTTTGAATAACCAGAAGTTATTCAAAACAAAATTGTCAATGAATCTTGGAGCTATGATAAAAAAGGAAAATCAAGCATCTCTGCAGGATTGCGCAAAAACACTGGTTTTTCTTTGTCATCATCTCCATGAAGGTTTAACAAAAAATGAGCTTTTGATGAGAAATCACCAATCTCGTCCAACTAGATTTGAATCATTCCCTGAAGTGAATGCAATATTATCCCAAACTCGTGGACGATGATGAGGACGTGATCGTAGTCGTGGAAGGAATTCCCGATACCATGGTTCTTATAGTAATTCACCAAATTCTCAGAAAATGAAAGTCTCATTACACTACCAGAAGTGGAATAATACTGAGGTAAAACAAGAAAATGGGAAGTGTTTTCAAGATAAACCTCCTAAGATCCATGAGAATACTTATTATAGATGTGGTATGAAGAGGCATTGGTCGCGTACTTGTTGTACGCCCAAACATTTTGTTGGCCTTTATCAAGCCTCAATAAAAGCAAAAGGAAAGGAAGTTAAAATGAACTTCATTGATAGTGATGGCCAAGTGGATCTAACCCATTTAGATGTTTTAGATTTCTTTGAGAATCCTAATGGGAAAATTGATCATTTAATTGGTGATGGAAATGTTTGTTATGATTAAACATTATGTTTTTATTTAGTTTTTTGCAAATAGGTTTATGTTGTTATCATCTTTGAACAACTATGTACCTTGAAGATACATAATTTTTTTAATTTTGTTATATAACTAGAAGTTATATAAATATTATTATTCATAACCTGAAGTTATGAAAATAAGAAAATTAATATTCTTTTTGCTAATCAAAGGTTATGCCAAAGTTATTAATATGTACTTTCTTATAGCTAGAAGCTATAGAGAACAAAATTGTTAACTAACAATTTTGTACAACTTTATGAAATTTATATAACCAAAAGTTATAATGAAATATATTATAGCCTGAAGTTATGATAACAAGCATATAGATAATATTTACATATTATCAAAAGATTAACATTTTGTATATCAAGTTATACAAATAGGTAAGTATTTGATAGTTTTTATAAATTTCTATTATTAGAAGTTATATTGTCATTAGTAGAAAAATTTACATATAGATGTGGAATTTCAGATTGCATGATATTTTTCTATTAGAGGCGATAGTTTGGAATACTTTTTTTTATTCTAGTTGTTTTATACACAATAATCTTTTGATTTGGAAAATTGAGATTCTTTGGATACATGTGAAATATATGACTTGATCATATGATTAATAAATTGATTTTGCATGTCAATTTTCTTTAAGATATGTTTTTATGATTCAAAAATTTTGAGTTACATAAAATAATATATATTATTTCATGTTGCCACATATGGTATTTTTATTAATACAATAATTTCATTATACAAAATATTTTTTGAAATTACAATAGGTTCAATTATTGTTCTCAATATATTATGTTATATCTTTACATATATGTTCAGATAGATTTGTAGCATTTCAATCAAAGTTTTGAGACAACAAGATGCTATGATATGTTCTCTTGAAATTTTGATTTATGAATTAATTTTTGCACATTGATTTAGATCATAATAATATTTTGAATAAAATTATTGATCTATCACTACAATTAGTTTGATTATTGAAATACTTCCTTGTTATTTCATGTATAAATTGCTTCATACTTACAAAATCAAATGTGTGAGATAATTAAGAAATATATAACTTTAAATTATCTTTTCATATTTGTTTTATTGTACTATATATGCTCTCATTGCTTTTACACAACTTATTAAGTCAATGATGACTAATATCTTTTTATTGATTTTAACTTTTTCTCTATGATAATATTTATTCAACTCTATAAAGACGAGGTCTTTATGACAATGTTTTGTGACTTGTTACTTTGATAAAACTCTTGTCTCATTAATTGCATAACATTGATGACAAACAATGTTAATACTGTATCAGATGATAGAAACCTGATTAAAGGCTCCAGAAGAGCTTATACCATGTCACTAGTAATATTTGATTCCATGTGAATGACACTTTATACGATACTAGATCCAGAAGAATCTTGTAAGACCAACTTGGTCCCCTGGGGTAAAAAGTCATATGGATGTACATTACAAAACCAGAAGTTTTTATTTAGTGACTAGTCTACCTATACACTTAAAAGGTAGACTGACATGTTGTGCAGATTATCATTTTAATGAGACAATTTTCCCGCCGTTAAGGGGAGAAGAGCCAGTTCCAGAAGAACGGCGTGAAATTGTTTGGAATGCATTGACTTTGACTCATCTTGATCTTCATACAAATCAATGTTCAAAGGATCATTCATTTGCAAAATCTTGCAAATCAATTACAAGATGCATCCATTGATACAAAGAAAATGACAAAGTCATATATCCTAGCTGTCAATACTTCAGCACGGATTGATGTCCCTGAAGGACAGTTAACAAATGAATCTAAGATACGCCTGAAGCGTGGTAAACTTGTCGGCACAAAGGATGTAACTCCCTAGAAGAGGAGAATCCAAGAAAAACTTGGCACTCTAAAAGAGGCCATAAAAAATAACTGATTAGTTTAAAATTGATAAATCTATAGCCCTAAAAGAGGCACAAATAATGTAGAAAGCCCTTGAAGAGGCACATATTAAACAAGAAGCCCCTGAAGAGGCACATATTGAACAAAAAGCCCCTGAAGAGGCACAGGTACCTGAAAATTGTGAGATCTCAATAAATTATGTATACACGGGAGAAAAATGAGATCAAAATAATATTATTTTCACTTTCCAAGTGGCCTCCATAAGAAATGATGAAGATCATGAACCACGAAACGTGGAAAAATGCCGACATAGAAATGATTGGCCAAAAATGGAAAGAAGCTATACAGGAAAAGTTAAACTCATTAACAAAATGAGAAGTTTTTGGACCTGTAGTCCAAACACCTGAAGATGTAAAGCCTGTTGGGTACAAATGGGTATTTGTACGAAAACGCAATGAAAATAATGAGATCATAAGATATAAAGTGCGATTAGTAGCACAAGGTTTCTCACAGAAACCTAGTATTGACTACGAGGAAACATTCTCTCTCGTCATGGATGTAATCACATTTCATTTCTTAATTAATTTGGCAGTCCCAGAAGGACTAGTAATGCGTCTCATGAATGTTATTACAACATATTTATATGGATCCATGGATAATGATATATATATAAAAATCCCTGAAGGATTTAAATTGCCTGAAACAAATTGTACAAAGCCTCGTAGCATGTACTCAATCAAGTTACAATGATCCTTGTATGGATTAAAGCAATCTGGACGCATGTGGTACAATCGCCCTAGCGAATACTTACTAAAAGAAGGGTATGTGAATAACCCTATATGCCTATGCATCTTCATTAAGAAATCAAAAACCGGATTTGCAATTATTGGAGTGTATGTTGATGACTTAAATCTTGTTGGAACTCCTGAAGAGCTCACAAGAACAACAAACTACTTGAAAAAGGAACTTGAGATGAAAGATCTTGGAAAAACAAAAATTTGTCTCGACCTGTAGATCAAGCATTTTCTAAATGGAGTTTTAATACATCAATCAACATACATTAAGAAAGTTTTGAAGCGTTTTTATATGGAAAAAACGCATCCTTTAAGTTCTCCAATGGTTGTTAGATCACTTTATGTGAAAAATGACCCATTTCATCCTTGCGAAAAATGATGAAGAATTACTTGGTCTTGAAGTACCATATCTTTGTGCTATTGGTGTACTTATGTATCTTGCCAACTGTATACGTCCAAACATTACTTTTTCTGTCAATTTATTAGCAAGATACAGTTCCGCTCCAGCTCGAAGACATTGGAATGGTATCAAACATATATTGTGTTACCTTTGTGAAACTACTAATATGAGTCTATCTTACTCAAGGGAATCAAAGCAACAATTGCTTGGATATGCAAGATATCTTTCAGATCCACATAAAGGTATGTGTTTAATTACAATGTTACTGCTATTTTATAGAGATTTGTCAAACAAACATTGGTGGCCACATCATCAAATCATTCAGAAATAGTAGCAATTCATGAAACAAGTAGTGAATGTGTATGGCTAAAGTCAATGATCCAACATATTCAAGAAACATGGACTACTTTCCATCAAAGGCAATGCAACCAAGTTACATGAAGATAATGCTGCTTGTATTGCACAAATTAAAGGAGGATTCATAAAAGGTGACAAAACTAAGCATACCTCCCTTAAATTCTTCTATACTCATGAGCTCCAAAGGAAATGTGAGATCGATGTTCAACGGTTTCGGTCATGCAATAATCTAGCAGATCTATTCACAAAGGCGTTACCTTCAACCACATTGAAAAAGTTAAGGTATAACTTTGAAATGCGAAGATGGAAAGATCTACCATTTGAGATGTTGAAGAAATCATAATCATGTTTACATGAGGGGGAGAATGATAATATGAATATACTGCACTCTTTTTTCCTTCGTTCAGGTTTTGTCTCATTAGGTTTTATTAGCAAGGTTTTTAACGAGGCAGTTGTAGTAATCCAAAAGAATATTGTACTCTTTTTCCTTCACTAGGGTTTTTCCCATAGAGTTTTTCCTAGTAAGGTTTTAATGAGGCATATTCTTATGATCATCCAAGGGGGAGTGTTATAAAATATAAGAATTTGTAAGATTATGGGAACTTGTGGATGATCATTCATTATGATGTATATCTCTTTGTGACTCCCTGTAAAAGGGAGACACCCCTAATGAAAGTCAATTCCATTCCTTTCTTACGTTCTAATTTCTCTTTCTTATTTTCTTCTCCTTTCACTTTATAATTTTACAACAAATTAGTTTTTTTTTCTTAATTTACTTTAATATTGTCAAAATTTTAAAAATTACCACACTGATAGCTTTTGCTTCATTTATATAATATAAAATAAATTTGAGGGTGAAAAACCACAATGCATTTGCATGAGAAATTTGAACAACCATTAATATTAATGGAAAATTCAAAATTTTGATAGTAATATTATCTCACCACACCTTATTTTTCCCCAAGGTATCATTATTTAGTACCCATTTGAATGTACTTATTTTTTTAATAAAAAAATGCTACATAAAAAAAGAAGTTTTTTTACAAAAAAATAAAATAAAGATTTACTTTATATTTTTAAAAGTTACTTTAAAAATTTAAAATTTAATGAAGTATAAGTTTTTTGATATCTCCATTTTTTAAAATAATTTTTTAAAACTATTATTATTATTTTTCTCTCCTAGTGTTATTTTTATTTTTTATTTAAAGAAAAAGGTCAAACAACACAATGATGCTTTAAATTTTTTATCCTTATCAAGGAAGCAAGGGGAATTTTATAGTTTCTCGAGAAAGTAAAAATTAATACTTATTATTTAATGAATTAATTTGATAAGTTAAATTGTTTTTAAGTTGTTAACTTAAAACTTATTATTTGTCTTTTACTTTAAGTATTAAAGTTGTTTGATAAAATTAATTTAAAATTTATCGTAAATTACAACATTGACATATTTACCCTTTTTAATTTTAACTAATATTTATCTTATTGATTTTAAATTATATTTATTTTTAATGATTTTAAACAATAAATTTATTTATAAAAACATTCATATTTAAAGTATGGTAGATATATAAAATAACCATAAAATATTTAGTTAAAAAAAAAAAATGAGTCATGTACCTGGAATCATAATCTAAAATATACTCTTACTAAAAATTAAAATTAAGAAAAAATTAACTATTTTGATTGAATATTTAAAATTAAAAATAACTTTAAATTATAATATTAAATTATTTTATCAAATATATTTAATATGGTTAATGAATTAAATTAAGTTATTAACTCATATCAGGTTAGTTTACCAAACAACCTTCCTCACAAAAATCACTTAATAGAAAATATTCTAATATCATAATCGCACATAGTTGTTAAAAACCCTCAATTACATGACCAAGCTCAAAGACAGGTAAAAAGCTCTTGACATCCTCCTTGTAGCCACACCGTGACACCTCCTTAAAAATCGCCCATATAAGATCAGAGTATGATGGGAACTCCACCACAGCAAAAAATGCTACTGGCAGGCGTGCTACTGCATATGCCGGAAATGCAGCATTTTCACTTCATCTACAAGGACAAAGAAGTGCCCCCCACGTACACAAACTCATCGTGATCAACATGCCTTCTATGGATATGAGGAGAGATGTCAAACCCAGCAAAAGCTTCCAAGGCAAGTCCGTACCAAAATCTTTATCTTGGTACCTAGAGGTGAGAATGGCGAGAAATATTGCGACTAAGGAGGCTAATTACTGG
Organism: Vitis rotundifolia; assembly: GCA_030254885.1. Taxonomy (NCBI): domain Eukaryota; kingdom Viridiplantae; phylum Streptophyta; class Magnoliopsida; order Vitales; family Vitaceae; genus Vitis; species Vitis rotundifolia. The sequence goes on from CM058158.1 coordinate 3,238,256, forward strand.
GGAGCCCAGGAACAACATTAACTGATGAAATTGACCTGCTGGTTGTTTTTCCCATGAGGTTGCTGCAATGGAGCAGGAACTGGACGTGCTAGTTATCCACGCGCCACAACCCATTTTATATCCCATCTGTGTGCCTCTCCTTAAGGGTGGACATCTCTTGGAGACGGGTTTTCCTTCTTGTGGCCGATGAAGAAATTATTGAGGGGCATCGAATTCATCATACTACATAGAAGCCAAATACAAAGTCCAAGTTGGAAGTTTTTTCATTAAAGAAAACTGAAGATATTTCAAGGCAAAGAGACCATACCAGCTTAGCACCTCCATTCATGCTCCTTTGCTGCAAATTAAACTGATGGTTGCCTTTTGAAAGATCACTCCCTCCCTGCACCAGGGGGCAACAAAGAAGAGTACTGCAGCAAACCAGCTCTTAAACAGCGGCCAAAGCTTTTGTGTATATGAAATTTCATCAATAGTTGCTCTCTTCTGCTCAGTGACCTCTGCAGTAACAATAGTTTCTCGCCATTCTCACCTTTAGGTACCAAAGACAAAGCTTTTGGTAGAGACTTGCCTAGAAAGCTTTTGTTGGGTTTAACATCTCTATTCATATCCATAGCAGCCATGCTGTTCACTTTATGTACGGGGGGGCACTTCTTTCTTCTTATGGATGAAGTGAAATATGCTGCAATCCCAGTATATGCAGTGGCATGCCTGCCTGTAACATTTTTTGCTATGGTGCAGTTCCCATTTTACTTTGATCTTATTTGGGAGATTTATAAGGAGGTGTCACAGTGTAGCTACTAGCTAGTATGAGCAACTTATGACAAAAATATGTAACTTCTGGGTCCAAAAAAAAACTTCTACATGTGCATCTCATGATGCACTCTTTGTTTGGATTTCAGAGTTAAGGCTGGCCATATTTGCAAGGTTAGATCTAGGCATAGTCAAGGCTGCAGCCTTGCCACAGAGCAAGTGCTCTCGGCAAGGCATTGTAAAGAGCTTACATGGAAGGGGGGAGAGTCCTTGCTTGCTGACTGACCCAGTTAACAAGGGCTTTATGAAGATGGATTCTTTGAGAAGATCTAGAAAAATCTGTCAAGCACAACAATAGAAGTTGTCATCAAACAAACACAAGTAATACGTAATTAAGCCTATATTTAATAATTTACTTCTTCGATCTTAATTTAAAATAGATTAATAACATTTCAAGTTCTTGAACAGACTTTTGTTTTAGAAAACATAAAAACCATTTTCGAAATCATTTTTTCAGAATTGTTTTTAAGAACACTTTCAAAGCACAGCCTAAGAAATTTATAGTAAGAAAGCAAAGAATTGCGTAGAGTTTTGCAGGGTTCCATGATAGTAGAAGTGCCATTCCCACTAATTTTCCACTTCTATATATTCTATATCATAGCATAAAAGAAAAAGCAGGCCAAGAATGCTCACCAAAGTGTTCGCCAGCCATGGCACAGTGAAGATAGTGTTTCGATTCCCTTCTGCAATAAATCAAACATTTCCATGGTTGATGCTGCTGAATGGACAGCAGCACTGACTACCTTATTTATCTTTCACATTGAACTTTTCCTCAGCTTCTACATTGCAGTGCCACGCCTCTGAACTAGAGCTCTTGGCCTTGTGAGTTGATCCTGCCCTGATGAAAGGCAACCGATATATAGAGAAACAAACCCCCACTCTGTATATGACAACTTGCATGGACCCCCACAAATCTCTTCTTTTCCTCCCTCAGCATATTGAGATTGATACCTTGCTCGACATCTGAGAAAAGAAAAGAAAAGAAAAGAACCATTATATTTCCCCTTTACTTTCTTTTTCTTTTCCCTTTTTCTTTTCGGAGATCAAGAAGCGTTAAAGAAGAAAAAAGAGACTAAGTCGATCGACAAGTTGCTCGAGATTGGTAAAAGAATATATTGACCCCAAAGGCCTTGCTTCCCACCTTGAAATATCAACTAGAATATTAAAATAAACTATCAGTTTCTTGAGCGGCAATCTTTTACATCAGGATAAGAAGAGTTTGATTTACGATTCCGTAGCATGCGGGTCGGAAGCCTAACCTATGCCTAGTTAAGGAGTATGTATATTAAATTCAAATCCTAAGCTTTAAGTTTTTTAGAAAATTGATTATTCAATATGGTATCAAAGCTTAGTTTGATGAAAGGTTATAGACCTCTTCATAATTTGTATATTTGTTTCCCCAATTGGTATCTAATTCGTTCAAACAATAAGCTCACATCTACATGAAGGAGGATGTTATGAAGCACGATATGTATAATGAACTCAAATTCTTCGAGCTTAAACTTATAAAAAAATTAATTGTATAACATTCCCAACTCAATAGGCCAATATGCAAATCAATTCACAAGGGTTTTTCATGATATCAAATAAATTATAATAGAGTTTCTTAATAAATGTAATGTTTATTTCAAAATTATAAAATATAAATTATATTATAGAATAAAATTTTAAAAGCTAAGTATGTATCAAAGCTATTAAAGATATCATTAGCTATTAATTTAATATAAGTAATTATTCTAAACTTGAGTTTCACTATTTAAAAATATTTTAATAATTAAATAAGAACAATAAAATTATCAATATAGTGTAATCATAAAAATGTTAGAGCTTTTTCATTATTTTTATGTTTTTTTATATTTTAAATAAAATAATAAATATTATAATTGAAAAAAGTAATAATATATAAATTTGGATTTTGACCCATTGTTTGTGCTTTCAACCCATTTCATTCCTGATATATTCGAGTATAAAAAATAATTGGTTAAAAGTGACAAATACTTCTCATATTTATGAATTTATCTCTATCTATATTTTTTGTTTGAAAAATAACTTATTTTTAACATAAATGTTCTTAACTGTTTCAAGTATTTAAAATATGTTTTAAATGAAAATATTATTTTTACAAAAGAATAATAAGGGTATTTTTGTTAAAATGACTTTTTTGAGTTTCCAACGACCTTTTTAATCAAATAACTTTTTTTTAATCTAAGCACAATCCTAACTCGTTATGCTAACCTGAAATCATCCTAATATATTGAGTTGCATATTTTTCCAACTTAAACCCAATTCTCACTTATTTACACATTATCAAGGCTAACCCAATCCTCAAATTGCATTAGGATGATATTTATTTTACTTAACAAATAGTTAAAAATAGGGAAAATTAGTTAAAATTGTATTTCACATGGGAAAATATTTTGGAACATGAATTCAAGGATTGGTGCAACTCTCTGTATTAAAAAAATATTTATTTTTAATATTTTGCTTTAAAAATAGTAAATAAAAAAAAGAAGGAAAAATTAGTAAAAATTAATTTAAATATTTTTAAAAATTATATTTCACATGGGAAAAATTTTGGAACATGAATCCAAGGGTTGATGTAACTCTCTTTGTTTAAAAATATTTATTTTTAATTTTTTTACTTAAAAAAATAGTAAACACATGCAAGTTACCTCACCGTAGGTGCGAGAAAAAAGTCAAAAAACCATTACACATCCCCTCCACCTTCCTTTTTATTTTTTTATTTAATTTTTTTTTCTTTTTTCCCTCTTTATCTTTTTTCCATTTTTTTTTTTTTTTTTTTTTTTAATGGAGAAGAGAAGCATTAATTAAGAAGAAACAAAAGAGAACTAAGTAGACACCTTGCTCCAGATTGGAAAAGGAATATATTGAGCCCAAAGGACTTGGCTTGCCATTTTGAAATATCAACTAGAAAATCTAAATGCACTTTCACCTTTCTTGGCTGGTAATGTTTTACATCGGACAAAAAAGAGGAGTTAGATTTATTGATTTGTGGCATGGTGGGTTAACCCATGCCAAACTCAGTCCAAAATCATATTCTTCTCATCTCAACGTCCTGTTTGACAACTATTTTTAAGAATAATTTTTTATTCTCCAAAACCAAAAAGTAAGAAAACTCGTTAAATAATTAGAAATTGATTTTTATTTTCTATTTTTAAGAAAAAAAAAATATGTATTTTCAGATAATATTTTATAGTAGTTTTATATTATTTTCACTTATTTTTTAAGGATTATTATAGAAAATAATTATACAAATATGTAGAATAATTAAAAATAAAGTACTGAATATAAAAATTATTTTTAAAATATATTTAAAAATATTAAAAATAGATTAAAAATATTTTAAGTTTCAAAATAGACTTTACAAAACATCATAAAACAATTTTCAAAAATTATTTTTCTGAATTATTTTAAAAAACTGTTATCAAACAGGGCCTTAGACTCTTAAAAGTTTTCATAATGTTAAACGAAAGGTTCATAATAGAGTCTCGTTATAAATAAAATATTTATTTCAGAGATATAAAAATATAACTTATTATAGAATAAGATTTTAAAAGTTATATATATCTGTCAAATGTATTATTAATTACTAATTTAATTAATATAAATGGCAATTCTAAATTCAAATTTTAACATTTAAAAATATTTTCATAATTAAACAATTATAAAACGCAAGATTAGAATTTTTAATTATTTTCTTTGCACTTGTCATACCAAATGGATAAATTGGGGAAATACAAATTATGGAGAGATAGTTTGAACACGAGACCTTCGTCAAACCAAGTTCTAATACCATGTTGAACCATTAATTTTTTTAAACGTTTAAATTTGTAAAATTTAAATTTAATAAACATATCATACTCCGTAAAGTTGTGTTTTCTAACCTCAGCTCAACTTTAACCCATGCATATTTTACACATGCTGCCTTGAGCCTTAGTTGTGCATGGATTGAACAGGTTGAATCCATCCAAGTTACAGTCTTATATTAAGATTGATACCTTGTTTCAAATTTGATAAAAGAATCATTCTATGTTCCCTCTACTTTCTTCTTTTTCCTTCATCTTTTGGGATAATGGCTCTTATTTCTTTTTCCTTTTTCTCTTGGGTGAAGAGAGGCATCAACAAGGAAAAAGAGAAGCACGTCGACAGCTTGGTCCAGATTGGTAAAGGAATAGAAATTGACCCCAAAGGTCTGGGCTTGCCTGCCACCTTGAAATATCAACTATGAGACCAAGCTGCACTCTCCCTTTTTGGAGTGACAATGTTTTACATCGGAGGGAGAAAAGAAAAGAAGTAAAAAAAAAAAAAGACAATTCCTTGAATCTTACTAATAGGAAGAAACTTTCTCTCATCGGACTACATGCTTGTTTGAGATATATGGGTGCACCACATCTTAACATCATGACCAAAAGATAATCCAAGTGAAACCTGAACTTTATAGTATGAAATTTGAAGGTTATGTTTGATTCTCGAAAAGTATTAAGGAAAGAAAAAATACCAAGGCTATATTTGGTTTCCAAAAAATTTGAAGGAAACTAAAAAAGAAAAATAGAAAAAAAAAATGAAGAAATTTTTTTTTAAGTTAATAAATTATTTTTATATATTTTTTTAAACTCATTTCATTTATTTTCTTTCCTTGATAAAGATTAAATAATATAAAAAATATAAAATCTTAATTAATTTTAATTATATTTGATTTTTCTTTCGTATTTTTTATAATGAAGCCAACTATAAAAAAAACTATTTTCCTTAGCATTTTTTATTTTCTTAATATTTTTCAGGAACAAAACATAGCTTAAGGAAAATGATTTTATCATGTTTGATCGTTTTATAAAAAATACCAAAGAAAATAAAATATAATTAAAATTAATTAAAAATTTATCTACTTCTAAATTATTTAATCTTTATATAATAGAAATAAATAAGTTAAATGAGTTTAAACAAACGTATAAAAATAATTTATTAGCTTTAAATCTATTTTTTATTTTTCTTCACTTTTTTTTTTCTTCTTTTCTTCTTTATTTTACTTCCTTCTTATTTTCTCTTAAATTTTTTGGAACCAAACAAAGCCTAAAGATACAAATATTATGCTTCCTCTTAAGGGTTGCTTATAAATTTATTAGATTTAACTTTCGAAAACATGCCATACAACTAAAATGCTAAAGCATGTTATGAAGTTCCGACCAAGCTATTATCCAAAATATTCAAGTAAATGGTTTCATTGAATTGTTTCTTTGAGATTATGTTTGGTTCTCGGAAAATTTGAAGGAAAGAAAATAGAGAGGAAAAGTATAAGAAAAAAAAAAGTAAAAAAAAATAAAAAATAAAGTTAAAATTAGATAAATTATTTTTATTTACTATTTCAAACTCATTTTATTTGTTTTAACTCATCAATATAAAAATTAAATAATTTAAAAATACATAAATTTCTAACTAATTAAATCATATTTAATTTTCTTTGAAAATTTCTATAGAACAACCAAGTATAAGAAAATTATTTTCTTTACTTTAATTTTTTTTTCTTTCCTTAATACTTTTGACGAATCAAACATAACCTAAATAAATAAGATGTATAAATGTTCAAACTTTTTTTAGAAAATTAGGCCAAGTTATGAAATGGGAAATTCAATACACATAAACTCGAGGCAACTACAACTTCTATCGGTTCTAGTGTTGGTGCACTTGGATAAAAAACAATGGAAATATGTTAAATGATTTTCAAATGGATTGGTTTATTAATAAGTTATACATTTTATGATATTAAATTTGTGTATCAAGTTTTTATTTATATATATCAAATTAGACGGAGTTTCAAGCGTTTGATCAAAATACTTTTATTTATTTATTTATTTTTAAATATGAGGTATAGATTTGTTTTAGAAATAATGTCCAATCTAATTCATTACATAGGTGTGGAAGTCAATTTAAAAAAAAAAAAAAACATCCATGGACGGCCTTTTTAATAAAGGAAAAAAAAATGCAAAAAATAAAAATTTTTAAAAAACCTTTATTTTTAATAAGGGAATTAAAAAAAAAAAAAGGAAGATAAATCCACAACTCGTAGCTGCGTTTTTAAAAACAAAACGACAAAAACGCAACCCATGATTGCGTTTTTAACAAAAGGAAAAATGTTGGGAACACAAATTTTATTTTTCAAAAAATGTCTACAAAAAAAAAATACTGCAGTTCATAGCGTTTTTTAAAACAACCATGGATAGTGCTTTCTTTAAAGGAGTTTTATTTTATTTTATGTTAGTGTAAAATAAAATAGCATTTTTCATCAACTTCCCTAATTATCTCCAAATATCTCATCCTTTTAATTAAAATAATATCTCCATAAATGCAACTCCCTTTTGCGGTGCTTTTTTTTTTTTTGGATATTTTTTATGTATTTATTTTATTTTTAATTTTATCTTTATAGTTCATTTTACTTATTTTGTTTGATATTTAACTTATTATTTTGAACTCATTAATATTATTAACATAATGGTTAAAACAATAAATAAAAAAACCTAGAGAAATTTTTTTTAAAAAAAAAGTGATATAAAATTTAAAAATATAAATTATTAATTTTTTCCTAACAATAAAGAAATTTTATAAATATTATTTTGATTTTGAGCATTTCAAAATCTTTTTGTTTTTTTGCATTTTTTTTTTCTTTTATTAAAAACATATTCCATGGCCACGTTTTTTCCATGGACTGCATTTTTCCTATGAACAATTTGGGGTTTTAGTCTTCCACTCTTTCTTTAGTCTTTAGAGAGAGAACTTTGTCCTCCCTCTTTAGAGAGAGACCACCTCTTTCTTGTGCCAAGATTTATGAAAAGTGTAACAAGGTAGAAAATTGTGGGGTTTATCAGACCTACAATGCCTATAGAGTTTCTTTATCGAATTGAATTTGATATGAAAACATCTAGATCATAGTTATAATATCTAAACTCTCTAAACTTATGTTTCTAATGGTTTTTTATTGTCATGTTTTCCCCCCATATTAGATTTAGAGGGCTCTAAGATTAGTAGTGTGCACCTTAAGAGATCCTAGCTAGGAATGGAGAGATCTAGAGATGCCTTGTTAGAATAAAACCCTTTAAATGCATAACATGATATAACAAAATTTGGAGTTTATTATTGATTAATAAAGCTCTAATTTCATTTTAATCTATCCTTATTTCATATACTATACTTTATGAGCATTTTGTCTTATATATTTTACATTGTACATGACTTGGGTGCATTAGGACTTGCATAAAAGATCTGAGTGATGAGTTCCTTACAAGTAAATGACTTTTTCACAGCTAGTTTCTAGGTTTAGGTAACCCATCAAAGGTTGTAGTGCACTACCTTCTAATTAGAAGGATGACTAGTCTTAACCATTGGGATGAGATTCTCATAGTGAATGCACTAGTCTGTATGGTTACACATAAGACAAGATTTACTGTTAGTCATAACATAAAACTATTAGGTAGTCTTGACTTTACTAAATTGCTACATTGTATTGTCTCTCAATCTTAAAAGAATATTAAAGTTTATACCAAAGTTAGCAATGACTTTGACCTATGGGTAATATCTTAAAGTGATTATATATTCCCTATAGATTGGATCATTGTTAATGGAAAATAGAAACAACAGGTATTCTCAATAAAGACACCATTATATCTCTTAGGATTGAGACAATGTATCTCTTTGGGTGATCTTAAAGAGTTGTGTTTATGTAAACTATGATCATAGTAGTTCCTTAAGTGGAACTTGACATAAGCTTTTTATGAGCTAAAATATGTCACATAATTATACAATAAGAGGATGTGTAACTCAAGGATAATAGAGGTAGTCTTGAGAGGCTAATAGTTTCTACTTTGTCAAACTATAGGCGCTAGTTCATGGGAAAATTGTATACAACAGATAGCAGGTCACAAATTCACACACTTAGTGTCTCATTGTTATTTACATAAGGTACTAAAGTGTAATTGATTTTCTGTAGTGAGATGTTGAATTGACTTCAAAATGAGATTTTAAGGGAGTCAATATCATCCCATGGGTCTCAATGGCCCTTGTTCAAGCTCATAAACCTTGTTAGCATGATTTATAAGGGTTAGATCGACTCTTAATTCACTTATGTGCATAAGAGCATTTTGGTAATTTCATAACATTGCACAAGGGTTAGTAAACAATACCTTTGGATTGAGCTAATTAACCAATTAGGATCCTTTTTAGGCTAAATTTAGTGACACAAGTCCTTAGTAGGGTTAAATAACTTAAGCCTAATAAGGAACCCTATAAATACCCCCTTAGGAGTTAGGGTTTCAAACTTTTTGTCTTCTACCTCCATCCACAGATACCTACCCTCCAACCTCCCAAACACCCCATCGTTTGTGTCCTAAAACAAAGAAGAGTCATCAAACAAAAGATGATGAGTA